>CM032449.1:154093103-154128103 GCA_019049505.1 Pachyrhynchus sulphureomaculatus
CATGTAAAAGTTTCTATAGCAGAAAGAACAATGAATAACGATGATTATACCTCAGGAGACTCGAAAAGAGGAAGAGTCGAATAAAAACAGGAGCCAGTGGGATTATTCAAGAAGAGTAAAAAGCTGATAAGAATACCACAGAAAGAGAAAAAACGAAAGAGTAGATAAGATAGACAATTTGATAGAAATGATCAGAGAGCTAATGTCAGATATAAAGGATATAAAACAAGATCAGCAGAGATACCAACAAGAGTGGCCGGAACTAAGAAAGGAGAATGAAGTATTGAAAGAGAAAAACAAGATAATTAGAGAAAACATGAGAAGTATGGATTTGAAGATGAGTAGACTGGAAAAGACAACGTAAGGAATAATATTATAATATCGGGAATGAAATTTGAAGCGAATAGCATACTAGATCTAAAAATGGGTGTAGAACATTTTATGGCGAGGAGTATGGACACAAAAGAACAGATTATAGATGTGATAAAAATAGGAGCGACTATATACAAGATAGAACTTGGAAACACGGGGGATAATGGGGCTGTAATGAAAAATAAAAACAAACTGAGAAACCTAAGAGAGCGTTTACATAAACAACGATTTAACAAAAGATGAATGGGAAATTCAAAAGAGATTGAAACATATAGCAGAGAACGAGAGAAAGAATGGAAAAAGGGTGAAAATAGGATATCAGAAAACCTTAATCGAAGGAAGAGAATATAAATGGAACATTGAGGAAGAAAAACTAAAAGAACAAACAAAGAATACTACGACCATCAAGTCAAAAAACTGAGAAAAAAGAGAGAGATAGGTAGATTGACGATGACCCTGGCAAAGATAAAAGATACGGAAGAGAAGACTAGTAAAATAAAAGATAATCAAAGAAACAGATAGGAAGAAAGAAACGAGAAATAATTATCGAGTTATTATATTGATAACACGGAATAATAGGGGTATAAACGGAAAAGAGGATGAACTGAGAGAAGAATAACAAATGCACTATGTAGGAATCGCTGAAACAGAAAGGAAATGAAATGGATGCAAAAAAATTAGAAGGAAAAGCATACAAAAATCAACATAGAGACATAATTCCGGAACAAGAAGCAGAACTAACACAAAACAGAAGAAACCATTACAGAAGAAATAAAAGAGGCAATCGGCAATTTAAACAGGATGGAAAGATATAGAAGGAAATATGGAAAAGATAGATATAGAATAACTCAACTCCACAGGCCTTACCGTCCTAACAAAAGGGGTAGAAAAGCATAAAAATTAAGTAAGTAAGTTCGGTTTTTTTCTAATCTGTTTTGGAAAAAAGTTTTGCAACAAAAACCTAAAATATTATTTTTTGGTCATCGCCATTGCCATGTATCATATGCTACGTTTGGCGGTTTTAAAACGATTTATCTAGTAGGCGGCTGTCATACTTTAACCTGACAGCCTCGTTTTCACTCTTAAATGTCAAATACGTCAGTATACTTCTTGACAAGTACTATAATATTCTACATTTAAAAGGAAAATAAATATCCAACAATTTTTCATAAATCGGGACCGGGCGTCTAAAAATGATCACCCTGTACAGAAAGTCAGAGGCATAATTAAATAAAACAAAATAGGATATTCATTCAAATATGTTTAATCCTCTTCAGAGTAATCTACTCCCCCTACAACACACTAATGTGGATACTTATTCGTCTCAATTTCTGATATTTCTTTAAAAAAGGTGAGTTCTCTTCAGTAGTGCCCATAGATTTAAAACAGGGACCTTGGGGATATAATCTCAGCTTGGAAAACAAAAAAAAGTTATACAATGTCAATCCTAGTGAACACAGTGCTTGTAGGATAGTTATTACTTTTTACATAAAATAACCGGTCAAGTGCAAGTTAAACTTGCGCAATTAGTGTTCCGTACATTGATTGCTCTTAAAATTAAGAAAAAAAATGTTACGGAGGTATAAAGTAATCAGTGACTTCACATAATATACCCCAAATGAGTTTTCAACAAAGTTTGTTTATCTTTACTGAAAACTGATGATCTTGATTTTTTTTATATATACCAGATAAATTATTAAAGATAATGCACTCGTGATAATTTTCTGTTAATCTACACCCTGTGGAGACTATTCCAGAATTTTTTCAAAATTTTTTGATCAGTACTTTTCGTGATAAGGGAAGAGACAGCGATTTTTCGCGATTTTTTAAAAAATAATACAAAGAAAAGTGTGCGCAAGTAATACATTATATATATATATATATATATATATATATATATATATATATATATTACATATAATATAAATATATTATATATATATATATATATATATATATATATTATATATATATATATATATATATATATATGTATATATATTATATATATATATATATATATATATATATATATATATATATATATATATATATATATATATATATATATATATATATATATATATATATAATATATATATATATATATATATATATATATATATATATATATATATATATATATATATATATATATATATATATATATATATATATATATAATATATATATTTACCTGTGTTTTCACAAGCTTTCATTGACACCTCGATGATCTAGTAATTTTTTTTTTTTCACTTCCGATTTCAACCTCCAAAAACTAACCCCTTAAGTTAAAATTTAACTTTCAAAACTACACGGCTCTGATGAGGCAATCAATTCCTATATTTTTACCAAATTTCAAGTTTCTGTAACAAATAGTTTCGGAGAAAATCGGGTGTAACAGACAGGCGGACGGACACCGAACTGATCTTATAAGTGTTCCGTAAGAAACACTAAAAAATACGTATCGGATTGTACGATGGTGCGGAATTATTAACTCATTGTGCATAATACCACGGTCTTCTTCTTATAATGTCATCTCCATTACTGAAGTTGGGCTGTAATCACGGCGAATTCCTCCCTATCCTAGGCAATTCTTAATTAAAGTGTGGGTATCCAGACCTATCCAATCTCGTATATTCTTCAGCCAGGAACATTTTCGACACCCCACACCTCTTTCTCTTTCAATTTTCCCTTCCATCAAAAACCGGAGCAGCGGTCTTTTAATAAATGACAATAATTCTCTTTTCTCTACCCATTCGACGAAGTACATCTTCATTAGTAAGACGCTCTGTCCAAGAGATCTTCAATTATCTGCGAAAGACTCCAAACGATTCATTGATCGTACTCCCAAGGTCCAGGCCTCAATTCCATATAAAAGCACTGGATATATATATATATATATATATATATATATATATATATATATATATATATATATATATATAGACCTTTACAAAACAATAACGAGTATCCAAAGAAGGGGTTGAGTCTGTGAGGAGGTGTCTCATTTTGAGAAAAGCCGCTCTAGCCATTTCATTATTTACCCAACACCCTAGGTATTTAAATTTGTTTCCTTTTTCTATCAATTGATCGTAAACACGAATATCTGTTTGCAACCCGGTGTTTTTGAAATGACCATTACTTTCGTTTTATTAACGTTTACTTTCATGCCTAAAATATCGCCTTCCCTAGATATATTGTTCATAAGACGCTGAAGTCCATCCGCTGTATCTGCTATAATAACGGTATCATCAGCGTACCTTAGGTTGTTAATGATATTGCCATTAACTTTGATACCATCTGTGGTATTCTCTAAGGCCTTCTGGGATATGTGCTTAGAGTATAGATTAAACAGGAGCGGGAAAAGAAGAAATCCCTGACGAACACCTCTTTTTATTCCTATTTCCTCAGTCTTCTGCTATTTATTCGTATTGTCACCACTTGATCCCAATATAGGTGAGTAATGAATCTGATGGCATTTTCGTCAAGGCCCATATTAATTGTGGATGCTTGACTCGGTCAAATGCTTTTTCGTAGTCGATAAAACACAAGTAAACTTCCTTCCTTTGATCTCTACATTTCTGTAAAAATACACTCAGCCCGAAAAGTGCTTCTCGAGTTCCAAATCCTTGTCTAAATCCGAATTGCTCTTCGCTAACATCTTGTTCGCATTTATTGCGTATTCTATGGTGAATGATCTTAAGCATTACTTTCAAAGGGTGGCTCATTACGCTTATAGGACGGTACTGTTCACATCTGTTCGCATTTGGCTTTTTAGGTAATGGTATGAACATAGACTTAAGCCATTCCTTTGGTATAGTTCCTGTACTGTAGCTGGAATTTATGCAGCTGCACAAGATAGAAATATTTTCTTCATTTAAAAGTTGAAACATCTCCGCATAAAGATTATGAGGTCCAGGGGCCCTTCCAGTTTTTGCATCCCTAACTTCTGCTGGGAGTATATTTAAAGAAATTCCGTCCGTAATGAGTTCGGGTAATTCTCTGTCGTCATCAAAGGTGATTTTTAATGTATTGAGCCCATTCTTCTTCTAGCTCTTCTTGTTCGGTTAATATCTGATTATTACGGTTTATTAAATATGTTGGTGTTCGTGTACTGTTTTGACCGGTAACTTCTTTAACTTTTTTATACATACTGAAATAGTCATGCTTTAGCCGTAATTCTTCCATTTCCTGACATTGTTCTTCCATCCACTTTTCTTTAGCCTTTCTTATAAGCTTTCGAATCTTTTTACTGATCTCTTTATATTTAGTTGTAATCTGTAATCGAAGAAAACAGTTAACACGAGCTTGAGTTTTAACCGATTTTGACGTCGTTTCTTCGATTTTGATTCACCTTTTGCCCGATATTTACTTGATTGTTGTACTGCCTCCAAACATATATTGTAGAATTTTTGTGGTATAATAATAACAAAGCAACCAAACTAAAAAGTAAGTACTTTAATAAACAGTGACAACTTAGTTATTTTAAAAACAGTAGTACCGTAAATTTTTGAAAATAGTGGTCCGAATATTCGTCCCTTTTTAGTAATCAGACGTTAGAAGTCGTACGTAACTTATATAGTACGTCATTATGATATATTCATTAGTTTTTTGTTACCTAGGAAACAAAAAAGTCTTTTGAATTTATTTTCAGTAAAATTAATGAGAGCTGAAACATGATTCTTACATTAAATTTATAATTAACCTTATTTTTGAAAAACAAGACTTCTAGTTTTCATTGAAGAGTGTTATTCTGGCTTTTTTTATAATTATGTAACTGTATGTTTTCCTTTCCGTGCAATGCTGAACGCAAATTACGTATTCTGTTTGTGTACTTGAAACTACTGAGTATTCGAGCCAGGTTGCAAATTAAATTTGCTCAAATCATATTGTTATCTCAGTTTTCATTGTATACCATTAAATGTAAAATTTCGCTAATTAGTTTGAATATGAAAAAACTACGAATATACTATTTCTTATAATACCAAACTGTATTGCAAAGTAATCTATAATATATATAAAATGCAACGTCTCTCTGTCTGACTGTCTGTCTGTCCGTAAGTGCGCTTATTACTGGAGAACCACTTATTTACGTACTTATTTTTAAAAACATACATATGTTCTCTGGCCAGGTTATAGGCTATATTTTATTACGATAGGTAGCATAAGGAATGAGCAGTGACGATAATAGTGAATGAAGTCGGAAAAAAAAAGTTAGCGCTACCGCGTTCCCTTGCACTACACAGCTTAAACCATTAAAATTATAAGAATATTTATAATCTATAATCTATAATATATATAAAATGCAATGTCTCTCTGTCCATTAGTGTGTTTATCACGCGAGAATCACTTATCCGATTCACGTGTCTTTTTTTAAATTCATACATACATTCTTTGGGCCAGGTTATATAATAATAATAATAATCGCTATCTATAACATATACAAAAGGCAACGTATCTCTGTCTGTCTGTCTGTTTGTCTGTCCGTTATTGCGCTTTTCACTGGAGAACCACTTATCCGATTTAAGTACTTTTTTTTTTTAAACATACATATGTTCTCTGGCCAGGTTATACTATATTTTTATTACGATACGTAGCATAAGGAATGAGCAGTGACAATAATAGAGGATGAAGTCGAAAAAAAGTTTGTCGCTAGCGCGTTCTCTTGCAATAAACAGCCTAAAAACCATTAAATATGGAACAATATTATGTACCAGGAAATATCTATAATCTATAATATATATAAAATGCAATGTCTCTCTGTCTGTCCATTAGTGCGTTTATCACGCTAGAGCCACTTATCCGATTTACGTGTCTTTTTTTAAATTCATACATATATTCTTTGGCCAGGTTATATAATAATATAAATCTATATCCATAATATATATAAATTGCAACGTCTCTCTGTCTGTGTGTCTATCTGTCTGTCCGTTAGTGTGCATATCACTGGAGAAACCACTTATCCGATTTACGTGCTTTTTTTTTTAAATATACATATGTTCTCTGGCCAGGTTATAGGATATATTTTGTTACGTTAGGTGACATAAGGAATAAGCAGTGACGATAATAGTGAATCAAGTCGGAGAAAAGTTGGCCGGTAGCGCGTTCTCTTACACTGCCTAAAGCATTAAATATGGAACAATATCATGTAGCGAAGAATATAATATATATAAAATGCAACGTCTCTCTGTCTGTCTGTCTGTCCGTTAGTTTGCTTATCACTCGAGAACCACTTATCCGATTTATGTGTTTTTAAAAATTTGTACATATGTTCTATATAATTCGATGTAAGCCTAGATAATGGGAGATAAGGTGAGATAATGGGAGATAAGGAGAGATAATGGGAGATAAGTAGAGATAAGTCTAAATAATGGGAGTTATGGTGAGATAATGGGAGATAAGGAGAAATAATGGGAGATAAGGAGAAATATTGCGAGATAAGTCGAGATAAGCCTAGATAATGGGAGATAGGGTGAGATAATGGAAGATAATGGTAAATAATGGGACATAAGGAGAAATAATGGGAGATGAGCAGAGATAAGCCTAGATAATGGAAATTATGTAGAGATAATGGGAGATAAGGAGAAATAATGGCAAATATTTTATTACGTTAGGTAACATAAGGAATAAGCAGTGACGATAGTAGTGAATCAAGTTCATGCCAGCGGAGCCGCGGGCACTGCTAGTTTATGATAAAACGTAGTAGAGTTGTAGTATATAACAAAATTCTTTTTATTCAGTGGAAGCTTTAGGATTTGTTTGCGTCTTTCTTCAGTCATACTAAACAATGCTTATTTGTTGCTAAGACTACCGTATGTATACTATTTTAATGCTGGAATATTAACAGCTTTATCAAATTGTATTGGTGAGGCCGCTTTACTGCAATAAGTTTTGAAAGCAGAAAAGAAATAAGACGAAATGAGTCGAAATACATTTATTCTTTAGTATAATTTTCCGTAAGCTCAATACATTTATTTCAGTTCATTTACTCCATCTCTGAAGTGGTTTTTCCGGAAGACCTTCAAAATATCTATCTATGGATGCTATCACCTTATCCTTTGTTGAAAAACGCTTCCCACGTAGAACTCTTTTGAGGTTTGGGAACAGATGGCAGTCTGATGGAGCCAGAACTGGCGAATAGGATGGATGTTCCAACAATTCGTACTTTATTCCGACCAGTTTCGCCCTTGCCAGAGCACCTCTGTAAGCAGGTGCATTGTCATAATGAAATAAAATCTTTTTTCTTCTGCAAACCGGGCCTTTTCTGACGAATTTTCTTATCCAGCTGCTCCAAAAGGTTGTGATAATACTCTCCTATGATTGTTTTACCGATCTGAAGGTAATTAATTGATAAAATTTCCATAATGTTTTTGGACGACTTTGGCCACTTTGGCTGCTTTGGAGCTGAACAAACCGGGCTCAGTCCACTGTGCAACTTGTTGTCGCAGTTCAGGATCATACTGATAAACTCAAGACTCATACATAGTTACAAATCGACGGGCAAAATCATTTTTATTCTTTGTGAAATGAGCCAAATGTTGTTTAGAAAGCTTTTCTCGAGTGCGTTTTTGTTTCGATGTTAGCAAATGCATCTTGTGAATAGCTTTCTCATGCCCAAAACATTAGTTAAGATCTCATGTACTGATCCATGTGAGATGCCTATTGCATCAGCTAAATCATCCACGGTTAATCGATGCTCTTCCGTGACCATATCTTGTACTTGCGCAATAGTTTCTTCAGTTGTTGCAGTTTTTGGACATCCTGAACGTGGATCATTATTGACAGTTGTACGACCACGGTTAAACTCTAAAGTCCATCTATGAACAGTTGGAAATGAAGGAGCATACTCCTTTACCTAGGTTTGCACGGATTTCAGTTGCCAATAAACCTTCCAAAACAAGAATTTTATCACTACTATAACCAGTTGATAAACAATGAAAGACTTGACATTTAGGGTGTGTTTATATGACAGATGAAGCTTGAAAATGGTGTTCAATATTTAGTTTAGGTAATGCTCCATAGGTGTCGCTTTATTGATTGACCATATACTCCGTACTATATGAAGACAGAATTTTATAAATAGTTTGTAAACGAATTAAGTCTTTTGATGATCTCAGTTATTGTCCAGTTTTCTTACAAGTGTAGAAGATTTTTCGAATGTTAGATTTTTTTAAATAATTTGGCCATTTGGTCTGTAGTACCATTTATGTAAAGTAAAATTGCACTCTCTTGGTGGGTCCTGATTTATACCTTGTCCAGCAGCCGAGTTTTATGTAGCCAAAATACTTAGTTTTTTTGTCGGAAGTTAATTAATAAAACCTCCTTTTGAGTTTTTTTCACTAAATCTTTGAATGCTTAAATAAATTAATAGAACATTAGATGATTTACGTAATATATTCGGTGTTGTTCAGAGCTAACGGTAGCGCGATTTCCTAAGAAGATGGCAACGGTCTTTTTAAAGAAGCCCGGTGTTTTTCGTGCCAGACTTTTATTTAGTAAAAGAAGTTTTTTCGGAAAATCTCTCAACATTTACTAATTTTTTTGGATAGTGTTTGGTTAAGATAAGAAAAAGTTCTTGTTTCTTGTAAATCCCAACCCTTTCGGTTTTTGAGGCTGTCAAAGTTTTATTAGTAACACGTCGGCTGAAAAGTTTTTGATCTAGCTACTTAAAACACATTTTTTTTGCAAAATTCAACTTTATTCATCAGTCTTCTTCAAGAGCCATACAATCAGTCCAAAGCTTTTCTAACATTTCTATACCTTTCTTGTAGAAGGATTTGTCTGGGAGAATAGATAATAATAGTCGCCGAGGGCCAAATCTGGAGAATACGATGGATAAGGAAGCAATTCACGCAATTTTGCCATCGTAATCATTGACTCATGATACGGTGCATTGACTTAATGAAAGATCACTTTTTTCTTGTTCATTTGGTGCCGTTTCTTTGCGATTTCTGCTTTCAAACTCACCAATAACTTTATATAATATTCGCTATTGATGTTTTTTCCCTTCTAAGCATAGTCGATGGAAATTATTCCATGCACATCCCAAAGTACAGAGGCCAAAACCTTCCCAGCAGACTGGCTTTCACCGGCTGCTGTCCACTCAGCTGACTGTAGATTTGATTCCGGTGTATTGTGGTGGATCCATGTTTCATGCACATATCGAATGAAAAAAACCTTTTTATTGCGGTGAAACAGGTCCAAATAGCGCCCAGAGTCATCAAAACCTTATTGTTTTTGGTCCACTGTGAGCAAACGCGGTACACATTTCGAACAGAGCTTCCTTATGCTCAAATGTTTACGCAAAATATGACCAACATGTTCTTTTGATACCTTTAGGGTGTCAGCTATCTCACGCAATTTTGTGGATTTTTTTATGTTTTCCGGCGTAACCACCTCATTTGGGCGTCCAGAGCGTTCAGCATCATTTGTATCTGTACGACCGCGTTTAAATTCAGCATACCAGTGAATGTTGAGTGATTTTCCAGAGTCCCCGTAACACTTATCAAGCTTTGCTTGAACCATATTTTTTTCCATGAAAAACAGTGTTTAATCAACACACGAAATTCGATTTTTCCATTGTTTTGAAATATTAAAAGTAGCGTCACTAAAACCACTATAACGTGTAAACTGGTCGTCGAAATATCATGAAATTTTAACACGTGTCGTTTGAAGGTTGGTACTTCCTAAAAATCATATGGATTTTTTGAAAAGGGTTACATCTATATGTCAGACCAAAAACTTTTGAGCCTACGTGTTATTAATAAGTTTCTAGCCTAGCATAAAAAGAACAAGCAAATTTTAAAAATAAAAAACCGGTCAAGTGCAAGTTAAACTTGCGCAATTAGTGTTCCGTACGTTGATTGCTTTTAAAATAAAAAACAGTTACAGAGGTATAAAATGATCAGTGACTTCACAAAATACACCCCAAATGAGTTTTCAAACAAAGTTTGTTTCCAATCTTTACTGAAATCTGATGACCTTGAATTTTTTTTTTTTATATACCATATAAATTATTAAAGGTAATGCACTCGTGATAATTTTCGTTCAATCTACACCCCGTGGAGAATATTCCAGAATTTTTTTCGAAATTTTTTGATAAGTACTTTTCGAGATAAGGCCCGGGACAGCGATTTTTTTCGCGAATTTTTAAAAAAATAATACAAAGAAAAGCGCGCGCAAGTATAATATTATATATATATTTTTTACTCGTGTTTTCACAAGCTTTCATTTGACACCACACTCCATGACCTAGTAAAAAAATTTTTTTTTCACTTCCGACTTCACCCCCCAAAACTAACCCCTTAAGTCAAAATTTAATTCTCAAAACTACATGGCTCTGATGAGGCCATCAATTCCTATATTATTACCAAATTTCACCTTTCTATGTCAAATAGTTTCGAAGAAAAAAATCGGGTGTGACAGACAGACAGACAGACAGACAGACAGACAGACAGACAGACACCGAAGTGATCTTATAAGTGTTCCGTACGGAACACTAAAAAATTGTTTAAGCAACGTAGTCTCCTTTCAACTTTAATACACTTAGTAAATAGATTATAAAGTCACTCTAGACTTTCCAAATATTTTCTTGGTTTTGGTTTTCGGACCGGTCTTCGATAATATTTACTACTACTTCATTTTCATAAAATTTGTGTCCTTTCAAATTTTTTGTCAGTTTCGGGAATAGGCAAAAGTCTGAGGGAGCTACACCACGGGAATATGGAGGATAGTCAGTTAGTTCAAAACCTAATTCGTTTATTTTTGTCAAAACTAAGAGGATTGTCTTGCAAAAACCGCACCCCTTTAGATACTGTCTACAATTTTTGGCGAAATTTAGTTAATAATGAAGAATAGTATTTTCCCGTCACTACATTGCAGCCCAACTTTTCCTGCTGATTTCTGCAAACAAAACTTTTTGAGGAGAGGTGATGCCGCATATTTCTATTCCTTTGACTCTTCCTTTGTCTCTGTATCATAATGATGGATCCAAGAAGTTAGATGATTCCTTTTCAAAACAGATATAAATCAACTTATACTATTAGAGATCCATTTAGCTGGTATTTTTTTCATACCCAAATTAGAATGAACAAAGTGAAAAACATGTTAATATGAGATGTTTAGAATCTTTGCTATACGTTTCAACCCAATTTGTTGATTCTTCAAAATTATTCCATAAATAGCATAGAAACGGATCTTCCAGCGCGTTCTTTATCACTGATGTCGGTTCTTCCTCTCTTGAAATCCACAACCCAATTTTTTTAGTGGTGTAGGAAAGACATTCTTGTTCATTGAGTTTAGCACGTCGTCGTAAATTTCTTTAACGGAGAGCGCTTTCAAAAAAATGTACTTTATCACCGATCGATATTCGATTTTACTTAATTCACAGTCACATCTACTTGAAAATTTCACTATAAATAGGACAATAAAATCCAAATAGCCACAATTTGTGTATGTATGAGTATTTATTAATTGTTTAACTAGTATACATAGCAACCGAATTTGTTTGTGCCAATGGAAAGTGGTCTAGACTAACTAGTTATCCATACTCGTAGTATAAGAAAGGATTTCTTTTGTGTGAGAAGTTCTTCCCTCCACGGTAATACCGTGATAAATTTTCTTTTAAGAGGATAGATACACATATTTTCTATACTTCTAAGAATAATTAAAAAAAAAAAAATAATAAGAAAGTTCCATTCTATTACAAAGTAATAGCATTTAATTGTGATCTGGCGTCGGATTGGGACCACTACCTGTTTTCAAACATTCCTTTTTTTTATGCGTCCAGTACACGTGCTGCAGGGAAGAAGTCCCTAAAGCGCTACAGGAGCGACACGTGTGCGGAAAAAGCGATTCAAGTTGTTCTTGAACCGTCATGGGCAAATTATTCCAAAGGAATGATGTCCTCCATATAAAAGACTGCTTGAAAAGCGTTGTACGAGGAGTAACAAGCTGAACCTCATACGGATGTGAAGTATTAGCGCAACGTGTACTTATAACATGCGCCGCTCTGGGAGGAATTAAGCGGGCAACATCCTACGAACACTTTCCATGAAAATACTTGTAGAAGAGGCTGCCAACCGTTCTTCGATGTTCCAGCGAATCAAGGCCGCCGGTCAGTTCTGGGTCTCCAATCAGATGAACAGCTCTTCTCTGAATATAATCCAACAGATGCAGTGTATGTTTGGGAGCGGAGCCCTAAACATAGGAGCAGTATTCCATAGTTAGTCGAATTTGAACTTTGTAAAGAATTAACAGTTGTTGTGGAGTGTAAAGCTTTCTGATTCGAAATAATATTCCCAACTTTTGAGAAGCTCTCCTTGCTATGCCTGCAATACGCCCAACAAATTGAGTGACGATGTTAGAGGAATGGAGTGCCCCGACATAACTATGTCGGGTCCAGCAACGTTAACTTTTTTAGAAAAAAACTGCCGCCTGGGTTTTTGTAGCGTTAAATTCCACTTGGTTACTGTCACCCCAAGATAAAATTTCTTCCAGGTCTTTGTTAAGTTGAATGACTTCCTGCTGTCTTCGGATATTCGTCTGAGTAGCCGATGTCTGAGCGTTCAAAGAGAATGAAGAGATAAGCGTACTGTCATCTGCAAAGCTGTAGATTGCATTCTCAGTCTTTCATTTTCTTTCTTCTTCCTTATAATATTATTCAGTCAATTTTTAATATTTTTTAATTTTTTTTTTAATCTTAATAATTACTTTTTCTACAAAATGTCGAGAAGTTTTTTCAATTTTTCTAATAGATAATTTTTTTTAGCAGATTGGATTATGTTTTGTGACGTTATTCTGCTGAGAAGGAGGCGCCATAGTTTTCATCAGTAGTTCATTTAACCCGATAAAAATTAATGTTAATACTTAAAGCATATTTAAAAAAAAATTCTTATAATTTAAAGTACAATAATAATATATAATCTCCATTCTTTTGTATTATTCACTTAATAACCTTTAAAATATTTTTTAAATATAGATACTTTTTGCAGCGCCCAGGTATATGTAATTCCATAAAGTTTTTT
The DNA here is from genome assembly GCA_019049505.1 of Pachyrhynchus sulphureomaculatus. Lineage (NCBI taxonomy): Eukaryota > Metazoa > Arthropoda > Insecta > Coleoptera > Curculionidae > Pachyrhynchus > Pachyrhynchus sulphureomaculatus. Next base: position 154,106,504 of record CM032449.1, read on the forward strand.
TTTCTGGGAAAACTTCCCCCTTTTCTGGTTATTGATTTATGAAAAAAAAACAAATGTTTATGATAAAAGAGGGATTTTTGTGAAAATCCTCTCTTTTGATCCTTGCTGGATTATAAGAGACATTTTTTTCTTCAGAAGACTCTCTGTCTACTTAGACTTTTCCAAGATCCACTATAAGACAAAGATTTTTTGAAATGGGTCCACGATCGTTCGTTGCCTAATTTTCACACAATTGGAGGACAAACTTCCGGGCCCAGATTTTCTGTTTATAGCCCTGGCTTTCTTACTGTTTATATCCCTGGCCTTCTTACTGTTCACAGCCCTGATCTTCTTAAGCTACCTCACTTTAATGAACACTTTTAAAGTTGGAAATTATTCGTAACAATGTTAAGTAATCTCAGAAATTTAGAAATAGAATGACGTAATCCTAATGACGTCGTGGCATGCACCCATGCCACTGTGTAATAGTGGTTAATTTCTAATTGAATTCCTCATCAAATAAAAGATCTGCATCTTCGTAGCTTTGGATTTAACAAGGATTTCGCTAATCTACTGTTTAAGGCCTAAATCAGGCTTAAATTTCTATAGTGTATTAGAGTGACTAATGCCTATAATCTTATTACCTGTTTCATATAGCTTAACATGCAATGGCGTGGCGTTTGAACAAATTGGAGTTTTGTGCTAGTATAAAGTATAATTAGGCGTAATACAATTTATTGGACAAAATTAGGGGATGTTGAATTTTGTTTTATATTCAATGCATATTACTCCAGTCAGAATACGATTTTGAGATTAAATTGTCGGATTCTGCTAAAAATTTTTTAAAAAAAATACTCTTTTCGACGAAAATATTAAAAAAAAATATGGTGACTGTTGAAAAATTGAGGCCAAATTCTCAAAAATGAGAAAATTGGGCCACTTTTGACTTTTTTAGCGTATTCTTGCAATTTTATCATAAATTTATAGAAGAGAAACTAAAAATTCCGACAGATTTTGATTCTAGGTAAAAAAACGAAAAATTTAAAGGGCTATGGATGTCATTTGAACCTTCTACTCTGGAAAAATTGGTCGTTTTTGTCGTTATTTTTTTGTCATTCCTTATGATTAAATAGGTGTACTTGCAAACTCCAAGCTAATTTTTTTTAGTTAACTCTGGAAATATGTTCCAAGGACATTACTTTAACTTTTGACATAGAAATTATTTGACATAGAAAGTTGAAATTTGGTACTAATATAGGAATTGATGGCCTCATCAGAGCCGTATACTTTTGAAAGTTATATTTTGACTTAAGGGGTTAGTTTTGGGGGTGAAATCAGAAGTGAAAAAAAATTTTTTTTACTAGGTCATCGAGTCTGAGTTCAAAAATATATATAATGTAATACTTGCGCACACTTTTCTTTTTATTATTGTTAAAAAATCGCGAAAAATCGCTCTCACCCCTTATCTCGGATCAAAATATTTTGAAAAAATTCTAAATTTTATTTTCCACAGGGTGTAGATTGAACGAAAATTATCATGAGTGCATTACCTTTAATAATATGGTATATAAAAATAAAATTCAAGGTCATCGGTTTTCAATAAAGATCGGAAACAAACTTTGTTGGAAACTGATTTGCGGTGTGTCTTGTGAAGTCACTGATCATTTTATACCTCCGTACACAAAATTTTTTATTTTAAAAGCAATTAACGTACTGGACACTAATTGTACAAGTCCGACTTGCACTTGACCGTTTATTTACATATTAGATATATTTTTCACTCATAATATTGATAAATTTTATGGATTTACGTTTTTTTCTCCTGACGAATTTTTTAGACAACTTTTTTTAGTATACTAGTACCTTACCTAAAATATCAAAAAATATTTTTTAGTTCATTTGAAGTCCTTAAGAACTTATTTAGCCCGAGAAATTGGCTATCATAGTCCCAATTTTTTATTATTTTTTTTTATGCGAATTTATGATTTCGTTTTAAAAAATTATTTTTTGTTCAGTCTTATAATATTTTCAGTAACCAAACTGATTTTTAATTATCATACATAGGTTACTGTATATCTTGAGTGGCTGAGGAAGTCATTTGGTCTATTTAGGCTGGCCATTTTACTTTCAATTATATGCTTTTTTTGTTTCAAATTTCCAGTTATTTTTAAAAAATTAATTTTTCTTTAATTTTATCATATTTGCCGCCACGAAGATCACTTTTATTAGTTATAAAATGATTACCTTATGTCTTATAAGGAGAGGCAAGCATTTGGGTCACCGATTTGATTAAAATTTGGTGGAGGGTCAGGTTTCACCCGATATATTGAGAACCCCGTTTTATGTTTTATATTATAGGATTTTTTTAAAGAAAATTAATTTTATTTGGGTTCAAAATGTTTTGAAATATTTCTATTAAATAATAAATATACTGCTACAACAATTTAAATAAAATTTATTGTTTTATTTGACTAGATAAACTATATATCATTAACATTATTATTTTATGCAGTAACTTTATAATTTTTATTAATTTAATTATTATATCTTCATATAAAATTTACATTTATAATTAATTTAAGAGTATTTCTACTTAACAAAAAGAGAAAATAAATTTTTTGCTTACAAAATCGGACTGTTACAAGATTTTTTTTGTTCAATTTTTTGCAAAACGTTACTACTATACTATAGTGTACTATTAGTATGTATTATGTAGTCAGTCTTAAAAGCACTAGAACTATTTCTAGTTATATCTCTAAGGCTACCGTTTCGGATTGGATGAATGTCGCTGAGTAACTAGACGTATAAAGTAGGAGCAATAGCATTAAAAAATCTAGTTATAAAGCAACAATATATTAGTTTACTTTAAAGATATAAAAACAAAAATTGATCAAAATAAAAGGGGGAATAAGTATGTTTTGTTGTATGTTATATATATATAATATATATATATATATATATATATATATATATATATATATATATATATATATATATATATATATATATATATATATATATATATATATATATATATATATATATATATATATATATATAATATATATATATATATATATATATTATATATATATATATATATATATATATATATATATATATATATATATATATATACATATATATATATATATATATATATATATATATATATATAATATATATATATATATATATATAATATATATGTACAAAAAATTATTTAATAATAATTAAAAATGCTCATAGATCGGTAATAAATTATAGTTTACTTCCTCATAAAGGTTCAAATTAGGGGAGGAATGAGGATTTGGATTACCAATTTAATAATTTAACCCATCCACTCAATAGTAACTTTTGCATAATAATTAAAAATAACTTTGGTTACTAAAAATATTATAAAACCAAAGAAAAAAATAATTTTTTAAAAAGAAATTTGAAATTTGCATTAAAAAAAATTAAATTTGAGACTAAACTGGTCAATTTCTCGGGCCTAAATTGTTTGAATGAGTTGTGGAGTACCTCAAATGAAAGCTTAGTGACTAAGGAACATTTTCTGATATTTTAGGTGGCGTAGTAGTACATTGAAGAAAGTTGTTTAAAAAATTCGTCAGAAGAAAAAAACGTGAACTGGTAAAATTTATCAGTATTATGAGGGGTGAAAAATATATAGAAAATGTCAAAAAAATGACAGAAACGGCCAATTTATCTCGACCGGAAGGTTCAAATGGCATTCATAGCCCCTTAAATTTTTCATTTTTTTATGTAGAGTCTTTTGACTGTCAGAATTTTTAGTTTATATTCCATAAATTTATGCCCGAAGCGACCAAAGACACAACAGTCGGCTGGGAAGGTTTTGGCCTCTGTATTTCGAAATGCGAATGGAATAATTTCCATTGACTACGCTGAGAAGGGAAAAACCATCAATAGTTAATATTATATATAGTTATTGGTGCATTTGAAGGCAGAAATTGCAAAGAAATGGCCCCAAATGAATAAGAAAAAAGTGCTTTTTCATCAAGACAATGCACCGTGTCACAAGTCAATGGTTACGATGGCAAAATTGCATGAATTGAATTCTCCAGATTTGGCCCCCAGCGACTATTATCTATTCGCGGACCTCAAAAAAATACTCGCGAAAAAGATATTTGGCTCCAATGAAGAAGTTATCACTGATCTGAGGCCTATTTTGAAGACAAATCCTTCTACAAAGAATGTATAGACATGTTAGAAACGCGTTGGACTGATTGTATCGCTCTTGAAGAAAACTATATTGATGAATAAAGTCGAATTTTGCAAAAAAAAATGTGTTTTAAGTAGCTAGACGAAAAACCTTTCTGCCTACGTGTAGCTACATACGTAGCAAATTTGATAAAATTTAAAAACTTCTTGACTTCTGAAATTCAAGTGGTGTTCCTCTTTAACGAGTGTATGTCGAAAATCAATATCAATAAATCTGTATTTGATAAACGTGTTTAGGAAAAAACTTTTTATATTGTCATCAAACAGCAAATTTCGAGTCATATTCAGAACGCATTTTAAATTTGTCATCAAAATTGTATTTTGCATGGAACAGGAAAGTAGTAAACAGAGAAATTACTGCACTATATTTTCTCGAGCATGTGATTTGGTTAAATTCGTATGTTCATTTAGTAAAAAGTTTACCAACTGAAATTTGTCGAAAAAGAATGATAAAAAGGCACATATTTTCGTATTTATTAAATCATGTGCTGTTATAAACAAAATAATAAAAAAGAAAGGATTCCTTTAAAATATTGTGCTAAAGCAGAATTTTCTGCGTGACCGAATTCAAACAAAATACACGTTGGTAAGATACAACGAATTGTACCAAATACGCATACCTAATACTCAATAGGAGGATGACACAACAGCCACACTCCGACAGAGGGATCCCTCGCAAATCTCGCTGCCTGCCTTTAGTGTTGGCTGTGCCAACCACTCTGTCGGCTTGTGGCTGCTGTGTCAGCCTCCGATTGAGTACTAGGTATGCGTATTTGGTGCAATTTGTTGTATCTCACCGTTGTGTTCCGTAAGTACCGGAATAAAGTACTTAAAATTCTGTTTTCTTCTTTGTCGATCCTAGCCCGACTGATGGACGAATAAGAAAACAGTGAGTAGACTGCTGAAATATGGGCTTTGCCTCTTTTCAGTTGTTTTACAATAAACCACAAAACACACGCTGCTTTCCAAGATACTGTTGGCATTTACTGGTAGATTCTAATGATATAAAGAGCACAGAAGTGAATATAATCGTTAATAGTTTCTAAAAATGCACAATTTTTATATCATTACCGATAATCTATTTAAAAAGGTGCGCACTCTCAGGTAGGCATCAGCCAGAAAAACAAGAGGAATAATAGGAATAAAATTTTACACATAAAAGAATTCTTAAAGTACGAGGAGTGACGAACTGAACCTAATGCGGAGGTGTTACCGGCCTGTGGGCTACATTCATCGATCACTTTTTATGAAAGTACCATAGAACCGATTTAAGTCACCATTTTTTTTTTTTTTTTTCAAAGATTATGCTGAATTCAGAGTCAGCACTAAGGCGAATAGATCTTCTCTTGATATAGTTAAAAACCAAACTCGAAATATGGGAGCAGATTGTGCTTTATATAGAAATCAGCTGTCATGAAGTAAACAGCTCCTGTTATAAAATAATATTTGTAGTTTTCGAGAAATTTCCTTTGTAATGTATTTTGTGCATAAACAAACATATTTGTTTCCAAGTAAATACTTAGTAAGTTGTGTCATGATGACAGAGGAATAGAGTGTAATGACATAATTATGTCGGGTTCTGGAACATTAACAGTCTTAATTAAGAACTATATTAAACAATAAATTATTAGATTTTTAAATAAATAGTAATTAAATAGATTCCAGGTTCATATGAAGCAGAAAGTAATTAAAAGTTACCAAAATTCTGTTTTTTTTTTTTAAAAAAATGAAAGACCTACCTTATTTCCTTTTAATATTCAAAAGACTAAGTTAATTAGTCGTATTTTCCTTTGAAACACTCAAGATACCAGAGCGCAGTCTAATAATTTTGAGATATGTGTGGATATAAATTTCGCATATATGTTTTTAATCATTCCTAGCCCTAAATATAAAAATATTCTTATATATGAGATTTTTTTGGTCATTCCTAATCTTGGATATATAAATACTCTTATATGTTTGAATATTTTAATTGATTCTTATTCATTTTTCCATAGTAACTTAAGTAATTTAGATAGATTCCTAACCTTGATCTGACCGAAAATTACGTAATTTTCATAGAAACGGCAAAAAAACTTTTTTATTTTTTATTTTGGGGTAAGTCAGCTAGCTAAGTTGCCAGTACTTGCAAAAAAAAATCTTATAAAAATAATTCAAGGTCAGAAATAGGACTAGAACAGCGACTTTTTGAGATCGTCACCAAAAATATATGAGGATAATTTCCCACCACTTTTCTCCATAACTGTCACACTAAAACTGAAAAAATTCCGAATTTATAATCCTCTTCAGTGAAAATACCACAATAAATGCTGTAAAAATCTTTTGCAAGTTTGAATGTGAAAGCAAGATTTGCCCCGTTTGAAGTGTCCTATATAAATAAAACCTGAACTTTGTTATTGATTATTGTAGTATGCACAATTGTTATTGGTATATTCCATTGCATTTCAGAATAATTGATAGTCCAGTCATAAGAAAACTGACGGAGAAGCTAAAATTTTGATATTTTAACAAAACGTAAAAGTAAAAAAAATAGTACTCAACCAATATAGAACATACTTGACGCATATATTATTCCCTCTGCAACAGCAGTGACCTTCTTCTGAACCATTTGAAATTGCGCAATAGCTAACTTGCCTACTCAGAAAACAAAGGTTTTTCAAAATAAATAAAAAACAAAAAATGCAAAAATTCAAAATTTTTTAAGTCAAATTTGGTAGATAGTTGCTTGTATTGACAGTTACATAAGCCGAATTTTATCTGAAAAAATTTTTTATAAAGTGAGTTGCAGTAAAGCAAAATAATTTTGGACAATAATAATATTAGAGTACTGATTATTTGACTTTTATAAATATTGGTACCTAGTACAAATAAATATTGATTTTTGTATAAATAAAGCTACAGAACACAAAATTTCCTTTAGATTCCTGAAGTTACTAGTTGTAAGTTACTTCTGTAGATATATGCAAAAAAGTACATTTTTCACAGACTACAAATTAGAAAACCATGCATAAAAGGATCATGTTTTTTTTTTTTTTTTTTTTTTTTTTTTTTTTATGGGTCTAGCACACGTGCTACAGGGAAGTCCCTAAAGCACTACAGGAGCGACACGTGTGCGGAGAAAGCGATTCACGTTGTTCTTGAATCGCTGTAGATTGTACTCGATGGGAAACACAGTCCTGGGTAAACCATTCCAAAGGTATGATGTTCTCCATATAAAAGACTGCTTGAAAAGCGTTGTACGAGGAGTAACAAGCTGAACCTCATACGGATGTCAAGCATTAGCGCGACGTGTACTTCTAATATGCACCGCTCTGGGAGGAATTAAACGGGCCACATCTTTCGAACACTTTCCATGAAAGTACTTGTAGAATAGGCTCAAGTCGCCAACCGTTCTTCGATGTTCCAGCGAATCGAGGCCGTCAGTCAGTTCCGGGTGTCCAATCAGACGAACAGCTCTTCTCTGGATAGAATCCAACAAATGCAGTGTATGTTTGGGAGCGGAGCTCCAAACATGGGAGCAGTATTCCATAGTTGGTCGAATTTGAGCTTTGTAAAGAATTAACAGTTGTTGTGAAGTGTAAAGCTTTCTGGTTCGAAACAATATTCCCAACTTTGAGAAGCTCTTCTTGCTATGCCTGCAACATGTTCATGCCAGGACATATTTGCTCCCAAATTAACGCCTAACAGATTGAGTGACGATGTTAGAGGGATGGAGGGCCCCGACATAACTATGTCGGGTTCTGCAACGTTAACTTTTTTAGAAAAAACTGCTGCCTGGGTTTTTGTAGCGTTAAATTCCACTTGGTTACTGTCACCCCAAGATAGAATTTCTTCCAGGTCTTTGTTAAGTTGAATGACTTCCTGCTGTCTGCGGATATTCGTCTGAGTAGTCGATGTCCGAGCGTTCAAAGTGAATGAAGAGATAAGTGTACTGTCATCTGCAAAGCTGTAGATTGGATTCTCGGTCTTTTCCAGCAGATCGTTAATATAAATGAGGAAGAGAGTAGGAGACAGTATGGAACCCTGGGGCACACCGGCGTTGATAGTGAAGGTGTTAGAAAGAAATCCGTCAACTGCCACTCGTAAAGAACGCTCTCTGAGGAAACATGAGAGCCACTTTTCAGACATACCATAAGAACGTAGCTTAGCCAACAGCCCATCGTGCCAAACACGGTCAAATGCCTTGGATATGTCAAGAGCAACCGCTCGAGATTCTCCAAAGTGTTCAATTGCGTTGTCCCAAACATGTGTTACATAAGTCAGAAGATCTCCTGTTGATCTATTTTTACGAAAGCCATATTGGTGATCACTAATAATGTTGAATCCTTCAAGATATTTTAGAAGATGCTGATTGATAGCCTTTTCCATGACTTTCGATATTATTGAGAGTAGTGCGATTGGTCGGTAGTTATTTGGCAAGGTCTTCTTGCCTTTTTTAGGTATCGGCTGAACTGTGGCACATTTCCAGCAGGAAGGAAATATTCCCTTTCTGTAGGATAGGTTGAAAAGTCTACAGAAAACTGGTGTTAGTTCCCTCGCACAGTTCTTGAGAACTATGGCAGGTATTCCGTCAGCGCCTGAAGCCTTTTTGGTGTCTAGCTTCATCAAAATACGTTTTATGATACGCTGTCTGAAGACAATATCGGGCATCCTTGACTGCACTATGGGAATAGTAGGTGGTGTTTTTCCTTGGAAATCGACAGTAGAATGTGAAGCAAAGAGTTCAGCCAACAAGTTCGCTTTCTCAACAGGTGTCGTTGCAATAGAATTATCTGGCCGTGTGAGTGGTGGTATGGTGGATTTGGTGAAATTTTGACTAACTGCCCTAGCGACTGACCAAAAGGACCTAGAATTGCCGGGACAAGCGAGAAGCTTGTTTTCTAATCCGTTGATTGTGTATCTCCTTGGTTTCGTCGATAATTTCTTTGCATCTGTTCCTGGCACGAACAAAGATGTTACGATTTATGGTGTTAGGATCTTCACGCCACTGTCGGTATGCAAGATGTTTAGAAGCAACAGCTTCTTTGCATTTTAGGTCAAACCAAGGCTTGCCGTTGGAAGGGCATTTCTTCGAAAAAGGGATGTAAGCATCCATACCGGCCAAAATAACATCGGAAACCTCCCTGGCGCAGTCAGATGGGTCGTCGAATCGAAAACAAACGTCCAACCAAGGGAAAGTTCGAAAATATTCCATGAGATCTTCCCATTTAGCAGATTTGTAGTGCCAAATCTTACGCGGTTTGGGCGCCTCTCTGTCACTGATTGGTATAATACTCGATGTCGAAAGTAGTTTATGGTCGGAAGAACCTAACGGCGGATTTACGCTGACCGTGTAAATCTCTGGATTGGTGGTTAAAAAACAGATCAAGAAGACTGTGTAACTGAACTGTAACTGAACTGTAACTGAATGTAACTGAAACTTAGTGCTACATATAACATTTTGCGGGGTAGATCGAAAAGTCTTGTGAAAAACAAGCTACATAATATTTTTTACCAAAAACAAAAATTTATTTATAATGGCCAAATCTGGAGAACAGGTTAGGGAACTATTTTGAAGCCCATCTCGTGCACTTTTGCAATTGCAACGACCGATGTGTGAGCAAGCACATTGTCCTAGTGAAGAAGCTATATTTTGCGTGCTAATCTTGGTTGCTTCTGCTTCAACTCACTCTGTAAACGGTCGAATAGCATTGCGTAGTCAGAGTAGTAACTGTCTTGTAAGTGTCTTATCCTTTTCTAAATAATCAATCATGATGATACCCTGTGAATCCCAGAAAACAGTTGCTATCACTTCTTCCGTCTTAGAACTGTTTTCGCTTTTGTCTGTGCACTTTCACCTTCGCCAATCCACTGTTTCGACTGCTGTTTTTTATCTCCGGGGTGTCATGGTGGTTCGACCTTTCGTCCACAGTCACAAAATGACGCCAGAAGTCATTTGAATTACGCCGCACCTTCTCCAAACACGATTTTGAGATCTCCTTTCTCGTACATTTTTGATCTGGAGACAACAAACGCGACACCCACCGCGCATTCAGCTTTTTCATTTTTTAGAACTTCATATAGGATATTATGTACTTGTTCATATGAGATGACTATCATCTCAGGAATCTCACGGAGCTTAATGCAATGAATTGTATACCATATTTTCAGAAGAAACCTCTGACGTTCTGAATATGAAGTATCCTCAATACTCATACGGACACATTTAAATTCATTTATCCAGTAATAAATGGTCTTGAGTGCTGGTGTAGAGTCCTCGTAAACTTCCTTCAGTTCAGTTTCGATCTGTGTGTGATCACTTTTTTAAATTAAAATGTTTGATCACTGCACTATACTCGGCTTTATCCATTTCTATGGAACGTGTAATACTGATCAATTACGATAGCTGCCAATAAACAACGGCGCATTGCATCTGTTTGAAATCCTAAACACAACCATTACAATAATCCAGCTTACCAATAGGCATGCCGCTTAACAAAATTTCCAGCCGTTTCGTAGAATTTTACCAAATTTATGGATCCACCCTCGTATAAAGTTATTATATTTTATATTGCTACTGTTTTATCATTAATATTTCCTTATCTGCAGTTTTCATGAACAAAAAAAGTTAAAATTAGTTATTTCATACTACACTTCAAAATCAATATATTTCAAATTTGTCCAGTGGTTAATTTTATGGTAATTTTGATTAAATAGACATATTTAAAGCATTACCAATTAGCCCCTTTATAATATCTTAATGGTCTAACATACAACTTTGAAAGGGCCGGTTATAGTTGATTTGTGGTTCTCTCTGTCGGACGAACTTTATGACGCTATTTTGATCCTAAAATAAGGTATGCCAATATTTAAAATACAGTAAAAGGTATATCAATTATTAGTGATTATATTATTAATTTATCTTTTATGTCATTATTGTGCCTCTAGAATATGATACTTCATATTATCGCACTTTTATAAATTACTTATAAATTTTTATTAAAAATAAATATACCTATATAAAACTTTTTAATTTAGAAATAATTTTTAAATATATTAGAAATTTCTATTTATAATATTAAAAGCATAGTTTTTTTTTTTTTAAATATTGGTGCTTCTATATAAAATATTTATTATGCACTATTATATATATACATATTATATTTAAATAATTATTTATCATCATTTTTTATTTATAATTCCGATAATTCTTTCCATCCAAATTTGGTTGTACGGTCTATTTATGGTGGCAATAATTTTCCTTCCTTGTATTATATAATATATATATATATATATATATATATATATATATATATATATATATATATATATATATATATATATACGAGGCTGGTTTGAAAAGTCCGTGCAAAGTCCGAGAGATGGCACCACCGGCGCGTATCGAGGTCATGTTTAGTTAGTAGCATCTCTTGAATGAACGCACACCAAGTTTCAGCCATATTGGTCTACTTCTTTGTGTTTGACATTCGTGTGAATCAAGGAAGTCGAGTGATTTTCAAGAAATGGACGAAAAAGAATTTCGTGTGGTGATTAAACATTACTTTATGAAAGGCAAAATGCCTCAGGAGACCAAAGAGAAGCTTGATAAACATTATGGGGACTCTGCACCTTCGATTAGAACAGTTTATAAGTGGTTTCAAAATTTTCGGACTGGCCATATGGGCACAAGTAACGCTGAACGTTCTGGACGGCCTGTGGAGGTTACGACTCCAGAAATCATTGATCAAATCCATGATATGGTGATGGATGACAGAAGAGTTAAGGTGCGTGAGATTGCTAGTGCTGTGGGCATCTCGACTGAACGGGTACATAATATTTTGCATAAACATTTGGACATGAGAAAGCTATCCGCAAGATGGGTGCCGCGATTGCTCACGCTTGACCAAAAACGGAATCGTGTGAAGTGTTGCAAGGAGGGTTTGCAGCTGTTCCAGAAGAATCCGGAGGACTTTAAGCGTCGTTTCGTCACTGTGGATGAAACATGGATACATTACTATACTCCTGAGACCAAACAACAATCTAAACAATGGGTTACCAAGGGGGAATCTGCACCAAAAAAGGCGAAGACCGTTCCTTCGGCCGGAAAGGTTATGGCGACTGTCTTTTGGGATTCGCAAGGGATAATCCTCATCGACTATCTGAAAAAGGGTAAAACTATTACAGGTGAATATTATTCATCGTTATTGGACCGTTTGAAAACCGAGCTGCAAGAAAAACGCCCGCGATTGGCCCACAAGAAAGTCCTTTTCCATCACGACAACGCACCAGCACACACCTCATCAGTTGTGGTCGCAAAATTAATGGAAATAGGATTCCAACTCGTTTCACATCCCCTCTATTCTCCAGACTTGGCTCCCTCGGATTACTATTTGTTCCCCAATTTGAAGAAATGGCTGGCGGGACAAAGATTTTATTCAAACGAGGAGGTGATTGCAGACACTAATGGATATTTTGCAGACTTGGACAAATCCTATTATTCGGAAGGGATCAACAAACTAGAACATCGTTGGACGAAGTGTATAAGCCTAAAAGGAGACTATGTCGAAAAATAAAAAAGGTTTACCCCAAACACATAAGTAGTTTTTATTTTTGCACGGACTTTTCAAACCAGCCTCGTATATATATTGTAGGGTATTCGTTAATCCTTGTAAATTTGTGAGTATTGATTTAGGCAAACGATTATATAGTTATCATCCAAGTAGAAGATATCAGAATACTTCAAAGCAATGTATTATATAGGTAATTTTTGAGTCTTTCCGTCTTCATACCAAAAAGAGTGTATCCTAATGCGTTAACACTTCACGTAGTTTGCTCTTGGTGAAGTTTATTTTTAGACCTATTTCGCGAGACTTGTTACTTGTTACTTAATTCCATCAGCATTTCTTGTAATTCTTTTTTTTATGTTGGCAATCAGATTGACATCACCTGCGAACCTTAAGTGATTTAATCGTTCACCGTCTATTAGTATTCCTTTGTTTTCCCACTTTAACGATTTGAACAGGTCTTCTAGAGTCAACGTGAACAACTTTGGAGATATTGAGTCGAATTGACTAATTCCTATTTTTGATTTTGATTTTACTTGTTTTTTCGTTAAGCATTATTTCATCTTTGTATATGTATTCAAGAAGAGTTGTGTATCTTTCGTCGACTGTGCTGTTACTTCAGGCATTAAGGACGCCCATATTTCCACAAGTAATCTAATTTTCTGAAGATAATCCAAAGTGCTATATCCTCGTCTAAATCCCGCTTCTTCACGTGGTTAATAACTGTCTAATTTGTCCGTTAATCTATATGTTATGATTCCAGTGAGAATTTTGCATAATACCGATAACAGATTAATGGGTCTATACTTCTCAAATTTAAATTTATTCCTCATTTTAAAAATAAGCACAATCAAGATGTTTACCTAAGATGTTGGTATTTTACTTTTTACAGGTCATCTGTTAAATAGAGCTTGAAGAGATTGCATTATCTATGCCCCCCATACCTTATCATTTCTATAGTTATTTCATCATCCCCTGCGTTTTTGTTGTTGTGCATATGTTATACGGTGTTCATTATTTCATCCGTTGTTACATCAGGAATTTCTTCAAATCCACATTTCCTACTATTACTATATTACCTTCTTCTCTCCCTGGCGGTGGCGATATTCTCGTGTGATATAGTGTTTGATAATATTTTTCTGTAGCTTCCTTTTTTTTTTAACAATAGGTCGAACTAACAAAACATTAAAAAGATAAATAGAACAATAGTTACAGAAAAAAAATATTGGTTTCAAATTAAACTAAACACGTTTATATCATTGACATAAGTACAATTTTTCTCGGCCCTAAAATATTAATGAAAAATTAAATAAACTTTCTAAAAATAAATCGTGGAAAAACTGTTTACTCAATTTACAAAAACTTTTTCATGAACGAAAAAATTTCGCCTGCTACATTTTATAATGAAAAAGAAATTTACGCGAAGTAAAATTATGTTTTGATTTACATTATATGCTTTTGTAGAAAAAAAAAGAAATAGAATAAAAACCTGTATTTTCGATTATAAACTCCAAATAACATGTTTTCACGTTTTCTTCATAATAATTTCAACAACCGTCTACGTCTTACTTTTAATTAAAACAAGAAAAAATATTTAAATATGGAGCAGTTTTTTAGACGAAAACAGTCAGTAAGTTTTTTCCATGCATTAAAAGTATTACAAGTTTAAGAATAATGTTCTGTTTTCAATAAACAAAACAAAATATGTTTTGTTTGTTTCAAACAGTTCCTGTAGACTGTTCCAAAAGTTTTGTTGCTAGTGTTTGTTCTCTTTTTCCCATTTTGTTTAGTCCCGCAAGAATGTCTTTCTCTGACGACGATTTTATGATTAGCTGTGGTTCGTTTTTAGTTAAGGCCAAAACAGAAAAACCAAGGTATTGGATAGGTTCTCTATTAAAAAAGGAGAGTACCTCTGAGGTACTTAGCCACTGGGGACAGTTTTCAATAATTAAAATATTTATTCAAAATTTCAAATTCTTCTGTATCACGATTCATACCGGATGTATGTGAGGCCCTGTATGACGCTCTTCAACATTATATCAAGGTAAGCCTTCATTTCCTCGGTTTATTCTTGTCACACAAAAAACTCATGACATCATATCCAAACTATTTTGAAACAAACGGGTGTCCAGCTATATATATGTATACATATACTTTTTCATGCTTTTATACTTCTTTCCCTGTTGTACTAACTGAACAAGTTTTTTGATTTTTCGCTGGATTTCATCACTGCTAGTTTCAAAAAGTATTACCAATTTCCTTAAGTGAATCTTATTTTTTATTTTTATTCTTATAATCTATACTTTTTGAGTCCCACAAGTTAATATATTGACTGTACATTTCAATTAAATTGCTGCACTGATTTTTAGTCCACTGCTTTTTGGAATTCACTGCCTAAAAATGTATTAATACTACAGTTTTGATAAATCTGTTTTGTAGTAAACTCTTTTAATCGTAGCAACATTGTAACTAAATGCATATATATATATATATATATATATATATATATATATATATATATATATATATATATAATATATATAAAATGGAACGTCTCTCTGTTTGTCTGTCTGTCTGTCTGTCTGTCTGTCTGTCTGTCTGTCTGTCCGTTAGTGCGCTTATCACTGGAGATCCACTTATCCGATTTACGTACTTTTTTTTTTAAACATACATGTATTCTCTGGCCAGGTTATAGGCTATATTTTATTACGATAGGTAGCATAAGGACTGAGCAGTAACGTAAAATAGCGAATGAAGTCGGAAAAAAGTTTGCCGTTAGCGCGTTCCTTTGCAATACACAGCCTAAACCATTAAATATGGAACAATATTATGTAGCAGGGAATATTTATAACCTATAATCTATAATATATATAAAATGCAATGTCTCTCTGTCTGTCTGTCTGTCCATTAGTGCATTTATCACGCGAGAACCACTTATTCGATTTACCTGTCTTTTTTTAAATTCATACATATACTCTTTGGCCAGGTTATATAATAATAATTATCTATTTCTATAATATATATAAATTGCAACGTCTCTCTGTCTGTTTGTCTGTCCGCTAGTGCGCTTATCCCTGGAGAACCACTTATCCGATTTACGTGATTTTTTAAATTCGTACATATGTTCTCTGACCAGGTTATAGATATATATTTTATTACATCTATAATATATATAAAATGCAACGTATCTCTGTCTGTCAGTCTGTCCGTTAGTGCGTTTATCACTGGAGAACCACTTATCCGATTTTCGTACTTTTTTTTTAAACATACATATATTCTCCGGCCAGGTTATAGGCTATATTTTATTACGATAGGTAGCATAAGGAATGAGCAATAACGATAATAGTGAATGAAGTCGGAAAAAAGTTTGCCGCTAGCGCGTTCTCTTGCAATGCACAGTCTAAACCATTAAATATGGAACAGAGAATGTAGCAGAGAATATCTATAATCTATAATATATATAAAATTCAATGTCTCTCTGTCTGTCTGTCTGTTCATTAGTGCGTTTATCATGCGAGAACCACTTATCCGATTTACGTGTCTTTTTTTAAATTCATACATATATTCTTTGGCCAGGTTATATGATAATAATCTATATCTACAATATATATAAAATGCAACGTCTCCCTGTCCGTCTGTCTGTCTGTCTGTCTGTCCGTCCGTTGGTGCGCTTATTGCTGGAGAACCACTTATAAATAAAACATATATATGTTCTCTGGCCAGGTTATAGACTATATTTTATTACGTTAGGTAACATGAGGAATAAGCAGTGACGATATTAGTGAATCAAAACAAGGTTCTCTTACAATACACTGCCTAAACCACTAAATATGCAACAATATCATGTAGCAAAGGATATCTATAATATATATAAAATGTAACGTCTCTCTGTCTGTTTGTCCGTTTGTGCGCTTATCACTGGAGAAACACTAATCCGATTTACGTGCTTTTTTTTAAGCATGCTAAACCATTAAATATGGAACAATATCATGGAGCAAAGAATATCTATAATATATATAAAAATGCAATATCTCTCTGTCTGTCTGTCCGTTAGTGCGCTTGTCACTGGAGAACCACTTATCTGATTTACGTGCTTCTTTTTTTTAAACATCTATAATATATATAAAATGCAACGTCTTTCTGTCTGTCTGTCTGTCCGTTAGTGCTCTTATCACTCGAGAACCATTTATCCGATTTACGTGTTTTTATAAATTTATACATATGTTCTATATACGAGTAATTCGATATAAGCCTAGATAATAGGAGATAAGGTGAGATAATGGGAGATAAGGAGAAATAATGGGAGATAAGTCCAGATAAGCCTCGATAATGGGAGATAAGGTGAGATAATGGGAGATAAGTATAAATAATGGTAGATAAGGAGAAATAATGGGAGATAACAAGAGATAAGTATAGATAATGGGAGTTATGGTGAGATAATGGGAGATAAGGAGAAATAATGGGAGATAAGGAGAAATATTGCGAGATAAGCCTAGATAATGGGAAATAAGGTGAGATAATGGGAGATAAGGAGAAATAATAGGAGATAAGGAGAAATAATGGGAGATGAGCAGAGATAAGCCTAGATAATGGAAATTATGTAGAGATAATGGGAGATAAGGAGAAATATTGGAAGATAACGGGAAATAATGGGAGATATTTTATTACGTTGGGTAACATAAGGAATAAGCAGTGACGATAATAGTGAATCAAGTCCACGCGAGCGGAGCCACGGGCCCGGCTAGTATATATATATATATATATATATATATATATATATATATATATATATATATATATATATATATATATATATATATATATATATATATATATATATATATATATATATATATATAATTGTTTAACAAAATAAATATAAAAACTGGTACTTACTTTAAGTATTGACAAACTCTTCATAAATCACATACAGTTGATAAAAATCTTGATAATTAGTCAAAAGAGTAGAGTACAAATGTCGTAGAGAACAAAATTACAACATTCAGGTGTTCCAATCAAACCGATTAAAAAACACGAACAAATTTGTTTTCTTTTGATGTACCGACTCGAGATGGGAAAGTGTTTTGTTTACTAAAAACGCTGATCTCCAACAAACATGTTTTTCGGAACTGTTCATTTTTTACAAAAAATGGCACTTTTTGTTAAGAAAAACAGTTTTTGTTTGTGTTTCGTGCTATGTCCGTTTGGTGGAAACCCGGCTTTATATTGCACTTAAATTCTGCCCGCTGGCGTTATTTTGTTAAAAGATTCCAAACATTGTCATCTTCACCTTTGTTAACTTGACAAGCTTTGAAATGGAGAAAAATATGACTGTCCTAGTCTGGTGACTGATAGTCGGCAATGATATTTTTGGACCTCCTGTATTTTTAATGCAGAGGCAAAACTAACTGACGGTTGTCGTTCAATAAATCACCATGTAATTTTTCTAATAGAAATACTTAATTCAGGTCTTACCGAATTAATCGAAATTTTAAAGAATAAAATCTTAAATTAATAATATTATATGGGGTGCGAGCACGTAAGAAGATACGTGAATTGAAATCATTATCTTGTCGCTCAAAAATTTGCTACATATTTTGAAAAGGTGTCTCTTCAAAATTCTAAAGGTATACGGATCAAAAATGAAACTCGACTTTATTACAGAAGTTTTATAATTTATTACCAAACTAAACTCCTAGTGCTCTAGTATATTGGTATTTGCAGTAAAATATTCATTAGCAATTTTGTATCACTAAATCGAAGGTGTTTTCTATATAATTAATTAATGAATTTGATGTTTCGCAATTTCTATCATCTCTGTTGTGCGAAATTCTTCGCGTTTTCTGGATTTTTGTGTTAATCTTAAAGTCTGTCTTTTGTTTATAATGTCTGAGATAAATTTCTCTGTGCTTAAAGTGGGTTAAAAACGGAACTTCCGTAGGTTAGTTGATTGTAAAGAAGTAAGCAGTGTTGACTGCTATATCGTCTCATAAAGGGTTTCTGTTAAGTTAATCCATAGGTAAAAATGTAGCTTCTGTCAACTTGTGAATGAATATTTAATTGAGTGATCATTCTGTTAAGGAGCTCGATAATTAGTGTTTCGTACGAAACACTTATAAGATCACTTTGGTGTCTGTCCGTCTGCTCTCTGCCCGTCTGTCACACCCGATTTTCTCCGAAACTATTTAACATAGAAAGTTGAAATTTGGCACTAATATAGGAATTGATGGCTCCATCAGAGCTTAAAAGTTAAATTTTGACTTAACTGGCTGGTGTAATCAGAACTAAAAAAAAAATTACCAGGTCATCGAGTGAGGTGTCAAATAAAAGCTTGTGAAAACGCGAGTTCGAAAATATATATTGCGCAAAACTTTCTTTGTATTATTTTTAAAAAATTACCAAAAATCGCTGTCCCCTCCTGATCTCGAAAGTACTGCTCA
Source organism: Pachyrhynchus sulphureomaculatus (assembly GCA_019049505.1). NCBI lineage: Eukaryota > Metazoa > Arthropoda > Insecta > Coleoptera > Curculionidae > Pachyrhynchus > Pachyrhynchus sulphureomaculatus. The sequence continues at coordinate 154,125,708 of CM032449.1, forward strand.
AAAAATTTTGAAAAGATTTGGAAAATTCTCCGCAGGGTGTAGATTAAACGAAAATTATCACGAGTGCATTTCCTTTAATAATTTATCTGGTATATAAAAAAAAATAAAAATATCAAGGTCATCAATTTTTAACGAAGATCGGAAAAAAACTTTGTTGAAAACTGATTTATGGTGTGTTTTGTGAAGTCATTGATCATTTTATACCTCCGTAACAAAATTTTTTATTTTAGAAGCAATTAACGTACGGAACACTAATTGCGCAAGTCCGACTTGCACGTGGCCGGTTATTTTTGTATTTAAATCACAATCAACCATTCTATTTATAGTGTACCTACGAACGTTCATTATAGCTTTTATGGCTCTGTTTGGGAATATCGGTAATTTTTTCATTTTGTGCTGCTAATAAACAGTCATCGACGAACCTCTTCAAAAATAGAAGGTTAAGTTTTAGTTTTTTAATAACCTGTTCTTCCAGGTATTCCATTACTAGCTGAGCAATGACTGATGAAAAGAACCCATGGCACAACCGTCGATTTGCCTCTAAAATTTACTTTCAAATTGAAACTAGTTAGTGTTTAATGTAAGATATATAGTGTCAAGATAACTAGCATTCCATTTTTTCCAAAGAACCAAATTACCCAAGAAAAACTAACCAAGATTATAAATATGTAAATATATATATATATATATATATATATATATATTATATATATATATATATATATATATATATATATATATACGAGGCTGGTTTGAAAAGTCCGTGCAAAGTCCGAGAGATGGCACCACCGGCGCGTATCGAGGTCATGTTTAGTTAGTAGCATCTCTTGAATGAACGCACACCAAGTTTCAGCCATATTGGTCTATTTCTTTGTGTTTGGCATTCGTGAATCAAGGAAGTCGAGTGATTTTCAAGAAATGGACAAAAAAGAATTTCGTGTGGTGATTAAACATTACTTTGTGAAAGGCAAAACGCCTCAGGAGACTAAAGAGAAGCTTGATAAACATTATGGTGACTCTGCACCTTCAATTAGAACAGTTTATAAGTGGTTTTTCAAAATTTTCGGACTGGCCATATGGGCACAAGTGACGCTGAACGTTCTGGACGGCCTGTGGAGGTTACGACTCCAGAAATCATTGATCAAATCCATGATATGGTGATGGATGACAGAAGAGTTAAGGTGCGTGAGATTGCTAGTGCTGTGGGCATCTCGACTGAACGGGTACATAATATTTTGCATAAACATTTGGACATGAGAAAGCTATCCGCAAGATGGGTGCCGCGATTGCTCACGCTTGACCAAAAACGGAATCGTGTGAAGTGTTGCAAGGATGGTTTGCAGCTGTTCCAGAAGAATCCGGAGGACTTTAAGCGTCGTTTCGTCACTGTATACTCCTGAGACCAAACAACAATCTAAACAATGGGTTACCCAAGGGGGAATCTGCACCCAAAAAAGGCGAAGACCGTTCCTTCGGCCGGAAAGGTTATGGCGACTGTCCTTTGGGATTCGCAAGGGATAATCCTCATCGACTATCTGGAAAAGAGTAAAACTATTACAGGTGAATATTATTCATCGTTATTGGACCGTTTGAAAACCGAGCTGCAAGAAAAACGCCCGCGATTGGCCCACAAGAAAGTCCTTTTCCATCACGACAACGCACCAGCACACACCTCAGCAGTTGTGGTCGCAAAATTAATGGAAATAGGATTCCAATTCGTTTCACATCCCCCTATTCTCCAGACCTGGCTCCCTCGGACTACTATTTGTTCTCCAAATTGAAGAAATGGCTGGTGGGACAAAGATTTTATTGAAACGAGGAGGTGATTGCAGACACTAATGGATATTTTGCAGACTTGGACAAATCCTATTATTCGGAAGGGATCAACAAACTAGAACATCGTTGGACGAAGTGTATAAGCCTAAAAGGAGACTATGTCGAAAAAATAAAAAAGGTTTGCCCCAAACACATAAGTAGATTTTATTTTTGCACGGACTTTTCAAACCAGCCTCGTATATATATATATATATACACTCCTGGACAAAAATAAACGCAACAATCTGAAAATTAATTTATCTTTTTCTTATGTCAGTTTTAAAGTTTATCGAGTATTTGAATAGTAGGCTATGCATATTTTGTTTCGTTGTCGATGACAGAAATCAAAACAATTCGTTTAGATTTACAGTTTTAAAGAATTTTTTAGAAGATAAACAATTTTCTGTAATAATGCGATAGATTTTCTTTAAAAGTAAGCTTATAAATTGTTCCCTTTTTCAAGGTAATACGTTTTTGTGGTAGACTCTTTTATTTTTGACCCCGAAGAATTAGAAAAATGAATCGAACAAGGAATTTTACTGAACACGAGGTAGTGCGAGCCTCAGTTTTTATTGGACGAG
>CM032449.1:154130175-154132675 GCA_019049505.1 Pachyrhynchus sulphureomaculatus
GCATACAGTTGATTAAATCTTGATAATTAGTCAAAAGAGTAGAGTACAAATGTCGTAGAGAACAAAATTACAACATTCAGGTATTCCAATCAAACCTACAAAAAACGCGAACAAATTTGTTTTCTTTGATGTACCGACTCGAGATGGGAAAGTGTTTTGTTTACTAAAAACGCTGATCTCCAACAAACATGTTTTCGGAACTGTTAATTTTTCACAAAAAATGGCACTTTTTGTTAAGAAAAACAGTTTTTGTTTGTGTTTTCGTGCTATGGGTCCCGTTTGGTGGAAATCCGGCTTTATATTGCACTTAAATTCCTGCCCGCTGGCATTATTTTGTTATAAGATTCCAAACATTGTCATCTTCACCTTTGTTAACTTGACAAGCTTTGAAATGGAGAAAAATATGACTGTGCTAGTCTGGTGACTGATAGTCGGCAATGATATTTTTGTGACCTCCTGTATTTTTAATGCACAGGCAAAACTAACTGACGGTTGTCGTTCAATAAGTCACCATGTAATTTTTCTAATAGAAATATTTAATTCAGGTCTTACCGAATTAATCGAAATTTTAAAGAATAAAATCGTAAATTAATAATATTATATGAGGTGGCGAGCACGTAAGAAGATACGTGAGTTGAAATCATTATCTTGCCGCTCAAAAATTGGCTACATATTTTGAAAAGGTGTCTCTTCAAAATTCTAAAGGTATACGGATCAAAAAATGAAACTCGACTTTATTACAGAAGTTTTTATAATTTACTACCAAACTAAACTCCATAGTGCTCTAGTATAATGGTATTGTGCAGTAAAATATTCATTAGCAATTTTGTATCACTAAATCGAAGGTGTTTTGTATATAATTAATTATGAATTTGATGTTTCGCAATTTCTATCATCTCTGTTGTGCGAAATTCTTCGCATTTTCTGTATTTTTGTGTTAATCTTAAAGTCTGTCTTTTGTCTATAATGTCTGAGATAAATTTCTCTGTGCTTAAAGTGGGTTAAAAACGGAACTTCCGTAGGTTAGTTGATTGTAAAGAAGTAAGCAGTGGTGACTGCTATATCGTCTCATAAAGGGTTTCTGTTAAGTTAATCCATAGGTAAAAATGTAGTTCTGTCAACTTGTGAATGAATATTTAATTGAGTGATCAAGATGTGAACAGATATATTAACCCTGTTAAGGAGCTCGATAATTAGTGTTTCGTACGGAACACTTATAAGATCACTTGGTGTCTGTCTGTCTGCTCTCTGCCCGTCTGTCACACCCCGTTTTCCCGGAAACTATTTGACATAGAAAGTTGAAATTTGGCACTAATATAGGAATTGATGGCCCCATCAGAGCTGCGTATTTTAAAAGTTAAATTTTGACTTAACTGGCTGGTGTAATCAAACTAAAAAAAAATTTACCAGGTCATCGAGTGAGGTGTCAAATAAAAGCTTGTGAAAACGCGAGTTCGAAAATATATATTGCGCAAAATTTTCTTGTATTATTTTTAAAAAATTACCAAAAATCGCTGTCCCCTCCTGATCTCGAAAGTACTGCTCAAAAAATTTTTGAAAAGATTTGGAAAATTCTCCACAGGGTGTAGATTAAACGAAAATTATCACGAGTGCATTTCCTTTAATAATTTATCTGGTATATAAAAAAAAATGGAAAAATATCAAAGTCATCAATTTTTAACGAAGATCGGAAACAAACTTATATTGAAAAACTTATTTATGGTGTGTTTTGTGAAGTCATTGACCATTTTATACCTCCGTAACAATTTTTTTTATTTTAGAAGCAATTAACGTACGGAACACTAATTGCGTAAGTCGGACTTGCACGTGGCCGGTTATTTTTGTATTTCAATCACAATCAATCATTCTATTTATAGTGTACCTAGGAACATTCATTGTAGCTTTTATGGCTCTGTTTGGGAATATCGGTAATTTTTTCATTTTGTGCTGCTAATAAACAGTCATCGACGAACCTCTTCAAAAATAGAATGTTAAGTTTTAGTTTTTTAATAACCTGTTCTTCCAGGTATTCCATTACTAGCTGAGCAATGACTGATGAAATGGGAGAACCCATGGCACAACCGTCGATTTGCCTCTAAAATTTACTTTCAAATTGAAACTAAGTTAGTGTTTAATGTAAGATATATAGTGTCAAGATAACTAGCATTCCATTTTTTTTCCAAAGAACCAAATTACCCAAGAAAAACTAACCAAGGTTATATATATGTAAATATATATAAATATGTATATATATATATATATATATATATATATATATATATATATAAATATAATATAAATATATATAATATATATATATATAAATATATATATATATATATATATATATATATATACACTCCTGGACAAAAATAACGCAACAATCTGAAAATTAATTTATCTTTTTCTTATGTCAGTTTTAAAGTTTATCGAGTATTTGAATAGTAGGCTATGCATATTTTGTTTCGTTGTCATGACAGAAATCAAAACAATTCGTTTA
>CM032449.1:154137675-154316789 GCA_019049505.1 Pachyrhynchus sulphureomaculatus
TGGTGTTATATCAGATTGGGCAATAAATCAAAGAAATAACTGATAAAACAAATTATCAATTTATCCAAAGGTAACTGTAATCTAGTCTAGTGCTTTTTCCAAACACATTGCAAACGACGCTCTTCAATGAAAATAAAATTAATCATATTAACGAAATAACCATATATCTAATTTATAACAAAATATAATAAAAAATAATAATAAATTAAGTCAATACGTGAATAAATAGCTCTGGTCTTGATACATATTCTCTGATTAAAATGTTTCAGTCAACTTAATGAAAGTTATTCCTCACACAAACGTTCTATTATCTTCGTGCAAGAAATTTATCGCTTTTGTTATCTAAATTACCTAACCTGTGCTAAGACGGAAATAATCAATTGGAAGAAATTAGAGATATTGTTTTTATGAATTAAAAGATAAATATAAAAACACTGTACTATTAAGTATATATCACCACTACACCAAACACTTGACCTTTGCACTCGACTCAAGTCAATCATCGCTCCTGATGAAGCTAACATAGTTAGCGAAACTCGTGTCGAGTGCAAAAATAAAGTGTTTGGTGTAGTGGTGATATATACTGAGTAGTGTCATTGTGCCAAAGATTCTACATTCCCAACATATGTAAAATTACTGGCCTTTATGTGCTTCTCTTTGCGGTCTTGGTAGAACAGCTCTAGATAACTCAATGTCTTTTCTATATTAGATATTTGCCAAATAGAACTCTCATTATGAGAAAAGAGTCGTGGTGGACTAGAGCGTAAAGAGATGGGATAAAGCCAGGAAAAATCGCAAAACCAAAGACCAAGAGGGGTTAGACTGATGCGAAAATTTGAAGCTAAACTGGGGTAAAGAAACTTCCAAAAAGAATTCCAATAAAAGAACTTTTGCCAAAAAAAAAAAGAAAATGCAAGGAAAACCTGAGAAGAAAAGAAAGAAATGTTGTACCGCGTGTAAAAAGGTCAAGCGTTTTAAATAATTGTACTTTACCGACTCTGCAGCATGCAGCCCAAGATAACTTGAAAAATGTAGCAAGCAATGGCGCCATTCCGCTTTCCGTAAAGAAAAAGAAAAAGACGGTCTCTTTTACTGGGTGTTTCAAAGCGAGCCAGAAAGGAAACGAAAAAGTCGAAAAGAAAATCAGGTGAGTTATTTACCCAAACTGCAGAGAAACTTGGGTATGGCGTCACTTAAAAAACAGGTGAACAATGGAAAGGCAAAAAACCCTGCTTCAGACGATGGGACTAGAATAATGATCTTTAGCAGGCAATCGCCCTGAAGAGTCTGAAATGATACGTTTAATATGCGATTACTATAGTATGACCTACAGTTGTTTTAAAATTCAAGCAGAAATAGAGAACCAAACAAGGTAAACTGTCGTTATGTAAACGGACTTTGTTGAAAACTACAATATTAAAGTATTTACTAAAACATAAATCCCAAGATATAGGATCCTGCCTTTTTGCTTTTTCAATGGGGCAATAAACGACCCTATTAAGGTTTTGAGCATGGTTGTCAGGTATTACGATAAACGTATTTTTTTTACCTGCTTTTTATACCGCCTTCGCTTGCACCTGCAATCATATTGGATCTATTTTTTATATTTACTACCTGGCAACCCGGTTTGGAGCCCTCTAAGTACTTAATAATAAAGGCCCAATGACCACAGGTCCCCATTAAGATTCCAAAGATACTTTTTATTATTTTTATTTTTAGTTTTACTTACAACTTACAACGTAAGTAGTGATGGAGTCACAAAGATTACGAATCTTGCGACATACTTATTTACAAGAAATTAAAAAGTATCGATCAGAAAATTGGCCAATAATTTACCGTGACGAAACATGGTTCGATACACACGACACTGTGCAAAAAGGGTGGGTCGACAGCAGTATAGTACAAAATGTCAGACTAACGAACCTTCAAATAAAGGTAAACAAATAGCCATTTTGCATGCTGGATCTGAAAAGTCTACTATTATCTGCAAAAAACATAAAAGATTCTAGTTTGGACTATCACGAAGACACGATCGCAGAACTTTTTGAAAATTGGTTTCAAAATTCCCTTTTGCCAAATGTTCCCGAACAAGATGTTGTAGTTATGGACAATGCAAGTTAGCATAGTCGCCTACTAAATAAAGTTCCTAATGCAGCCAACACCAAATCGGAAATATAGGAATATATGTTAAAAAATGACATTTATTTTGACTTTAGTTATAAAAAAAGTGATCTTCTGGAAGTTTTGAAAGACTGTAAATTGAAAAGGAAATATGCTTGTGACAGTATAGCTTGGACATACTGTTTTGCGGCTTCCTCCGTATTATTGTGTGTTTAATCCAATTGAACATATTTAGCATTAAGTTAAATCAAAATTAAGGGCACAAAATGTTTCTTCTACTTTAAGCGTGTCAGTGGTTGAATTAGTAAAAAAGTTATAAATGATATACCTTGTGAAAGCAGGAAGAATTTCATTCAGCACGTTGTTAAAGTTGAAGATTCATAAACCACTGATAATTACCTCAGCTGATGACAGAGATAGTGAAACCGAATTAGGCTTAAGTTAAAATATATTTTTATTTATACAATATTTCCCCTCTTGTAAACTCCCATTCATTCAAACTGTATATTTGTACTTCTTATCCATTTGTTTTTACATGTATCTATAAATAAACATCTCCAAAAACACTTATAATTTTATTTATTTGCATTAACGAATAAAATTCTTAAGTCCGTCTTTGAAACCTATCATAAAAAAAAGGTCAGAAGTTTTATATTGCCCACTTAAAACGGCAAAAATCAGAATCTTATATTTTGGGACAGGCTATACGCCTTATTACGTAATGTAGCAGACAAAATAAAACTTATAGTATAAATATATTATACTAGAGATCTGAGCAGATGAGACGTAGATTTGTCAATACGAATTTTTTGTTAAAAAAATCATGTAGCGTGGTGCGAAATAGACGTGTCATACAAAACCAACGCTACAAACTGCCAGAATTTAGCAGTTATTATTATCTATGGCACTGAATATAGAAGGGATAAAAATAATATTTTTTTATTATATTAGTAAACCAAAATGAATATATTTTAAGGAAATTGACGTCAGAAATTTTAAAACAAAAATTTATTATGTTGAATTAGAATTAAGGCTATACATATACCATTTATCTTTACGAAAAAAACTTCTACCTTTTACGAAATAACGTAAATATATTTATATTTCCTTTTTCAGTATTCATTGGAGACTACTCTAAATATTTGTTTTTTCAACTCTTGCTGACGTTCTTTTACGCCATACCTTCGTTACATTTGTTTTTTTACATCATGAGTCACTTCAAATAAATTTAAATAAACAGCTTAAATTCTTAGGAGACAATTTAGCAAAAAAATTATTACACTAACTGTACCAAATTTCTCGAATGCAGTATTAATAATGATGTAATATGTAATTATAGTGACGTGTTTATATTGTATTTTGTTATAAATATATACATATATAAATATCGCGCTAAAACGTTCTACGACGTCTTCCGATTTCTAGTCTCCATTGTTCCCTGTCCTAAAGTTCTCTATCTCTTACTTTCTTGTCTATTCCCTATATCTCCAACTCCTTCTAGGTCTTCCCTCCTTCCGTCTTCCGGGAAGTGTCCAAATAATAATTTGTTTAGACACGCTATTGCTGTTCATTCTCTAGACGTTCCCATACCACTTCAATTGATTAACTTTGATGTCTTCTATTATTGCATGTGTAACGCCCATAATCTTTCGGATCTTGTTATTTATAATCTTCTCTATTCTTGATCTTCTGGAAAAGCACCTCCAAAAGTCTATCCCAGTTGCTTCGAGCTTTCTCTATGTTCTCTGTTTAAGTTGCCATACGTCACTATTATATGTTATGACGCTGCTATATATGTTTTGTTTGTTTTTCTTGGATATATTTTGATCCCATAGTATGCCGTTAAGCAGACTAATGGCTCTTCTTCCTTGGGTGTTTCTTTCTTTTATTGCTTTAGCCGTTCTTCCGTTATTCATAGTGAGCATACCCAGATATATAATATATATTTAACGCAGTGCTTCATATTGATATGTTGTTTCAGAGCTTGCTGTATCCAACCAACATATTATTATATTATAACTTAATTTTGATTATTTATTTTTGTCCAATCAAAAAAACCTAAATTAGTTACCTGTATAATATTATTATTTTAATAAGAATTGACTGACTTTAATCTATGCGTTTCCTTCCTTCAGTTACACTTTTCTCAGAATTAATGTAAATATTTCCAGTAACATACTAATTACATAATAGGTTTCTCATGTTTCTCATATGCATTAAAATGTAATAAAGTCTTTATGATATATTGAACCGAAAATGCATATTATGCAATGTGTTACACTGCTGACTTTTCCTTCAAGTTGAGATAGAGTAAAATAGTTGTAAAGTCATGATGCTTATTTTACCTATTTGTTAATATATAAATAATACTATATCTTTATTTACTACCTCTAACTTAAATATATATATATATATATATATATATATATATATATATATATATATATATATATATATATATATATATATATATATATATATATATATATATATATATATATATATATATATAATGTATATATATATATATATATATATACATATATATATATATATATATATATATATATATATATATATATATATATATATGTATATATATATATATATATATATATATATATATATATATATATATATATATATATATATATATACAGTGACTCACAACTTAAATGAAGCAGTCGCTATAAGAAAAGACTAACTAGTCTCAGTGCCTCTTTATTTATTTGGAAAAAACAACATATTGAAATTAAATTAGTAAAGAGTCTTCTAAAAAAGTATGAATTACTTTTTGTCTTAAATATGCCTTACTTAATTAACAATAAATGATTAGTCAAATCATATGCAATTTTAACGGCACAACTTAAATGATGCAAAATAACAACAGGGGTCAAAACTTATCGCATTTTGAAATTTACGAAGGCGGCGTTGCTTTGATTTCTTAGTGCAATTGTTTTCTGTTTAGTTTGACATTTTTTCATTCAATAAAACGAAATTGTTTAAGAATGGGTCGTCGAACTACAATTTCTGAGAGAATATATATGTATATGTATATATATATATATATATATATATATATATATATATATATATATATATATATATATATATATATATATACATATATATATATATATATATATATATATATATATATATATATATACATATATATATATATATATATATATATATATATATATATATATATATATATATATATATATATATATATATATATATATATATATATATATATATATATATATATATATATATATACATACATATATATATTAATTTATAATATTAGTGGTGATTTTAGGGTCATACTATATCACATCTCTCTCTCTCTCTCTCGCATCATCGGAGTGTCGTGACCTCTATTTCGTTGTTACATAGAATTTACAATAGTCCTCCAGGCTTCTCTATTTTCGACATTTCTTATCATCTCCGGTAACTCCAAGTGCATTGTGGACATCTGATCGATGTATCTGTTGGAAGATCTACCTCCTTTTCTTCTACCATCAGCTTTCCCATGGATCAGCAACTTTTACATGCCATCCCTCCTTATTATGTGCTAGCTATTATTATAGTATCATCAGCGTATCTGCAGTTCGAGAACTTTTTGCCTCCTACTGATACCCCTTCATTCCACTCTTCCGTCGCTTTGCAGATAATCCATTCACCATATATATTGAAGAGTAGCGGGAACAAGATACAACCCTGCCTCACCCCCTTTCTAACTTGGAATGGCTTAGACAGGTTTTTCTCAACTCTAACATAAGCTATGTTGTTGCTGTATAATTTGTGGATTAAGAAGACTAGGTGGTCTGATGTCTCCATTTCTTGAAGAATTATCCATAAGTGATCCCACTGTACTGTGTCGAACGTCTTTGTATAATCAAGGGAACAGAATACGGCAGGAACATTATATTCGTAGAATTTTTTTATCATTTGTCTTGCATAGATTAGCTGTTCTTTTGTGCCTCTGCCGGGTACAAAACCTGCCTGTTCTTGGGAAATTTGAGGCAAGAGAATTGGTTTCAATCGTCCTTGGATGATGCGAAGCATAATTTTGCTTGCACGTTTTATAAGAGAAATAGTTCAGTAATTTTCACAGACGTCTCGTGGACCCTTCTTGTGTGATTACGAGTATGTCCATTCTTTAGGCCATTCACCTGTTGTCCAGATCTTATTGCATATTTCGTGGATTAAGTTAACACCGATTTCTCCTGTCGCTTTAAGCATTTCGGTCATAATGCATTCCACCCCTGCGGACTTATTATATTTGAATTTTTTCGTAGCTGATTCCTCCTCACTCCTGAGAATTGTTGGCTCTAGATTACTCATATTCAGTTATGTGATATGGTTATTTACACTTCCCATGAGAATTTGATAATATTCGCGCCAACTTTCGATTACTTCTGGCTTTGCTGTCAAAATTTACCCAGTGTCGCTTTTTAATGGTAGAAATCTTGTTGTAAATGTTGTAACATTCATTTTTTCCTAGATTTTAAGATCATGTTACAATATTGTTTTTCTCCCTATAATTTATATTTTATTACATTTTTATATTTATTGCAGTGATTTCAATTCTTGAGCAGTGTAGCTTAAAACAGTGTTTTGAGTAGTTTAACTTAAACCGGCTGTGTAACGCGTATTGCCGACTTGACTTATTTAATTTGCATTAATTTTTCGTCCGGAAGTGAGCCACTTTAAAGACGTCACTTTGGGGAAGAGACGAAGATATTTAAACAGCCAGACCGAATTTTTAAGGGCTTTTTCCACCAGAAAGGAGTAGTGGCTTTTTTCCACCATGAAGCCGTAGTGGCTTTCTTCTCCAGCACGCCAGAGAGTGTTTTTTTTCTCAGTGATGTAGTAGTGCAGTAATGGTTTCTAGTTTTCAAGTTAAAGGTCTTTTTCCTTGCTTGAAATATCCTACTCATCCTCAAGTATTTCGGGTCAAAAAATGTTTAGCAGCCTAAATGAAACTAGGATGGTGATGGCTGAGACAATATTTTTTGAGGATCTCACTAGGAGAGGCCAACGGAGAAGAAACCAATCGTAAGTCATAAGCACACCAGTCTAAAAATCTCACTTCTTGTCTACAAGTGCGTTTCCATCGACTACTCTACACATGTAATTCGCTGAGTTAATTTCAAAAACTTTTAATATCGAGGTTTTATCAATCCCTTTATTAAAAACTTAGTAACCCTAATCTAAGGACTCTATGCCATAGTGTACACTCTTCTAGCTTAAGGGGTTTTTATTTAGTAGAAGTAATTTTAGGAGTTTAATAAAGTTAGGAATTTTTATTTTGTTAATAAATATACCCTTTTTTTATTTAAATGTGTAGTGTCTCAGTAAACTCCTGCTCTTTCGTTCAGGACGCAACGGTTGTACGTAAATTAATTTTATTTCAACAACTAAATAACTCTTCAGTATTTTTTCATTTTTTGAGCTGTACTTAGATTCTTTTACTCCTCAAATGAATGGTGCCCAAAAAAAAACTGTACAACCAAATTTTATACAACTTTAGAGACTATTTTCAAAAGGGGTACAAAAATTACCTCGATATCCATGTACCCTACCAGTAAAAAACGAGCTAGCTGATGTCTTAGTTCTGTCCTCTATCAGTATTAATATCCACTCAATCCATTCTCAAAATTGAGATATACATAAAGAGCAACTAACGACTTCTATTTAATAAATAAAATATTTATTAAAAGTAAAGAAAGTTAAGACGTTTCAATGTATTCGCTAATTGTTTGACTTTTTTAAATAAATCTGTAGTTTCATCTATGTTGGGAATGTGGAATCTTTGGCACAATGACACTACTCAGTATATATCACCACAACACCAAACACTTTATTTTTACGCTAGACGCGCGTTTCTCTAACCATATTAGCCTAATCAGGAACGATGATTGACTAAAGCTAAACTACCAATCTACCCTATTTATACTTAGCCTAATCCTTGAATTACTCAGGCGGAACTAATGGCATAGGCGAGGCCATCAGTTCCGGTCTAGTAACCAGTAGAGGGGACTATAAAGAATAGGCCCTCTCTCTTTATTTAAACTACTTTTACATTTTATAATTTCCATACTTTCGTATGCGTTCAACAATCTCCTATCAGATACATTTTTAATCAATCTTAGATTATCTAATGTTTCAGTATGATCAGCTTCAAGGGCAAGTTGGAACTAATGGTGTCGCCTATGCCATTAGTTCCGCCTGAGTAATTCAAGGATTAGGCTAAGTATAAATAGGGTAAATTTGTAGTTTAACTTGTAACATTCATTTTTTCTGATATTTTAAAATCATTTTACTACACTGTTTTTCTTCCTGCAATTTATATTTTATTACATGTTTATATTTATTGCAATGATTTCAATTTTTAAGCAGTGTAGCTTAAAACAGTGATTTAAATTTTTGAACAGTGTGGCTCGGCCGTGTATAACGTGTTGCTGACCTGATTTGTTTGGTTTGCGTTGATTTTGCATCCTGGGAGTAAGTTATTTTAAAGATTTCACTTTGAAGAAGGGGAAAGAATATATAGACGGCCAGTGGCTTTTTTGGCCAGTAGGCCGTAGTGGCTTTCTTCTCCAGCACGCAAGAGTAGCTTTTTCCTCCGGGATGCAATACGGATTTTTCCTCCAACATATCGTAGTAGCTTAGTCCTTTGTCAGGCCGTAGTAGGCTTTTTTTATCACCAAGTGGGTGTTGTTTATAGAGCTCAAGCTTGATGCCTTTTTCCAGGCGCATCCTAAGACATTTCGGGTCAAAAAGTGATTAGGAGAGTGGCGGCTGAGACAATATTTTTGATGAGAATCTCACCAGGAGAGGCCAGGCAGCTTATGGAAAATCCACCAGGAGAAGCCAACCAGTAAGTCATGAGTACATCAGTTAAAATATCCCACTTCCTGCCTGAAAGGTGGGTTTCCAACGACTACTCCACACGTGAAATCCGCGGAGTTGATTTTACATCATGTTTTTGGTTTTCTTTTACACTTAGAATCAATAAGTCAAGGAACTCTCGTTTAAATGTGTACATTCTCATTGCCTAAGATGTTTTTATTTAGTAGATGTAATTTTAAGGGTGTAATAATGGTAGGAATTTTTATTTTGTTAATATATATCCTTCTATATTTAAATTTAGCGTTTCACTAAACTACCCGTTTTATCTTTCAGGATGCAACGGTTGTACCCAATTCAATTTTATTTCAACAACTAATTAACTCTTCACTATTTTCTCATTTTTAGAGCTGAACTAAGAATCTTTTTATTCTAATATGAATGGTGCCCAAATCTGTACAACCAAGTTTTAAACAACTGTAGAGACTATTTTCAAAAGACGTACTAAAATTATCTCTTATCCATAACCTCTCCAAACAAGACGAGCTAGCTTATATCTAAATTTTTGCTCTATCAGTATCAATATCCACTCAGTCCATTCTTAAAAATTAAGATATACATAAAAGGCAAAATAGCCGCAAAAAAAGAGCCGCTATAAGTTTTAATCAATCATTGCTTCTGATGAAGCTAACATGGTTACCGAAACGCGCGTCGAGGGTAAAAATAAAGTTTTTGGTATAGTGGTGATATATACTGAGTACTGTAGTTTCATGTTTTTGTGAGTGCCGTTCTATTTCTTCACAAGTTTTAGCTATATGTTTGTTTTTGTCTTGTGTAATAGCTTTGTTTATTGTTTTTGTTAAGTTATATTTTATTTGTGTTTCCTCATTGAGGCCTTTAGACTTTAGTTGTTGGTGCTCCACGGTTTTTTCGGTTCCGATTTCATATCGTCGCAAGTTGACGCGGCTGATTCAATGACTGTGTTCGTTTTCGTCCATAGTTCATTAGAGCTTAATTGTTTTATTTCGTCTTGTGGGTTAAATTTTCAGTAAAATTTATGTTTGATCTAAGGTGCCATCTATTTGAGGGTATTGTTGGGCTTACAGGTCTTCGAAATTTGAGACATATTTCTGTTACGAGAGCATCGTGATCGCTACCGCAGTCCATTCCTGGATATGTTTTTGTGTCTCTTATCGATGTTTTCCAGCGACTTCTGACTATAATATAGTCTATCTGATTCCGTGTTTTGCCATCTGGGGATTGCCAGGTGTATGGCGGCGTTTGTGGTGTTTGAAATTTGAGTTTGTTATAAACAAGTGACTAAAATATTTCAGGTATTGTCTATTAATTCTATTTTAAAGTCGGTCATTTCTATTAAGCTCTACATGACGCGGCTGATTCAATGACTGTCTTAGTTTTCGTCCATAGTTTATTAGAGTTTAATTGTTTTATTTCGTTTTGTGTTATTTGCTTCAAATTATGGGTTACATTTTCAGTAAATTTTGTGTTTGATCTAAGATGTCATCTATTTGAGGGTATTGCTGGGCTTACAGGTCTTCGAAATTTAAGACATATTTCTGTTACGAGAGTATTGTGATCGCTACCGCAGTCCATCCTGAGTATATTTTTGTGTCTTTTATTGATGTTTTCCAGCGACTTCTGACTATAATATAGTCTATCTGATTACGTGTTTTGCCATCTGGGGATTGTCAGGTATATGGTGGCGTTTGTGGTGTTTGAAATTTGAGTTTGTTATAAACAAGTGACCAAAATATTTCAGGTACTGTCTATTAATTCTATTTTAAAGTCGGTGATTTATACTAAGCTCTACAAGAATAGATACATTAGTACGGTGTTCGGTATATGATACTTTGAGGATTCTTCGAAATGCCCGCATCTCAAACGCATCGATTCGTCTTTCTTCAGTTTGTTCGATGGTCCATGTTTCCGATGCGTACTTTGCTATGGGAAAACAAGGCTGGATAGCAATCTTAACTTTGTATTGTTTATAACAGCTCGATCTTTCCAGACCTTAGTGAGTTTGATCGTGGAGTTTCTCTTGGCTATCCAAACGTCTTCTTACTTCAGCTTCATAGCTACCATTGCTAGTTATGAGGGATCTTAGATAGTTGAAATCGTCTACAATTTTGAAACCAGAAAGTTTCATTTATGTGTGACAGATCCTCATTACGGTTAACAATCATTACGAGTACTTTAGTTTTCGCTCTATTAATTATCAATCCATAGTTTTTGCTAGTGCTTTCAAGGCGCTCCATAATTAATTCTAGGTCTTGTGCTAACATCCCAAGTATAACAGTATTGTCCGCATATCTAAGGTGACTTAGCTTTTTTTCAGCCATTGTCACACCCCCACTTCAACTATCCAACTATGATTACGGCACAGCACTTCAATTTATCCATTCTCCGCAAACTGCCACTATCGATGACTGATCTAGCTCTTTCTGTTTCTTTGACCACAGATAAGTAGTAAATTTATGCAAATGGATTAGGTTAGAAAGTTTTGAATGCACCCTTGTAAACATTTTATATCGCCAAAAAGGTTTTAGTTATTTAGCCAGTACCTCCCTCACAAATAAAAATTACAAAGTAAATACGTAAAATATAAACGTTGTTTACAATATTCTAAGAACGTCGGTCTTAAGGAAGAAGTGATAAACGTCATCACATATTTTAACATTTTATTTTCCAAGTAATACATATTTAACCTTTCGTGAAAAGCTCCATACGTCATACATTTTTCCTTGTCACTGTATACGTTTGATAAATAAAAAAATTGCTTTTTTAATGTTGCTAAACCAGCGTCCTTGATAAATTAATTGCTCACATTCTAGTCTGTCTATGAAGTTATAAGCTAACGTAACAAACAACCAAGCAGTCGGTTTTATCTTACAATCCTATTTCTTTTAGTATGGACGTTAACAGGCAGAAATCTAGGAAAATGTCAACCTGGGTTTAGGTTTTTTGTGGAATAAATGAATTTGCAGACACTTTATCTTCTCGGCAAAAAGAATCTGTGTACAGGACAGCGGCCATAAAAAAGTGCGTAAACCCATGCAAGATTAATTTGAGGGATAATTTGAGAAAACACATATCTTCTATACATGGGCGTCTCACTAAGCGGTTTTTTAAAAATAATCTTTTATTAAAATAGCATATTTCTTCATAATTTTACCGGTAGTGTCCTCAGAACTATTTTCCTAACTAGAGCACATTAGCGGAAATAAAGAATAATTATAAATATCTATTTGGTTTCTTAACATTTCGACATCAATTTTTTTTTAAAGCTGAGAAAATATATAAAAAGTGCTCTCGATGAACACTTGCCACAGTTTTTTACAAAGATAAATGGTCATTATATATTATAGTTAAAAAATATCACGATTATATACAGAAAGTTTAATTATTAACCTCAAGTTAAAATGTTCTTCTGGTATTCCTACAAAACAATATAAAACCACATGACATCTTAATTTCTATTTTTTCTTTCTTCAATTAGCCATGTTTAAATTAACACAAGAAGAAAGAGTATTCCTCGAATTTTGAAGAAGCAGCATCGATGTTCTTATGAGAGCACAGTTTTGCTGTGTCGTTAATATACAATGTTTAAAAAAGAAAAATTAACAGTTTTTTTGCTGTCTTAGATAAAAAAGATATTATTTATATCATAATTGATTGTCTTCTTTGTAAAACTTGTTTCTATATGTTGCCAATTTCATTTTATATAATTTGATTTCAGGATGTCCACAGATGGCAATTGCATGTAGAGTCAACATATATTCATCACTGAGTCTGGCAGTACATACTCCTTGTTTTTTTTTTTAAATTTAATTAATTTAATTTTTTTATGCATATTATATTAGTTCGATATTTTTAATATTACAATTTCGTACATTTTTTATACTCGTTTCTTATTTTATATATATTATCATATTCATGTGTACATATTTACATAATCACCCATACCCACATACATTATTAACTTGTGAGTTAAATTTTTGTTTTCTGGTTGTCTAGCTATTATCAAACAAGCAAAGAAAAGGAGCTTAGATTATATTTAAGCTATTAACGTTGTTCGTAAGGTAAGATAACACAGGTCAACATTTGATCTAAAAAAAAAAAACACTTGGAGCGGTATGGTTCTTATGGGGTTTTTGGGGTCGCTGATTACGATGAACGAGTTGGTTAACCTTCATCACATCAGATTCAAGGTCGTTTGAAGGTCAAATAGAGAAAAAACCGTAGGAAAAATCTGAAAAATTTCATGCATATGTTTTTGAGGTCCCTGAGTCCGAATCCGTAGTTTGTTTGACCTTACGCCTTTTCCCAGAGGTCATTTGAAGGTCATTTGAAGGTCGAATAGAGAAAAAATCGTGGAAAAAATCTGAAAAAATTCATGCGTATGTTTTTGAGGTCCCTGAGTCCGAACCCGTAGTTTGTTTGACTCAAGCCGCCTTTCAGAGGTCATTATAGGTCATGTCATCATCAGTTTATGTTTATTTGAAAAATATGTATGGTCATTTTGCGTGGTTAAATTTAATTTTGTTTTTATCGTACACTAGCGAAGCATACAGAGGTTAATTTACGGTACATTTTATTGATTTTATCTTATACATATCATTTTACATTTATGTTAGTATATCACAATCAAAAATGTATTTTATGCTGCTCGGTCATTACAAGGGAATTAATATGTGAAATATAAGCTAAATAATGGCAGGTAGACTGATGAAAGCAAATGTTTTAATACTGTTTAAAGGTACTTATTAGTAAAACTTAAAATATTGTTCATATCAAAAATAAACTATACAAATATTTTGACTAGTTTTGTGACTGCGAAATAGAATTTTAAAATCTAAAAAAAAAATTTGAACTAATTTTCGTACTCTCGATGTTCGTTCCATATATCTAGTAAATTTAAAGTCCAGCCCGACTGTGTTTCTTGAGGTATAAATGAAACATTGTGCGCTATGTTATGTTTAAATTTCGTTTTATAACTCAATTCCCAATACATTTCAAATTAATAATTCTAATGTCGAACAATCTTGTTATCAAGTAACCCTTAATCTGTATACTTCAATACTTAATCCTTGTCGACAAAGAAACTCTAATACCCAATACCTTTGAATCCAATAACTTACTTGTACAGTAATCCTTATATCTACTTATACTCTCATTTTGTCGTATATAATACCTCAATGCGTAAGTTAACTACTAAAAATGATTCGGCTCATACTTCGTAAAGAGTCTCGAGTGTCCAAGTAGATTTTCGAAATCGCACAGTCAGTATTTAATATGAATTAAGCATAAGAGTTTGCTTCTTTTAGTATTTATCAAAGCATGTTTGAAGTACTATTCTAAACGAGAACGCTTTCGTTTCTCGTGAAATGATCTTCGACTTGCTTTTCTTTTATGAGATTTACTTGATTCTCGCTTCAGACTCCAGCAATAATCTGCCAACATGTTTATCCCCCAAACACCTTGATACCTTTTTTCAAATTCACTCAAGTCTTGGTGCATCCTTTCTCCATGTTCTTCGCTAAAATCTCCGAGATTTTCAGGGAACCAATCAAGGTGTGAATTGAGAAAATGCAGGTTCAGACTCATTAAACACCCCATTTCTTTATAATTTTGTACTAAATTTCAACAATATTTTTGTAATTAGAGTCTTTATGATTTCCAAGAAATTTAGTCGTCACCCCTCTAAAACTTTGCCATGCTGCTTTTTCTTTGGCATTCATTTTCCTCTCAAATGCATCATTTTTTAGGAGGTCTCTTATTTGTGGTCCAGTAAATATGCCCTCTTTTATTTTAGCTTCAGAAAGATTAGGTAGCACTTTAAAAATATGCATGAAAGCAGGACTTTCGTTTCGGCTCATGGCTTTGATAAGTTGCGTTGCAATACCTAGTTTGATATGCAAAGGTGGAAGTAGGACCTTATTGGTTGATATCAAACTTGGACCTATGATGTTTTTTTCACCTGGAATTAATTCTTGTCTCAACAGCCAGTCTTTCCTCACATAATGCTCATCTCGAACCCGACTATTCCACTCACAAATAAAGCACGGATAAGAAGTGTTTCTAGATTGCTGTCCCAGTAATATTGTAATAGTCCCCACAAAGTTCCCACTGGTTTTGATCGTAATTCAATTTTTGCAATAACAACTCAAATTATATGGTATTCTTCATCTAATACAACAGAATGAGCGTCTGGTAAAGGGGCATAAATATTTCCGTTATGTAACAAGATAGCTTTTAAGCTTCTTTTTGAAGAATCTATAAACAGTCGCCAATCACTTGCTGTGTATTCTATACCGTATTCTTGCACTAACCCTTCAATATTATGGCAATAGACTAGATTATTCATTTTAGTAAAATATTTTCTGAATGGACGTTCTCTCGAACGATAGACAGAAATTTTTGTTCCTGTGGATAGACAATTTTTTTCTTTTAACCTAGATGCTAAAAGCTCTGATCTATCTTTCGAGAGTCCCAAGTCTCTGCACAGATCACTTAATTCGTTTTGATTAAATGTTTCAGCTTCCGATATATAATTTTCCTCAACATCTAATTCTTCTGTACTGAATCTTTCTTCGTGTTCGAATGTTTCATCTGGCATATCTTCATCAGTTACCACTTCTTGTCCCAATTCATTAATTTCCATGATATGATCAGAATTTGTTTCAATAAGAACTGGTAAAGTCACAGATGTTACACGTGCATATGAAATAGAATCCTGATTCTGTCGGTTGTACCCTTTCAAGTTTGTTAAGCAGAAGTAACAGTCGGTGGTATGGTCTGTTGGGGGTCTCCATATCATTGGCCGAGAAAATACCTGGTTGTTAATTCTATATAGAACATTGCGGCATTTATGACATATAGATTTTGGTGTGTAAGAGTTATCCAATGAGCTTGTATCAATATGATCAATTTGGTGATATTTTACTTTTAACGAATCTGTAAAACATGAATTTCTTTTGTGGAATATACTCCCCACAAACAACACAAAAATTGTCGAGTTTAATGGAACATGACGAATTTCTTGTAGCATTTGACTCTACAGAGGCCAAGTTTCCCACCAATGTAGAGCTACGGTCGCATGATGACGACGCCTACGGGCCCGCTTTCCCACCCTGACCAGCCGCCGATTCTGGGTTTCCGGGACCCTGTCTCGTAATTTTTTTAGGAGTAGTTGCCAAGACGGCATAAACGCCGTAACCCAGGGACTTCGCCGGATAGTGAGACAACTCCGTTGCCCACCGTCACCACGTGGAGGTGCCCTGGGTGCAACTACACCTTAATACTGGAGTTTAAAAAAGAAGAGAATAAATAATTTCGCGAGGAATGAAAAAGCATTTTATTGTCAAAGTAAAACTCCAAATATATATACAAAGATACTTAAAATGACCACCGTATATCTTTTGAGCAGAAGATCATGCAGGATTTGAACTGAATGATCTGAAAAAATAATAGATGAATTTTTTCAGATTTTTTCACGATTTTTTCTCTATTTGACCTTCAAATGACCTCTGAGAAAAGGCGTAAGGTCAAACAAACTACGGATTCGGACTCAGGGACCTCAGAAACATACGCATGAAATTTTTCAGATTTTTCCTACGGTTTTTTCTCTATTTGACCTTCAAATGACCTTGAATCTGATGTGATGAAGGTTAACCAACCCGCTCATCGTAATCAGCGACCTCAAAAACCCCATAAGGACCATACCGCTCCGAGAGTTTTTTTTAGATCAAATGTTGACCTGTGTGATTTAGGTTATTTATGAATATATATAATGTTTCTCCTATGTGTTCATTGAGATATTTATATATATGTATATATATATATATACATATATATATATATATATATATATATATATATATATATATATATATATATATATATATACATATATATATATATATATATATATATATATATATATATATATATATATATATATATATATACATATATACATATATATATATATATATATATATATATATATATATATATATATATATATATATATATATATATATATATATATATATATATATACATATATATATATATATATATATATATATATATATATATACATATATACATATATATATATATATATATATATATATATATATACATATATACATATATATATATATATATATATATATATATATATATATATATATATATATATATATATATAAAGGATCTTTCAAAATAAGCGGTTTTTTTAATTCTTGAATAAGACACAGATGGCGTTGGGCAATATCCTGGATCTTGTAACATTTGAAAAGTGTAATGTATGATATTTATAAAAATGGAGTCGTTAATAAATAACAACGCGTTCAAACTGTCCAATTATTTTATGAAAACGGGAGTTCTGTAAAAAATATTTTTAGAAAATTACCTAATATTTACGGTTTGCATAATCATCCATCTAAAAGCCCTATTAATCGAATTGTTCAAAAATTTCAAGGAATTGGTTCAGTTTTTTTTTACATGGTTCTAGCACACGTGCTATAGGGAAGTACCTAAAGCGCTCCAGGAGCGGCATGTGTGCGGAAAAAGCGATTCACGTTGTTCTTGAATCGCTGTAAATTGTACTCGGTTGGAAACACAGCACTGGGCAAATTATTCCAAAGGGATCTCCATATAAAAGACAGCTTGAAAAGCTTTGTACGAGGAGTAACAAGCTGAACCTTATACGGATGTAAAGTATTTGCGCGACGTGTATTTCTAACATGCAGCCCTCTGGAAGGAATTAAGCGGGCTACATCCTTCGAACACTTTCCATGAAAATACTTGTAGAACAGACTCAAGTCGCCAACCGCTCTTCGATGTTCCAATAAATCAAGGCCGCCGGTCAATTCCGGGTCTCCAATCAGACGAACAGCTCTTCTCTGAACAGAATCCAACAAATGCAATGTGTGTTTGGGAGCGGAATCCCATACATGAGAGCAGTATTCCGTAGTTGATCGAATTCGAAGTTGAAGATAAAAGAAGAGAAAGATATAGTCGTAGCGGTTGTTCACAAGAGCAAATTCATTTGGTCCTTGAAAATGTTGCTGAAGACCTAGAAATATCCATTAGTCGGGCCAGGTTTATAAAAATGACTCACAATCGATTCTTGAGCTGAAGAACGCAATTATTCTCGTTATTGGTGAGCTACAACCGCAATTAAGCCAAAATGTCATCGAAAATTTTGACAAAAGAGTTTACATCTGTGAAATTGCAAGAGGTGGACATTTGGCGGATATTGTTTTTCGTGTTTACATGTCATACATGATAACATTCAATTACCAATAACATTTTTTTTAAAATCAACGCCATCTGTGTTTTATTCAAGAATTAAAATACCGCTCAATTTGAAAGATCCTTTATATGTTTATACATATATATATATATATATATATATATATATATATATATATATATATATATATATATATATGTATATATATATATATATATATATATATATATATATATATATATATATATATATATATATATATATATATATATATATATATATATATATATATATATATATATATATATATATTATGCTTGAGAAAAACAAAATTTAATGTCAAAACGTTGTGAAACTACACAGATATTTATGTTTATAACTGTCCTTTGTCTGCACTGAATTATTCTAGTTAGAAAAAAATATTATTTTCTGTCTGTTTAGTTGTACTTTAAAATTAAACCATTTTACCAATTAAAATCATTTCAGACATCCTTGTTTTTTAAAACTTCTGGCTTATTGTATTTTTTTCTTTCAATAAACAATACGAATAATACTAATAGGATCCCAAAAATTCCACTAATTGCCGCTTCCGCCACTTCAGTTTTCATGTAAGTATTTCATAATTCATTGATCTCAAAAATATTCCTCGCTCAAAATAAAAGAACTTAATAAATTGAAATGCATTTCGTAATACTTGTTATAAATTTTTCTCCTTCACTGATGTCATCTGAAATTAACATTGCTATGCAATAATGCGAGAGAGAGAGAGAGAGAATATTTTTAAGCTGAGAGAAAATGCACAACGCTCAAGTCAAAGGTCAACCTTATGTTACATCGTGAAACATTGTTCAAAAAAGTTTTTTCATGAAAAATTACAATATTACCTCTTTAGTTTAGCTGAAATATTATCTCAGGTATCCAAGCAATCTAATTCAACTTAAAAGATGAGGTTCTGAACATTAAAGAAATTATTTTAGGAAAACTAGTTGTTTGTTTAAGTTGTTAATTATTTCAGTTTTGCAATTTTTAAGTTGTATGATACAGCAGTTTTATATTATGACACAATCTTGTGTCGTCTGATACGCCAATTTTAATTTTTTTTATAAAACTAAATATTTTTTCTGTATGAAATAGGCTATATTTCAGCTCACTGTGTAATACTTCTATATCTTTTCGTTCTTACAGTTTGAAATATGGTTTGTAATTTATAATAATGTAATAAAAAATAGTGTTAAAAAAAGATTAAAATTTCATAAGTAGTTTTCTCAGTTTAACAAGAATTTCAGACCGCTAACAACAATACTAAAGACAAAATATAAAGCAAAAAATTACCCACTAGGGCGTCGTTATTAAGCTATTAGACATTAATCGAAAAATCGAACTCAAAATCACACAAGAATGGCCTCAATGGAGCAACGCAGTATAAAGTCTAACTAGTCGGTTGAAAGGTAACCACCAACAACATTTAAGATACGACACGGCAAATACGACGTTGGAAATATTAAAAAAAATGATTAACTTTTAAATAGCTCTTGAGTTACTTAATTATCGTTTTCTCTATTTTACCTTTCAGTCCTGGATATTCACAATTGTTTTCTAAAATATATTCTCGCTAATGTTTAAACACTACATCAATAATGCTCAAAATGTGTTCATTATGTTAACTGAATATCTTAGGACCCTATACAATCCATCTCTTTTCAACTCCTTTTCCTAAGTTCGTATTGATCGAAACTTTTCTTACCCCAGCGAGGGGGTAAAAAAATCGGTAAAAACAGATAAAATCCTGCCATTAATATCAGAAAATATCAAGGCATTAATGTCATTTTCCAATTATTACCACTCTAAGCCGATTTTAATAAATAGAGTCTCACAATGTTTTCTTCGTTGCTCAAGTACATTTGGCTCTAGTAAGTTTTTAAATAAGTAAAATGAAAGAAGTGTGACACGAGCAATTTAGCCCAAAGTTTGTTTATTATCGCACTCAAAAATTAGGAAAAATTCTTAAAATACTATTGAAAGTAAACGAAATTTGTCGACCTCCAACTCATTCACTATCGCCACAAAACTATAGATTTCTTTCCTATGTCAAGTGGTATACGCTGATTAAATTTAAAGTTGATAATTTAATTCATTTGAGAATTATCGTGCTAGGCAACCGACAGACAAACAAATGGTAAGAGCGGCAAAGTTTTTTCGGCACATAGAGTTTTCTTGTAAGTTTTGGTACATAAAGTAGTATAACTTATAATAATGCGTTCAAAATGTACAAAATGTACAAATAGAGCACAGTTTTATAATAACATTAAAGTAGCAGAAGAGTTGAAAATGTAATAACGGAAGGGACAGAGATGCGTCGGGGAGTGCACCAGGGTTGTATACTGTCACTTCTTCTGTTTAATATCCATAGTCAATATATCTGCCAGTAAAACTGAAACAGAAACTGAACAAGCTCTTTATTATTTGAATTCAGTATTTATTATAGTCTATATTACCGGTTTTGAGCTTATCAATATAGTGCACTTAGGCAGTACACTCATTTATAAAATTTGCCTTCCGGTTGGACAGTGTACTGCCTGGTAGTAACTGAAACCTTGTATACTTGAGGTATATTTTACCATTTCCGATGATACTTTCATGGCATTACCGATTTCTTAGTTTGTTAAAATACTTGGCTACACTTAATTTTAGTGTAGTATTTCTATTTTGTGTACTGGGAAAAATTGTGGTTTAAAACTCAATTCGATTTTCTCTGGTACAGGTAGTTTAATAGTTTTGTTTTAATTAGACCTATTATTATCCTATTCATTCTCTTCTTTCATATCTCGCTCTTTTATACATCTATTTTTATCATCTATATACACCATACCTATTTACTTTCTCTGTGTGTTTAAAGTTTAATTCTTATGAGTTATGTATATACATACATATATTTCTAGGTTGGTACTATGTTGTACATAAGTTACATGGTGTTTTTTTTTTAATATTTTTTTATTTACACTGTATACACGCGACACTGCACTATTTTACATCTTGTCGCATAATACAGTTTGGTAGCGTTAGTCCTTGTGTTACGATCGAGTTTGTAGTCCTTGTGTTATTTTTGTATGTCTGTAACATTTTTCAGAAATATCTTCATTGTATTGTCTTACAGTTTGTAAGTTTGTCATGTTATACAAATCGTTAATTCTTGTATATTTGTCTGCAGATACAATAGTCATCAGTATCCTGTTCTGCATTCATCGTATTCTCTACGTCTACGTTCCTGATATGCTATACCAAACTGGTGCAACATACATTAGTACAGGTCTTATGACCTGCCAGGAGACGTTATCTAAAGCAGATAAAGGCCTAACCATAAACGGTAAAATCCTGAATAATATAAGACACGTATAATGATACTGTCCTGTTAGTGGGTAGTTTGGAAGACCTACAGTATCTTGTCGAAAGACTCAGTAACAGAATTATGGACTAAGGATAAATCTTAAGAAAACAAAACTCATGGTGATAAAGAAGTCTCAAAATATTCAGCGTGATCTCTTGTTAAATGGCATGCAGATTGAGAGGGACAACCACTAGATTTATCTGGAGACCTGGTTAACAGACAGCACGGATCCGACAATGAAAATTATAGAGCGAATAGAGTTACCTAGGGTAGGCTTTAACAAAATAAGAAAATTGTTTTGCAACTGGGATCTAAATTTGCTACTGCGTTTACTTTGTTGCACTGTTATGTATTTTTAACACTACCTTACATTAAGCATTAAAAATACTGAAGCTCTTGAGGGGTGGTGTTAACCACGTATTCTGAAGGTATCGTGGACGAACAGAGTGACCAATAACGAAATTTTCAACGACTGAACAAAAACCCAGAGCTGATGAACACTATAAAAAGGAGGAAACTTGGGACATGTGATGAGCTGTCAAAAGTACTCACTATGGAGAAATATTTTGCAGGGTAAGATCAAGAGAAGGCGAGACGTGAGAAGACGAAGAATATCCTAACTGCGTAATCTGCGTGATTCGTATAGCTGTAGCTTAATTGAACAACATGCCGTGTATTGAGTGAGAGTACCTGTGATGATTTCCAATTTCCGAAAGAATCGGCACTTCAAGAAGAGCACTAATTACATAAAATGTAAAAAACATATAAATTTATTTATTCTCCCAACTTTAAAATATCCTTTGACCTAAATAAACTTCCATCAAAAATCTCCTTTAGCCTAAAATAAATTTACTAAAGGGTATCCTCATATTTTTAGAGGCCGGATTAAAGAATTAGAAATAATTCTAAAATCGACTTAGACTAATCCTAAAAGACGCCTCCAGATGCGGAAGAATTAACGTCGAAAGTAGGTTTCGATTTCCGAAAAGATAATTTTAAAGCGATAAAGTTCTTTTAAAATATACTCTACCTCATTATCTGTGGTATTTATTTTAAGTAGATAAATATTATAAATATACGAATTATTATTTTTAATAAAGTATATTATTGCAATTACAATGCTAATAAACTGATTTGAAGTATATATTTTTCATAACGAAAATATAGTATTTTCGCCTAGCACGTCACTAAATACAAATAGTTGTAATGTCTAGAAATTAGCATTCTTTATCTTACGTCACTCCGTAATCCTTAAGCTGAATCTTTGAGGTTAATTTCGATCTTAGGCAGTTCATCGATAAATTATCACTAATTTCTACTCGTAAGAAAGAGGTCTCTAGTCTCCTTCACCTGTTTTTCATCACTGTTTAATTCGGAGATAAATACCATTACTGCTAATCCTCCGAAGGGGTCTTCAAATCATAAACTCATCTAGGATTCTACTAATTGGAGACCAATAACGTGGAACAATTCGAAACTACAAATCTGCGAAATGGAAGGAATGTTTTTTTAAAATTTTAGCAAGCCTTTTATTTCCGCTCTGACAAACCATCTAATTGCGCTAAGAAGATTTCTGACGTGACATTATGGCTCGCATGGAAGCTTATCGGTATAATCGCAGTCCATGTTGAGATTTAGGATGTAAAAAAAGCAGTTGCTTACAAACATCTTTGCTACTGACAGTGATGTAAATACCCTAAAGTCATAAACCTTTCTATTAGTGCTTAAAATAGATACAAATAAATGACTATAATCAAGAAGTCATATTATACGATTGCTAAGACAGTCAAAAATTTACTAGATCAATTATACCACTACCTACATAGTCAGAAAACTCTGTTGCACCAACATTCATGCAGAGAGCCAACTTATTAGCTGCTCTTTTTGCCTCAGTCAGAAATACCAGATATTGTTTTCAAACACCAAGTCATACAAATCTTAATGAACTACTTACCGTGATAAAATGAATGTGTCAGAGAACTAATAGCAGTTCTTGTATACTTTTTAGCTTCGCAGTAAATGAGTATTTCCTTTCTGCTTATAAAACTGCTCGAGCTAAATTTAACATGGAAAAGGTAAAGATCACTCCGAATAAATACCGACGGAATACCTTCCTTCTATTAATAAAAAAGATTATGAGCAAAGTTATCAAACAACATCTTTTAAAACATTTTATAATGCTGTTAGAGACCACACGTATGACTGTCGTAAACTAAGATCAGGAAATCTATCATTATTGTTGTTCTTCTTTCTCACATTTGGTCAATGTGGTTCCATGTTTGGCTGAGAGGCCCAAGCCAAATCAGCACAAACGCTATTACCGTTGTGTATTAAGGAATGACATAACAATATTACATGTTTTTAAAATCACTGACTTCTGAATGTTTCTGTGTATGTTTGTGTTGAGTTCTAATTGTACTAAGTGTGGGGTGAATGTTGTTGGTGTGTGGCTGATATGACGAGGAGGACAGTGATGACTTTTTCTTGTTTCTATAGCCTTTTTATTTCTGTTGCAAGGTATGTGTATTTGGAGATTTTTTTCTATTTATTTGGTTTGGATGTGTGTGTCGTTGGGGACAGTTATGTCAATCAGATAGGTGACCTTCCTTTTTTATATTGAAAAGTAATATCGGGTCTATTGGCAGGGACCTGCTATTATTATTTATCAATATTATTTTGGTTCTTCTTTCTCACATTTGGTCAATGTGGTTCCATTTTGGCTGACGGGCCCAAGCCAAGTCAACACAAACGCTATTACCATTGTGTATTAAGGAATGACCTGACAATGTTACATGTTTTCAAAATCACTGACTTTGAATGTTTCTGTGTATGTTTGTGTTGAGTCCTAATTGTGCTAAGTGTGGTGTGAATGTTGGTGTAAGGCCTATGGCTGATATGACGAGGAGGATAATGATGATTTTTTCTTGTTTCCGTAGCCTTTTTACTTCTGTTGCAAGATTTGTGTATTTGGAGATTTTTTCTGTGTATTTCGTTTGGATGTTTGCGTCGTTGAGAACATCTCTGTCAATTAGATAGGTGACTTTGCCTTTTTTGCACTGAAAATTAATATCGAGTCTATTCGCGGAGACTGATGTCCCAGTAGAGCTTGTAATCTTTATTTTCAAGTATGGATGTTGGTGTGTATTTGTAGTAGGGATTCGTGTTTTCTATAAGTTTGTATGTTGTAGCTAGTGCTTTATGAACTACTTTTGCCGCTAAGTCATGTCTGGCTGTGTATTCCGTTTCGGCTAACATTTTACATCCGCTCGTTATGTGTTCGATCGTTTCTTTATGCTGGTGGTATTTTCCTGCATCTGTTTTCTGTAATAGTTGGGTCCTTGATGATATGCTTTTGGTAGTTTCTGGTTAATATGACTTTATCCTGGATGGCAAGTAAGAAGCCTTCTGTTTCAGGGAATAACTGCCCATCCTGTAGCCAGGTGTATTATTGCTTTTTATTTACGTGGTCTTGTTCTATGTGGTATCTGCATTTTCCGTGGAGTGTTTTTTCTGACCACGTTTTCATCTTTTCCTGTTGTAATTTTTTTTAATTAATTTGTTTTTCTTTCTCAAATTTGATCAATGTGGCTCCATATTTGGCTGATGGGCCTAAGCCAAGTTAGCACAAACGCTACTACCATTGTGTATTAAGGAATGACCTAACAATGTCACATGTTTTCAAAATCACTGACTTCTGAATGTTTTTGTGTATGTTTGTGTTGAGTCCCAATTGTACCAGGTGTGGTGTAAATGCTGTTTATTAATTTTATTAGTTTATTAATTTTATTATTATTATTACTGTTAATAATATTAGACGTATTATTATATGACTTGCAGCTTGTGAATGATAAATCTGAATGCAAGTCATAGGTGATTTCTAGTTCTATTTTGACGATTCGTATGTTGTAGAGTCTCTTAGCCATAACGTTGTGATGATTTTAACAGAATTTAAGACTTAAAACCTTAATGCAGGTATCTTGTGTGCGTAATATGACGAGTACTAGTGTTATTATGACTGTTGCGAAATTAAATGCTATGAAGAGTCTCAAACAGTTTAGCTTGATATTGGTACTTGACCATTTTTGCTATAATGGATTGTTGGTTAAGCCTCGACTATATGGTGTGCATGGAAGGTATTTTTATGATACTCGAATTTCCCCAGAAAGCTTTCTTTGCCAAATAATTATTTTTTCTGCTCCTTCTCAATAAACGCCGATGTACCTTAGGGCTTTCAACTTTCTCATATACTCTTTTTCTTCTTTACATTAATAACCTGCTGGAAAATATCAAATATCCAATATGAGCACACTTGTTTTTCCATTTATCTGAAACATTCAAGCATCAACTACCTCCACGAATATTAACAGATAGCAGAAAGTTATACAACTTAACAAGCATTGGGAGGAAATTCTGTCTTCCGATGATAGCAATCAAGTACAATTTCCCTCTACAAAAACTGCGAGTTCAGCTCTTTACTAAAAAATTTGTGCTGCAGAGCTTCTATTCCACTGGTAACATTACTCAACTGGTTCTACTTTAATCCTGAAGCAAATATCTCTTGGTCTGACTTCAATCCTGTAGTGATTACCTGATGCAAATGTTATGTCTATATGAAAGGCAGTTGGATAGCTTATATTACTAAATACTTTCAAAAAAACCTCTTGTTTACTATTTAACTTTTATAAAATTAAATTTGCTGAAATAATTAATTCAATTATATCTCCCAGCCGACAAAAATCTGCTCCAACTTAAAGAATATCCTGTGTAACAATTATATTCTAATTTCTACTACACAGTATATTTTTATTTGGTGTGGCTTTGTTAGTACTTCATAAATTCAGCGACGACATACTTATCTTTGTATCACGTTACAGAAATGCAAATGTTTGGCACGAACATGCAAAATCCGGCCTAGGACGAGGTATTTGCGCCAAAAGGTAGCAGTGCAACTTTACTCCAAAGTTTAGGGTGGCACGTGCAGGGTCGTTTTACTGCGGTTAAATCTTAGTTGGCCTCCAGGAGTCATTAAGAGACCTCAGCGTTCGGTTTTAAGCGGACCGTGTGGGCAATAAGGTGAAAGGATATTTTAAGGAACTACTAAGGCAATTTAAATTACTTAAAATTAGCTTTATTTTTTGGAATATAATATTTTTACTGAAGCAGAGAAAAGAAGAGAGACAAACAGAAAGATTATTATTTATTAACTTTTTAATATGACTTCTTTCCACTTACAGACACAACGACTACGGAAAGAATGGAATAAAGTCGACAAGCCGTTGACGAGTTATTATTTCATTTTATTTTAATTTATTTTTTAAAAAACATTTTGTTTGACACAGAGAGGTAAAAAATACCGAGACTATATTTATGGCCACCTCTTTTGCTTAAAATTATTTATTCATTGTATTTAAATTGTTTTTTTTTTTATATGTTACTAGCCGGGCCCGCGGCTCCGGTTGCGTGGACTTGATTCACTACTATCGTCACTGCTTATTCCTTATGTTACCCAACGTAATAAAATATCTCCCATTATTTCTCCTTATCTCCCAATATTTCTCCTTATCTCCCATTATCTCTACATAATTTCCATTACCTAGGCTTATCTCTGCTCATCTCCCATTATTTCACCTTATCTCCCATTATTTCCCCTTATCTCCCATTATCTCACCTTATTTCCCATTATCTAGGCTTACTTCGACTTATCTCCCATTATTTCTCCTTATCTCCCATTATCTCACCATAACTCCCATTATCTAGACTTATCTCTGCTTATCTCCCATTATCTCTCCTTATCTCCCATTATTTATACTTATCTCCCATTATCGAGGCTTATCTCGATTTATCTCCCATTATTTCTCCTTATCTCTCATTATCTCACCTTATCTCCTATTATCTAGGCTTATATCGAATTATATAGAACATATGTATAAATTTATAAAAACACGTAACAGGCAGAGAGACGTTGCATTTTATATATTATAGATATAGATTATTATTATTATTATATACTTATTATTATACACGTAAATCGGATGAGTGGTTCTCGAATAATAAGCGCACTAACGGACAGACAGACAGAGAGACGTTGCATTTTATATATATTGTATTCTTTGCTACATGATATTGTTCCATATTTAATACTTTAGGAAGTATATTGCAAGAGAACGCGCTAGCGGCAAACTTGTCTCCGACTTGATTCACTATTATCGTCACTGCTTATTCCTTATGTCACCTAATAAAATATATCCTATAACCTGGCCAGAGAACATACGTATATTTAAAAAAAAGCACGTAAATCGGATAAGTGGTTCTCCAGTGATAAGCACACTAACGGACGACAGACAGACGGACAGAGAGACATTGCATTTTATATATATTATAGATATTCTCTACTACATAATATTGTTCCATATTTAATAGTTTGGACTGTGTATTGCAAGAGAACGCGCTAGCGGCAAACTTTGTCCGACTTC
The DNA here is from genome assembly GCA_019049505.1 of Pachyrhynchus sulphureomaculatus. Classification (NCBI taxonomy): domain Eukaryota; kingdom Metazoa; phylum Arthropoda; class Insecta; order Coleoptera; family Curculionidae; genus Pachyrhynchus; species Pachyrhynchus sulphureomaculatus. The sequence goes on from CM032449.1 coordinate 154,165,805, forward strand.
ATTTACTATTATTGTCACTGCTCATTCCTTATGCTACCTATCGTAATAAAATATAGCCTATAACCCGGCCGGAGAACATATGTATGTTTTAAAAAAAAAGTACGAAAATCGGATAAGTGGTTCTCCAGTGATAAGCGCACTAACGGACAGACAGACAGACAAAGATACGTTGCATTTTATATATATTATGGATGTAATAAAATATATACCTATAACCTGGTCACAGAACATATGTATGAATTTAAAAAATCACGTAAATCGGATAAGTGGTTCTCGAGGGATAAGCGCATTAACGGACAGACAGACAGACAGAGAAACATTGCATTTTATATATATTATAGATATAGATTATTATTATTATTATTATATAACCTGGCCAAAGAATATATGTATGAATTTAAAAAAAACAGGTAAATCGGATAAGTGGTTTCCGCGTGATAAACGCACTAATGGACAGACAGAGAGACATTGCATTTTATATATATATTATAGATTATACATTACATATATTCTTTGCTACATAATATTGTTCCATATTTAATAGTTTAGGCTGTGTATTGCGAAGACACGCGCTAGCGGCAAACTTATTTCCGACATCATTCACTATTTTACGTCACTGCTCATTTCTTAGGCTACCTATCGTAATAAAATATAGCCTATAACCTGGCCAGAGAACAAATGTATGTTTTAAAAAAAAAGTACATAAATCGGATAAGACAGACAGACAGAGAGACGTTGCATTTTATATAAGTAATAGAAGCATGTGGTGCATGTTTGTGTCATATAAAAGAATACAGAATGATTAAATCTAGAACAATCCTAAATTTTTGTGATTGTAGTGAAAAATTTTATTTACTGAGGGAAAAATAGACAAGGTCTCATTAACCATATTATATTCTCTGATCATGATGATGATGATGATGTTATTTGGGTCTGAGCGCATCGATAGCTAAGGTCATTTAGCGTCCCATATTAAGATTATTGTGTATTAGACTTGGAAGTGAATTTCCTTCAAAAATTTTTTGTATTGTCTTTATGTGTTTCAAAAGATTCCAAGACTAATTTCAGATTTGAATTGTATTTTTTTGGTGGTGATCAGACTCAAATATGTGTATGACAGTTAAAGGAGACCCACAGGTAGGACATAGAGGGGTTGGCTCGTTTTTTATAAGATGATCGTGAGAAAAAAAAACGTGTGTCCCACCGCCAACCTTCTCAATAGTACATTGTCCTTTCTTCCCATGGTGGAGGAGTTCAAAGGCAGGAAGACATTTGGTTTTATGGGCCACAGTTTTGGGGTCTTCCAGATCCCACTGTAACTGAAAAAGGGATTTATGGATAGTCTTAAGGAATATGTTAAAGTCTGAGAAATGAATATCCCCTGTATTTATAAAGCCTCTTTCAATAGCGAGTTTTGCATAAGTGTCCGCTTTGTCATTGCCACTGTTGCCGATGTGGCTGGGTAACCAAAGAAAAGAGATGGAGCGATGTTTGAATTTTGCTGTGTACATTAGATCAGTGATGTGTCTGATGTAGTTGTAATCTAGATTTCTTGATTTTATGGCAGTGAGAGCGCTCAGGGAGTCAGAAATAATTAAGGGAGGTTTGTTGGAAGTTCTTGAGATGGAATATCTAATAGCCTCTTTAATTGCAAGGAGTTCAGCAGAGAAGATAGTAGCATGGATATAAAGTTTGTACATTTTAATGGGGTTTTGTGAAATAAAGGCTACTCCTACCCCTTTATCCATTTTAGAGCCGTCTGTGTAAAAGAGACAGTGGTTTGGATAGTTTCTGGAGATTCTTTCTAGGAACAGTTTATTAAGAAATGCATTGGAGTAGTCTGATTTAGAAGAATGCAAGTGAAGGTCTATGGAGGGACGTGAAGAGAGCCATGGGGGAAAAGATGTTTGAAGAGGATAATCGTATTTCGGAGGGGAAAGGTTATGGAGAGTGACCAAGTTAAAGATTCTTTTGGGGATAGATTCTGGAGGGAAAATTTGGTTGCGTTTGTGAGCACTGACTAGATTGAGAGAGGTTCTGGTAAGGGAGCGAAATAAGGACGAGGAATAGTATTTTAGAAGAGAGAGCTGCCTTTATTCTCTGATCAGAGAACATGAAACATTCAGCGGCTTCAGTTGATTTGTATATTAAAAAAGTGATTCACCATTTGAAGGCTACATTCGGCGACTCTGTTATTCGAAAAATTTATTATTTTTCTGTCGGAACTGGGTCTCCATATAAAAATAAGTTCAATTTTTCTTTTCTACTCTCACATGAACCTGAATGAGCTATTAGTGCAGAGTCGCATTTTTTCGCCACTTCCCATGGAAGAGGGTCTTGCGATGGGATTGGTGGATGCGGTAAAAGTGCGACGAGAACTGCAAGGCAATCAAATAACATCTCCCAAACGCTTGTTTGAGTGGGCAGTTAATTATTTTAAAAATGTAACCTTCGATTTTTGTAAAAATGAAGAATGACATGCTCACAAAAACGATTATTAATCGAAGCATCGAACTAGTAAAGCTATATCTAAGACTCGCCAATTCCATGCGTTTATACCGGAAGAAAATAACCAACTGGTGCAAAATATTTTCTAGTTCGGAAGAAGCAGTAACAATTAATGTTTAAAATAATTTAATATGTATTGTATAATTTTTACTTAACTGTTCATCTATAACATATATAAAATGCAACGTCTCTCTGTCTGTCTGTCTGTCTGTCTATCCGTTAGTGCGCCTATCACTGAAGAACCACTTATCCGATTTACGTGCTTTTTTTTTAAAACATACATATGTTCTCTGGCCAGGTTATAGGCTATATTTTATTACGATAGGTAGCATAATAAATGAGCAGTGATGTAAAATAGCGAATGATGTCGGAAATAAGTATGCCGCTAGAGCGTGCCTTTGCAATACACAGCCTAAACCATTAAATATGGCACAATATTATGGAGTAAAGAATATCTGTAATCTATAATCTATAATATATAAAATGCAATGTTTCTCTGTCTGTCTGTCTGTCCATTAGTGCGTTTATCACGCGGCAACCACTTATCCGATTTACCTGTCTTTTTTTAAATTCATACATATATTCTTTGGCCAGGTTATATAATAATAATAATCTATATCTATAATATATATAAAAAATGCAATGTTTGTCTGTTTGTCTGTCTGTCTGTCTGTCTGTCTGTCCGTTAATGCGCTTATCCCTCGAGAACCACTTATCCGATTTTCGTGATTTTTTAAATTCATACATATGTTCTCTGACCAGGTTATAGGTATATATTTTATTACATCTATAATACACATAAAATGCAACGTATCTCTGTCTGTCTGTCTGTCCGTTAGTGCGCTTATCACTGGAGAACCACTTATCCGATTTTCGTACTTTTTTTTTTAAAACATACATATGTTCTCCGGCCAGGTTATACGCTATATTTTATTACGATAGGTAGCATAAGGAATGAGCAGTGACAATAATAATAAATGAAGTCGGACAAAGTTTGCCGCTAGCGCGTTCTCTTGCAATACACAGCCCAAACCATTAAATATGGAACAATATTATGTAGCAGAGAATATCTATAATATATATAAAATGCAATGTCTCTCTGTCCGTCTGTCTGTCTGTCTGTCCGCCCGTTAGTGTGCTTATCACTGGAGACCCACTTATCCGATTTACGTGCCTTTTTTTTAAACATACGTATGTTCTCTGGCCAGGATATAGGATATATTTTATTAGGTGACATAAGGAATAAGCAGTGACGACAATAGTGAATCAAGTCGGAGAAAAGTTTGCCGCTAGCGCGTTCTCTTACAATACACTCACTAAAGCATTAAATATGGAACAATATCATGTAGCAAAGAATACAATATATATAAAAATGCAACGTCTCTCTGTCTGTCTGTCCTTCCGTTAGTGAGCTTATCACTCGAGAACCATTTATCCGATTTACGTGTTTTTATAAATTTATACATATGTTCTATATAATTCGATATAAGCCTAGATAATGGGAGATAAGGTGAGATAATGAGAGATTAGAAGAAATAATGGGAGATAAGCCGAGATAAGCCTCGATAATAGGAGATAAGGAGAGATAATGGGAGGTAAGTACAAATAATAGGAGATAAGGAGAGATAATGGGAGATAAGTCTAGATAATGGGAGTTATGGTGAGATAATGGGAGATAAGGAGAAATAATAGGAGATAAGGAGAAATAATGGGAGATAAGTCGAGATAAGCCTAGATAATGGGAAATAAGGTGAGATAATGGGAGATAAGCAGAGATAAGTCTAGATAATGGGAGTTATGGTGAGATAATGGGAGATAAAGAGAAATAATGGGAGATAAGTCCAGATAAGCCTAGATAATGGGAAATAAGGTGAGATAATGGGAGATAAGGAGAAATAATGGGAGATAAGGAGAAATAATGGGAGATGAGCAGAGATAAGCCTAGATAATGGAAAATATGTAGAGATAATGGGAGATAAGGAGAAATTGGGAGATAAGGAGAAATAATGGGAGATATTTTATTACGTTGGGTAACATAAGGAATAAGCAGTGACGATAGTAGTGACTCAAGTCCACGCGAGCGGAGCCGCGGGAACAACTAGTTAAATAATAAATGCAAAAGGTCTTGATATTACTATTATGATTCCTTCGTTAAAACATAATGAGTTTTTCGAGATCATCGGCTTTAGGGGTTAAAGTCCACGGGCGCGTTGGAGGCCGCGCATCATCAGAAAATCATTAATAACTTCTTTAATATAAGAAGTTACTAACTCTTAGTTTACTCAGTGGCGTTTTACGCATACAAAGAGTGCGATTTCACTTTCGAGTGAAACTGAGAACATAGTTTAATTCGGAATTGTCTAAAAAAACTTGTCTATAATGTTAACAAATTAAATTTTTATAACAACCGCTTGAATTCAACTAAAAAGTATAAACATTTAGCTTCATTTAAAAAAAAAATTAACTCAATTATCTCTATTCGTTTACGAAATATGACTAAATGAAAAGTTCCATATATAAATATTCAACTAGCGATTATGCATAAAATAATTTAAAAGTATTACAGAAAAAATTTGTCTATTGAAAAATATAGTTATCTTTGAAATCCGAGAAAAACAATTATCACTTTACTTATTTTGACTCAACCCCTTATATATTTAACTATACATGACAATGATTAAACTTTTTTCGTTACAAATTGAAACTGGAAAAATTTTCACAATACTATTGAAAATATACATATCACTTTACCTTAAGTGTTATTGTCCAAAAATTTGTTTTTGAATTGATTTGGTTTATTTCTTACCTCTAATATCATATGTATACAAATTTAAAATCAATAGCTCATTGTAACTGAGAATTATTATATTAACAGTTAGATGGACTTATCCATATATCATCATCATCATCATCATAAGCTGATTCCATCCATAGTCAGATGTAAGCCTCCCCAATTTGTCTCCAACGAGCTTTGTTGTTTGTTTTTTGCATCCAATCGTATCCTGCTACTCTTTTTATGTTATCATCTTGTCTGTGGTCTACCTGGCCTCCTCTCGGATATATATGTACTAGAATCGGGAATACCTCAGGGTTCCATACTGAGTCCTACATTATTTCAAATAGCCATCCAGACACTGGAGAAACACTTACCAGATCACACAAAAATAAAGCTATTTGCTGATGACATTTTAATTTATAAATCTTCCATTAACAGTAACACACTCACAAACCTCATTCAATCTTCCCTGAACAATATCCAAAAATGGGCCACAATTTCGGGATATTCCTTTTCCCCAAACAAATCATCATACATACATTTCTGCAGGAAAAGAAACTGCTCTAAATTAAATCCACTAAAACTTCTCAATGACCCTATAACACCTCAGAACAACTTCAAAATATTGGGCATGATCTTTGATCCAACCTTGAGTTGGAAGGAGCACATCAACCATCTCAGAATGACTACTTCAAAGGACATCAATTTGATGAGATTGCTAGCAAATTCGCAATGGGGAGGAAGTTTCACAACCTTAATCAGGATTTATAAATCTCTCATACTATCCAAATTAAATTATGGTGACTTTATATACGATGCATCAAGACCCTCTTACAAGAAAAAATTAGATACAATCCAGAATCAAGCTCTCAGATTGGCTACAGAGGCCTTTCGTACGTCGCCCATCCCAAGTTTACAGTGCGTCTCTGCTACTCCATCTCTCAACCTTTCGAGACAAAGATCCCTCATGCTATACTTTTCAACTGCCTCATTTAAACCCATCATGTAAAGAGCATTACATTTAAACCCGCCACCTAACACAATTATTCCACCAGACTCCATAGCATCTAGAGTAAAAAACATCCTAAATCGTCACAACCTCTCCATTCAAACTAACGACTCTTCTAAAGTTTCTATATACCCGCCTTGGACATCAATAAGACCCTTCATTGACTATACGCTCCGAAAATATAACAAGAAATTAAATCCAAGCCACATAATCAGATTAGCCTTCCTATTACTTATCAACGAGAAATACAAAGATTCTTCTCATATTTATACAGACGGCTCTAAGACTGCCCAGGGAACGGGGGCCGCTTTCGTATACAATAACACTACCATTAAATTCAAATTAAACAATTACACCTCTATCTTTTCAGCGGAATTATTTGCTATCAAAGAAGCGTTAAGATGGTTAATATCCACCAAACTAGATACTAAAGTTTTAATCATAACAGACTCCTTGAGTTCATTAAAATCAATCAACTCTTCCACGCATTTTCACCCTATCACTACATCCATATCTGATCTTATACAAATGGCATCCAATAGGAGTATCACTATATCTTTCTTATGGGTGCCCAGCCACATTAACATAAAAGGTAATGAAAGTGCTGATTTACAAGCTAGGGTTGCCATCACCTCGGGCACTCCAATTAACACAATCCTCAATCCAAAAGATCTAAAGAATTTTTTCAAATAGACTTTTGATAATCTCTTTCAGCTGGAGTGGGACCTGCGGGAGGATTCGTGCAAGTTGTGGGGGGTTAAACCTCTAGTTTTTCCGCCCCTTCAGCTCGATGCTCTGTCACGTAGAGAGAATACAATATGGAGAAGGGTAGCTATCGGACACACCTTCCTCACTCATTCTTATTTGTTGAAAGGTGATCCGCCACCCGGATGTCTAAACTGCGACAATACTCTAACTATTAACCATATTTTAACTTCAAATGAATATTTAGACATTAAGACAAGGTTAGATCTATTAAAACCTCTCGATCAAATATTGATTCCAAATGTTACAAATATCTCCAGTTTGATCAAATTCTTCAAAGAAACACAATTATTTTCTAAGATTTAAACATCCCACTTACGGCGCCAAATGATCCTCGATATCGACGCGCCAAACTAAAATAATCAGTCAATCTACATCTTTTGTGTTCTCTAGGCTTCCATTCAACTATACGGCGTTTTCATCTGTTATCATTCAGCCTTGCGATATGTCCCGTCCAATTTAATATACATATTCGTTACACTGCATCTGTCAACTTTGATCTTCTTCGTATCTCGATGTTAGGAACACGATCTCAGAGGTTAATATTTATCATTCTCCTCTCCATTGCTTTGGAGTTTATTTACTATACTTTTATTTAAAGCCCACGTTATAATGGCATATGTTAATATCGGCAATACATACTAATCGAATACTCTGGCTTTTATTGTATTTGGGATGTCCAATTTGAATGTAGATTGTAACCTTCTGAATGCAGACCAAGCTATCGAGATTTTTCTATCCAAGTCAGCCATTAAATTATTTTTTGATATTTCGATTTTTTGTCCGAAATATATTAATGTTTGTACCTTTTCTATTCTTTCACTTCTGTTAATAGTTCTTGGCCGTTATCTTCACTTTCGTTGTTCAAATATTTGGGTTTGGGGAAGTTTATTTTTAGACTTATTTCTCGAGACTTGTTATTTAATTCCATCAGCATTTCCTTTTGAGTTGGCAATCAGAGTGATATCATCTGCAAACCTTAAATGATTTAATCTTTCACCGTCCATATTTTCCCACTTTAAGGGTCTGAAAATCTCTGCTATCCACAATGTGACCTTATTTTGATTTGCCTTTTCCACTAGTAATCCAATTGTTTGAAGATAGCTCAAAGTGATATATCACCATCTAAATCTCACTTGTTGACGTGATAACTGCCTAATTTGTTTTTAATCTATATATTATGATTCTAGTGCGGACATTGTATAGTACCAATAACAGGCTGATGGGTCTGTAATTCTCCAATTTAAATTTGTTCTTCTTTTTAAAAATAAGCATAATCAACGCTTTTACCCAAGATGTTGGTATTTTACTTTCTATAAAACACTTGTTAAATAGAGCTTTAAGAGATTGTATTATCGATACCCCTCCATACCTTATCATTTCTATAGTTATTTCGTCGTCCCCTGGTTCTTTGTTGTTGTGCATATGTTGTATGACATTCATTATTTTATCCGTTGTCATTTTGGAAATTTCCTTAGATTTCAGATTTCTTACTAGTACTCTATTCTTCCCTTTATTTTTCTGTAGCTTCCTTTATCTCTTGGATTTGTGCGATCTCTTGGTTATCGTTATTTATAAGTTTTATTATTTCTTGTCTCCCTTCATTCATTTGTTTAATTAGTTGTTTCAAACTGCTTCCCTCTTTCAAAGTTTCTTTTATATTCCAGTTTTTGTACTGTCTGACGTTTTCTCTAATTTTTTTCTTTATTTTTTTTTTGTCTAATTCTGCCAATTCTAATATGCAATTTGTACGACCATTTCTTAATATTCTTCTCTGTTTCATTAGATCTTGTGTCTTTTTACTTAATTTTTGTGTTTTTTGTATTCCGTATGGAACACTTATAAGATAACTTCGGTGTCTGTCCGTCTGTTTGTCTGTCTGTCTGTCTGTCCGTCTGTCTGTCACACCCGATTTCCTCCGAAACTATTCGTCATAGAAAGTTGAAATTTGGTAATAATATAGGAATTGATGGCTTCAACAGAGCCATGTAGTTTTGAAAGTCAAATTTTGACTTAAGGGGTTAGTTTTAGGTCATCGAGTGTGGTGTCGAATGAAAGCTTGTAAAAACACGAGTAAAAAATTTATATATAATGTAATACTTGCGCGCAATTTTCCTTGTATTATTTTTAAAAAATCGCAAAAAATCGCTGTCCACCCGTCTTAACTCGAAAAGTACTTATCAAAAAATTTTGAAGAAATTCTGGAATATTCTCCACGGGTTGTAGATTGAACGAAAATTATCACGAATGCATTACCTTTAATAATTTAGATGGTATATATAAAAAAAAAATTCAAGGTCATCAGTTTTCAGTAAAGATTGGTAACAAACTTTGTTGAAAACTCATTTGGGGTATGTTTTGTGAAGACACTGATCATTTTATACCTCCGTAACAAATTTTATTATTATAAAAGCAATCAACGTCAATGAACTTGGCCGGTTATTTCTTTTTTCGATGTTGCCATTTGTTTTTTAGTCATAAGTAGGCCGTTGGTTATTTGTGTGTTTAGTTCATCAAGTTCTGTTTGACAGTTTATGTGTAATATCTTTCCAGTACTTATTCATTTGTGTCTTGCTTTATTATTTCTGTTGGTGTCTTTATCATTGTATACGTTATCAATCTACGTCTTTCTTGCTTTGTTCTTATTTGTTCTCTGAGCATCCGATGGTCACTGCCAATGCTTATCGAAATCAGGACTGACAATATTCTTGTCATTTTATAGAATATAAATAATTTCGTTTTCTTTTGTCCCATCTGGGTTTTGCCATGTTCATCGTCTATGTTCTGGTTTTTGGAAAAATGTGTTCATAATTTACAAGTTATTTTAAATAATATCCTTAATTAATTTTATTTTAATTTCACTTTTTCTCAAAATATGTATGTAGACCATGAATTTGTTATTCACGGGATGATATATACATTTTTTTTAAATTATAATTAATTTACAAAAAGCCGGCCAAGTGCAGGTCACGTAATTGCTGACGTATTCTGTAAAATTCAGTCGTACATTCATTTTCAATATAAGAATTACTAAGACTATATATAAAAAGCGAGACATCTTTATGGTAAAAGTTTAAAACAAACATTTACTACCTAAATAGTTGTTTAATTATAAACAAATAAAATAAAATTAATATGTCGTGGTACCTATCCGTTAGTCACCAGTCATAACGGAAATTTATTTTAGCTGTGATTGGCCAAAAGCAGTAATATACTGAAAAGTATATGAGTAGATTACTGATTGCACCGAATACGTATTGATATTTCGTAGCTCTTAGTCCCCGTAGATTCAGAACTTTCGACGAAAAACATCTCCAGCATATTATCAAGTCAAATAGTTTTTGATCAGTACTCTTAGAGATAGGTAGATAGATCGATGCGCGAGTATTACATCGTATAGATTTTTAAACTCGTGTTTTTGTAAGATTTGATTTAACACCCCACTAGATGAATTTGCAAAAAATTTTTTTACCCCCAAAACTTACCACTTAAGTCAAAATCTAACTTTTAAAACTACACGGCTCTGATTAAACCAAGAATTCCTATATGTGTCAAATTTCAACTTTCTATGTCAAATCGTTTTGGAGAAAACCGGGTGTGATAGACAGACAGACAAAGAAGTGATCCTAAAAGTGTTCCATTCGGAACACTAAAAAAGAAAATTAGTTTTAGACATGCTGGTTCAAGTACGTCTGTTTTTCACATATTATTATAAATTATTATATTTAGTTTCTACTTCAGACAGCCTGTCATAAAATGTATTTTATTGAAGTTAGACGCCAAAAAAGTTGTTATCGCATTTGAGTATAACATACTATGATTAAAGTGGTTTATGTCAAAGTTACGTATGTAAAACTTTTTGTAACTATGTCAACAAATTTTACTGTAAATATTTCATTAATTTAATGCTTTTGAAGTTGTAGTATATGAAATTAGTTTAAATTAAAAAATGTTTCAAAAACAGTTATTTTAACATATTTTTAAAACTTATTCCAGATAAAAATATAGTGATTTTAAGTGAATTTTGAGAGAAAAATTCCCCATAATTGATTATATATATATATATATATAACACATGGGCTGAAAAGTCCGGGCCTAACAAAGAAAACACGGTTTTTTTTGGTTCAAAATTAGCTTTATTCATCAACGTAATCTCCATCAAGAGCAACGCAATCATTTCAGCGCCGCTCTAACATTTCAATACCACTTTTGTAGAACGATTTATCTTTTGCCTCAAAATAGGCCTCAGTTTCAGCGATAACCTCTTCATTCGTGCGAAATTTCTTACCGGCGAGCATTTTTTCAGGTCTGCGAACAGCCAGTAGTCGCTGGGAGCCAAATCTGGCGAATACGGTGGATGTGGGAGCAATTCGAAGTTCAATTCATGTAGTTTTGCCATTGTTTTGATTGACTTGTGACACGGTGCGTTGTCTTGATGAAACAAAATTTTTTTCTTTGCCATATGCGGTTGTTTCTTTGCAATTTCGGCTTTCAAACGCTCCAATAACGCTATATAATATTCACTGTTGATGGTATTTCCTTTCTCAAGATAGTCGATGAATATTACACCACGCACATCCCAAAATACCGAGGCCATAACCTTTCCAGCCGATTGTTGTGCTTTCGGGCGCTTTGGACGAGGTTCACCAGTTGCTGTCCACTCAGATGACGATCGTTTTGATTCCGGAGTGAAGTGATGGATCCATGTTTCATCCATTGTCACATATCGACGCAAAAATTCCGGTTTGTTACGTTTAAACATGGCCAAACACTGCTCAGAATCATCAACACGTTCTTGTTTTTGATCAACAGTGAGCAAACGCGGCACCCACTTTGAACAGAGCTTTCTCATAGTCAAATGCTCATGCAATATAAAGCCAACACGTTCTTTTGATATCTTTACGATGTCAGCTAACTCACGCAACTTCACTTTTCGATCATTCAAAACGATTTTATGGATTTTTTTGATGTTTTCTGGTGTTACCGCCTCATTTGGACGTCCACTGCGTTCTGCGTCATCGGTGTTTCTACGACCACGTTTGAAGTCAGCAAACCAACGTTTTATTGTTGTTTCTGATGGAGCGGAGTCCCCATAACACTTTTCAAGCCATTGCTTCGCTTGAACGGTATTTTTTCCCATCAAGAAGCAGTGTAAAATTAAAACACGAAATTGTTTTTGATCCATTGTTTTGAAAATAACAAAAGTAGCGTCACTCTTAGCACAATAACTCACAAACTAATGAATAGAATATCATGAAATTTTAACAGCTGTCTTTTGAAGGTTAGTATTAACTGAAAAAAAGGTGACTGCAATAAAACTAGCGCCATCTATGTGTTAGGCCCGGGACTTTTCAGCCCATGTGTTATATATATATATATATATATATATATATATATATATATATATATATATATATATATATATATATATATATATATATATATACATATATATATATATATATATATATATATATATATATATATATATATATATATATATATATATATATATATATATATATATATATATATATATATATATATATATATATATATATATATATACATATATATATAACATATATATATAACATATATATATCTATATATATATATATATATATATATATATATATATATATATATATATATATATATGTATATGTATACATATATATATATATATATATATATATATATATATATATATATATATATATATATATATATACGTATATATATATATATATATATATATATATATATATATACACAGTGTGTCCCAAACGGTTTTATACAAACAGAAAAAAAGTTTATTTTAGATATCACAAAAAATTTATGCTTGATAAAAAGTTCTGCATCACATGGTCACCATCGATTGTTTAAAAATTAACTATCCAAATGTCGAAATTGCCATCATGGGCGACTTTAATGTCCACAACATCAACTGGCTTAAATATTCAAATACTACCGACGAACAAGGCAGTGAAGTTGAATCATTCTCACCCAGTTATGGCTTAACTCAGCTTATTGATGAACCAACACGGATCCCTGATCGAGACGGGGAGTTCGCCACTTTTCTTGATCAGTTTTTAACCACCAATCCGGGGATTTACACGGTCACCGTAAATCCGCCGTTAGGTTCTTCCGACCATAAAACTGTTTTCGATATCGAGTATCCTCCCAAGCAGTGACAGAGGGGCGCCTAAACCGCACAAGATTTGGCACTACAGAAATGGGAAGATCTCATGGAATATTTTCTAACTTTCCCTTGGTTTAAACGTTTGTTTTCGATCTGACGACCCATCGGACTGCGTCAGGGAGGTTTCCGGTGTTATTTTGGCTGGTACGGAAGCGCACTGCTTTCAATAATATTGAAAGTCATGGAAAAGGCTATCAATCAGCATCTTCTAAAATATCTTGAAGGATTCAACATTATTAGCGATCACTAATATGGCTTTCGTAAATATAGATCAACAGGAGATTGTCTGACTTAGGTAACACATGTCTGAAACAACGCAATTGAACACTTTGGAGAATCTTGAGCTGTTGCTCTTGACATATCCAAGGCATTCGACCGTGTTGGCTAAGCTACGCTTATGTATGTATGTATGTCTGAAAAGTTCTGTTTGTGGCTCTTATATTTTCTCAGAGAGCGTGCTTTTCAAGTAGCAGTTGACGGATTTCTTTCTGACACCTTCACTATCAACGCTGGTGTGCCCCAAGGCTCCATACTATCTCCTACCCTCTTTCTTATTTACATTAACCATGTGCTGGAAAAGACCGGAAACCCAATCTACAGCTTTGCAGATGACAGTACGCTTATCTCTTCAGTCACTTTGAACGCTCGGACATCGGCTACTCAAACGAATATTCGCATACAGCGGGAAGTCGTACAACTTAATAAAGATCTGGAAGAAATTCTTGGGTGGGGTGAAAATAACTAAGTGGAATTTAACGCTGCAAAAACCCAGGCGGCAGTTTTTTCTAAAAAAGTTAACGTTGCTGAACCCGACATAGTTATGGCGGGGCACTCCATTCCTCTAACATCTTCATTCAATATGTTAGGCGTTAATTTGGGAGCAAATATGTCCTGGCATGAGCATGTCGAAGGCATAGCAAGGAGAGCTTCTCAAAAGTTGGGAATATTATTTCGAACCAGAAAGTTTTACACTCCACAAAAACTATTAATTCTTTACAAAGCTCAAATTCGACCAACTATGGAATACTGCTCCCATGTTTGGGGCTCTATTCCCAAACATACACTGCATTTGTTGGATTCTATTCAGAAAAAAAAGCGGTTCGTCTGATTGGAGACTCGGAATTGACCGGCGGCCTTGATTCGCTGAAACATCGAAAAACGGTTGGCGACTTGAGCCTATTCTACAAGTATTTTCAAGGAAAATGTTCGAAGGATGTAGCCCGCTTAATTCCTCCCAGAGCGGTACATGTTAGAAATACACGTCGCGCTCACATCCGTATGAGGTTCAGCTTGTTAGTCCTCGTACAATGCTTTTTAAGTAGTCTTTTATATGGAGAACATCATCCCTTTGGAATAATTTGCCCAGGACTATGTTTCCCACCGAGTACAATTTACAGCGATTCAAGAATAACGTGAATCACTTTTTCCGCACACGTGTCGCTCCTGGAGCGCTTTAGTGACTTCCCTGCACCACGTGTGCTAGACCCATAAAAGAAATTAATGTATATAGGGAAAATAAAAAATAATGATTTATAATGAAGAGTAGCGTGTGTTTTAAATTTAAATATAAAGCAAAATATTAATTGAAAATGTTAACAGGAACTAAAAAAATTATGCTCACATTTAGATTTGTGGCCTTCCTATCAAAATAACGTCGGTAAAAATATTTTAAGATAAAGACATAATCGCCAGGTGCTGATGGGACTATTCGATTCGTTCGTTAGACTTGAACAATATGTACTAAGGAAAACGTAAACTGTACGGTGAAGTTAGGAAAAGAAAATAAAATCGGTTAAGAACTGCATTGTCGTATCGTGTCGTCGTAATTTTAATTTAATGTAATATCCTCTTTGTTTATTGGTTTCGGTATTACCTAACGAATATTCTTTTCTTTCATTGTTATTGTAAAGCTTGAATGTTCTTTAACGTACGAACTGATGAAAGAGTTCCAAGTTGGGGTTGTTTGCTGACACAGCGGTACGCTTGTCATAGAGGGAAAAACATTGACTTTTTATTAGTGTAGGAAAGTAACAAAACAGACATTCGATCAGCAGACAGCAGCTTAATGGTGCTGTATCTTAATTGGTAAAATGCAGAAGCACTAGTAATGTCCCTTTTCCGAACTTTTTCCTACATTACCAAATTTCATTAAAATTAATACTGTTTATAATTAAATAAAGGGTGTTTTTTTATAGAGGTATAGAACTTTGAAATGGAATAAAACAAAGATGAATTTTTTAAATTGACATGAAATTTACTTTATTCGAAAGATAGTCTTCTGGCATTATAATTTAAATATGACTTCTGGCATATGACCGCCATGGCTGGCTCGGACGTAGTCTAATCTGGAGGTCCAATTTTCGATGACTTTTTCCAATATTTGTGGCCGTATATGGCAACAACGCGACGAATGTTGTCCTCCAAGTGGTCAATCGTTTCGGGCTTATCGGCGTAGGCTAGCGACTTCACATATCCCCACAGAAAATAGTCTAGCGGCGTTAAATCGCACGATCTTGGAGGCCAATTCACGGGTCCGAAACGTGAAACTATGCGGTTACCAAACGTTTCCTTCAATAAATCAATTGTGGCACGAGCTGTGTGACATGTTGCGCCGTCTTGTTGAAACCACAGCTCCTGCACATCATGGTTGTTCAATTGATGAACGAAAAAGTCAGTAATCATGGCTCTATAGCGGTCACTATTGACTGTAACGTTCAGACCAGCATCGTTTTTAAAGAAGTACGGACCAATGATTCCACCGGCCCATAAAGCACACCAAACAGTCAGTTTTTCTGGATGTAACGGTGTCTCAACATACACTTGAGGATTATCATCACTCCAAATACGGCAGTTTAGTTTATTGACGTATCCATTCAAACAAAAATGAGCTTCATCGCTAAACAAAATTCGCTTATGAAAATCGAGGTCAACGGCAATCTTGTTTTCGACCCATTCACCGAATCTACGCCTTGCTAGGTGATCGCGTGGCTTCAATTGTTGCACGAGTTGGATTTTGTAAGCACGCAAAGCAAGATCTTTCCTCAAAATCTTCCATAAAGTGGATGGACACATATCCAATTCCTATGCACGATGGCGGATAGACTGATTCGGGTCTTCCTCTACGCTACGCTCTACAGCAGCAATGACTTCTTCTGTACGCACTGTACGACGTCTCTGTGGATGCGTATTATCGTTTAGAGTAAACGTGGTGCGAAAACGTTCCCTAGTTAATCGAATTAATTGCTCTGATGGACGATTATGTTGACCGTAAAATGGACGTAGTGCGCGATACGTATTTCGAACAGAACCATGATTTTCAAAATAAATTTGCACAATTTGGAAGCGTTGTTCAGGCGTCAGTCGATTCATGTTGAAATGCCAAACCAAACTAAACATAAATCACTTGACAGCTGACAAAATGGCCGCCAGTTAAAAAAGTGTTGCCAACTTAAAGTTTTATACCTCTATAAAAAACACCCTTTATATTATAAGAAGGCAAAAATGAAAATCAGAGTTTAAGAAATAAGTGTACAAAATGTTGTACCAAAATATTTACATTAGTATTAAAAGTTATATTTAATAATTTTAACTTTGAAGAAAGAGCTGTTTTATATAAGGAGAATTAAGGAACTGAAAGAATCTTGGATTTTCGGCTGCTTTCGAGTGTGGTATATAGCTTGCCAAGTAATCCTCTGGCTGCTGCTTCGGATATGACGCACTTGCGGCTGAGTGTTGTGTCGTCCTAATTTTGTATATATATATATATATATATATATATATATATATATATATATATATATACAGGTATCATCATCATCATCATATATATTGTCCATTACTGGACGAAAGCCTACCCCAAGTCTTGCCACTTTTTTCTGTTCTGGGCCGCTTGTACCCAATTTCCAGCCACTCTTTTCAAAGCATCAGTCCACCAGCTTGGTGTCTACCTCTAATCCAATAGGCTTCGGATCTTGGTCGCCACTCTATGATTCTCTTTGTCCATCGCCCATCCTTAAACCCAGCAACATGCCCAGCCCAGTTCTATATAAGATGTAGAATGAATTTAACTGCGTCTTATACCCCTCGTTTTCTTCGTGTGTGATTTGGGATGTGATTTCTAAGTGTAACACCTAACATTGACCACTCCATCTTTCGTTGAATGATACATATTTTATTGATGTTTTTCTTTGTCATTGTGAGAGTATCGGCTCCGTACGTAAGAACTTGGAGTACGCATCTATGAAATACTTTTCTTTTTAAACACATAGGAACATTCAGCAAGCGCTTCCAAAATTCTCTGCTGATTTACAGAATCAAAAGCCTTTACAAGGTCCACGAATATGAGTACAAGAGGCTTACTATATTCTATATATTTTTCAATGCGGATTTTAACTATAAACAGATGGTCGTTTGTTCCATACCCCGAGCGAAAATCTCCCTGTTCTTTTGAAAGGAAAAACTCGAATTTATTTACTAGACGTTTGGTAAGTATTTTCATGAATAACTTGTATACATGGCTCAGGAGAGTAAAGGTCTAAAGTATCTCCTTTTTTTATGCATGATGACAACAGTTGCATTATTCCATTGCAATGGAGTTATTTCTTCCCGGAGGCATTTATTGAATAACATTCTAAGTGATTTGATACTTTGTTGTCCTCCTTCTTTAATTGCCTCTACTACAATATTATCTTCACCTGGAGCTTTGTTATTTTTCATGTCCTTCAAGGCTGATGTAATTTCTTCTTCTATGATGTCTGGAATATCCTGCGAATCCTGATTTAGGACTTTTGGTATGTTGATTTCTATTCTTTTATCTTACCTTGTAAGGTATATAATTGTTATATCTCTTTTGTTTGTTATTACATTACCATGCATGCCCTTAATCTTGCATATGTCTTTCCTTCACATTGGATTCTTCCTTCTCAAATGTATATATATATATATATATATATATATATATATATATATATATATATATATATATATATATATATATATCTTGAATGAGCTTGAGTCGTGGAGATTGACGGAGGCGTCATGTAAAAAGATTGAAGCCTTTGAGATATGGTTATACCGGAAAATTTTGAAAATATCTTAGACTGATCACGTTACCAAAGAGGGGGTTCTAAAAAGAATGGGAAAAGACAAGCAGATAATGATGAGGACAAAGACAACGAAGTTGGAATATCTCGGGCACCTCAACATATGTCATATAACCAATACCTGCTCTATCCATTCCCTATACCGGCTTGTGCATCAGAAGGATTCAGTAGTACGTAACGTAGTTTGAACGTAATTTTGTTCCTAGTAATACTATACATTATAATGCATTATAGTTTACTTATATGAAATATGTAATACTAATTAAGGCATTAAGAAATTTATGGAGGCATAAAGTTTCAGATCGAAGATTCGATTCTCATTGGGTTGGAGAAAGTTTTTTCATTCTCACTGAACCTAAAAGAAAACATTTGCGAATTATTTAATTAGATTACATTTCTAAAGCATTATTTTTATTCAAATTAATTTTTTTTAGACACTTTTTTTGTATTTAATAAATAATGCTAATTTTTTCTAGGTCATATAATCGGAAGCAAATGTCCTTAAGCGTCTAGAGACTAATCTCAAAACAGTATACTAGAGTCTTTTAGCTATTGGTGTTTTAGTTATGAAGCCCCATTGTTCAAAATTTTGCAGTACTTGTCGATATTCATCTGTGTTTTATTTTAATATTTCTGTTGGTGTCTTTATCTTTGTAAGCATTTTCAATCTACGTCTCTCCTGATTCAGATTTATTCTTATTTTTACTCTGAGCATCCGATGGTCACTGCCAATACTTATCGCATTCACGACTGTCATGTGGATGACAATATCCTTGTCATTTTATAAAACATAATTAATTTCGTTTTTTTATCCCATCTAGGCTTTGCCATGTCGTCTATGTTCTGACTTTTGCAAAAATGCGTTCATAACGTACGAGTTATTTTAAATAATACCCTTAATTAATTTTATTTTAATTTAATTGTTTCTCAAAATATGTATGCTGACACAAAAATTTATTATTCACGGGATGATATATACATTTTTAAATGAAATTTTAATTAATTTACAAAAAGCCGGCCAAGTGCAGGTCCCGTGATTGCTGACGTATTCTGTGTAATTCAGTCACACATTCATTTTCAATATAAGAATTACCAAGACTATATATAAAAAGCGAAACATCTTTGTAGTAAAAGTTTAGAATAAACATTTACTACCTAACTAGTATTTAGTTTAATTATAAACAAATAAAATAAAATTATTATGTGGCGGTACCTATCCGTTGGTCACCAGTCATAACGGAAATTTATTTTAGCAGCGATTGGCCAAAAGTAGTAATATTCTAGAGTCTTTTAGCTATTGGTATTTTAGTTATGAACTCCCATTATTCGAAATCTCAAAAAAAAAAAATCATTAATTATAGGATTAGCAAATTGCAGCCTTAAATTGTCTGACCCGGAATTTCATAAAAAAGCAATCCAAAAAACAAGAAATGCCGTAAAATGAAAGAAAAATCCTGACAATCTCATGACGAAACGTAACATAACCCATAAAAGTAACAGTCCTCTAAAAACAATTTCAGCAAATTAAAGTCAGACATAGTCAAGGGCAAAAAAGCACACTTTGTTTATGAGATTCCATTTAAAGAATGCGTAAATATCAGACCAACTAGTAAACATTTAAAAAATAGAATAAATGGTCACAAATGTCATAATAAAAATAAAGCGGCCCTGAAACTCCATAGCGAAAGAAACTATTAATTTTTTAATTTTAAAAGGGTTAACATTTTAATAATCGAATATAATGAAAGAGACATTTTGGTATGATGGAAATTCAAAAAAAAAACGTCTTTTTATTACTGCGAAATTAGATACTAAAAAAACCTTGCAAAATATATTACACCTCAGAATATAATTTTTATCTTTTTCAATTATCAAGATAATAAAATAAAACAACGTTTATTTACTTCGCATTCCAAATCTCCAAAATCTTAAGAATAAGCTCTTCCAACAAATAACTAATCCAATAAACTCTCGCTTATCTCTTTTAAAATACAGTTGTGTACAGTACAAATCATGTTGAGCTATATGTTGTTAAAATGTAAAATAATTTAAAAGAATGTAACTTGTTTTTTATTCGTTTGATGTTCCCTAAAAATTTCTACGATGTCCTTGTGGATTGCTTGTAGGCGAAGTAGTTTTTTGTGCACGGCAGATTCTTGGCTTGTTATACTCCCCTCTTGTGGTTACATGAACGTAATCTCTTTAAAAAGTTTTATTAGCTTTTTGTAATTTATCGCCGTAATGTAGATCTCTGGATACTTATGTCTGTTCTCCATTAAATCCGCACATTCATATAGGATGCGCATAGAGGTTCATTCCTCTTCATCGCATAGTCTACATTGTGGCTACCCATTTTCTGTAAATATTTCCTCAGGTGGCAGTGACTGCTGATCAGTACCACCACTAATTTGGTCTGGGCCCTTGTTAAACAAAGGACGTTAGTTCTTAGTTTTCTTGAGGTGCCGTCAATTACCTCCCCGCATGTCCTTGGCTAGATCTAGACGTTGCTGAAGTTACCGTTTCTTAACTGTCATTTCTGTCACCCGCTTTAACATACTAAACGCTAGTTCTGGTCCCTTGTATGATTTTGTAGCTACGAATCTAGTTTATTCCTCCTCTTTTTCATTCCTTTAGCTTACGAAGGTCCTAGAATCCCTAATACTTTAACCCTGTTGTTCCTGGAGGATAATAATAACAGGTCACGTTTATACTCTTCTGTAATCTTAGAATTAGCCTGATAGGCATCTAAAGCCTTTAGAGCAGCTTGATTATCTAAGAGAATAAATATTTATTGGTTGCGATTCTCCCGTCTAATATTCTACTACATGCTTGTATTGCCTGAATTTCTGCTTAGAATATTGGGCAGTGCGCTACAGGCTAGCTGATATCCAAAAAAATCAAGAAAACCTTGCCAAACAACTACCGACCAGTCGCACTGCTCTCAATAATATTGAATGTCATGGAAAAGGTGATCCACTAGCATGTGCTAAAATA
Source organism: Pachyrhynchus sulphureomaculatus (assembly GCA_019049505.1). Lineage (NCBI taxonomy): Eukaryota > Metazoa > Arthropoda > Insecta > Coleoptera > Curculionidae > Pachyrhynchus > Pachyrhynchus sulphureomaculatus. The sequence continues at coordinate 154,187,164 of CM032449.1, forward strand.
TCCTGAAGGATTAAATAATATTAGTACCGTCAATGTTCTTTACGAATGACAGTCGCCGGATTTCTTTCTAATACCTTCACTTCAACTCCAGTGTGCCCGAATGCTCCATACTGTCGCCTACTGTTTTTCTCATCTACATCAACGATCTGCTGGAAGGGACCAGGATTTCGATCTATAGCTTTACAGATGACAGTATGCTAATTTCCTCATTCACTTTGAGCACTCGAACATCGGCTACTCATGCCAATATCCGCAGACACCAGGGAGTCGTTCAACTTAACAAAGATCTGGGATGGGTGTAAATTTTGGGGTAATAGTAAGTAGAATTTAACGCTACAAAAATTCATGCGGAAGTTTTTTCTAAAAAAGTTAACGTTACATAGTTATGTCGGAACACTCCATTCCTTTAGCATCGTCACGCAATTTGCTGGGCGTTAATTTTGTAGCAAATATGTGTTGTTACAAACGTGTTGCAAAAGTAGCAAAGATAGCTTTTCAAAAGCCGGAAATGTTATTTTGAACTAGAAAGCTTTACACTCTACAACAACTGTTAATTCTATACAAATGTTAGTTTCAACCAATGAAGTTTGGGGCTCTGCTCCCAAACATACACTGCTTTTATTGGATTCTATTCAGAAGAGAGCTGCGCGCCTGATTGGAGACCCAATTTTCGGTAAATTATGTAACAGTATACCAAATATACCGATAGAATAATATATTATCAATCTCCTTCAATTCTCTCTATTTTAAGCATATATCCCTCCAAGCGTATTTTCTTCATTGTTTTTCAAATACCTAAATATTTCTATGATTTGCTTCGTCGTTCTTTTTTACGTTTATCATTAAAAAAAATTTTTAGACCATCTTAATAACAGATGACTTCAGTCCTTTTAATTCTATATGTGACTGCTATTATTTTTAAAATATTTCTAATTTCTTCATGTTGTACATGTTTCTTGACACTTCAGCACTACTTCAGAGATAGTTTCAACGGCCACTAGTTTATACTTTATTTACACACTTTGTTTATTCACCACCGCTTTTTCAATATTTTTTCATTAATTGGTGATATATTTGTATTCAATTAAACTGGGTTTCGTCTGCCAACATCTAAAACTTTAGTGCAAACCTGCGGGCTTCATTAGGATAATTAAAAACAGAGAATATTTATTTTTTGCCGTCTCACAGTGATTCGGCAAGAACATGCTAGCGGGACAATATTCATGACGTAATTTCCAGGAACCACTGATAACGACTTGTAAACAACCCCCCCCCCCCATTTAACGAATTCCAAGAATTAATTTTTTATCATCTCATAAAGGTATCTTATCAGGGGGTCAAAGTAACCCTTATTTCATTCATTTTCATTTGCAAATCAGTTGCATTTTATGCACACTTGTGATAACATATTTTAAAATTGGTAGCAAAGTGAAACGAGTTTTTTTGTGATGGAATATTCTGTTGAAGGTATGTACTCTATTATGACTTATATTTTTTATAAAAAATATGTATACTTTTGGTGTAATATCAATTTGTAAATGTATAGATAAATCCAGCAAATTTTACATTAATTGTAAACTTTAAAAGTAGCAACTTTTTTTATCCACATATATCCACCTAGATTTTTCTATATGTAATACCTACAACATTCAGGCACAGATTCATATATATTATAGACCCCGAAAAGGCCCGAAAGTAAAATTATTTTATTTTTTTTGAACGAGTCGTGACTATGACGAAAATGGAGTTTTTTGAAGAATGGCTAAAACATGACAAAACTGAACGAAACAGTGGCATTTTTTATTATATAAGTGAAAAATTCAATATGTCTGATGTTTCTGACGATTCTCTAAAACGACTCAAAATGAAAATATCAAGCCTTTCAGCAAAATTCAATCAAAAGTGGACTTCTTTAAAGTGTAACAAAGAAATGTTTCTAATCAAACATACAGATTGGTTAGAGGGATCCGGAATCGAAATAAAGATGTGTGTTAACCAGCCGTGCACTTCAACATCATCAGCGGCACTTTCCATAGGGCGACCCAGAAAATCATTTGAAGACTCATCAACGAAAACGAAGAGACGGAGAGTAGAAGATCTTTTGGAATCGCGAAGTGCAAGTGAGCTTATTACAGCGGTGTCAAATGCCACGTAAGCACAGATCCACCCTCCGGAAAGTCCAAAACAAGGCCCTGCGCATCATCGTCAAAGCTCCATGGTTCATCCGTAACACACAGCTTCATAGAGATCTCCAGATGCCAACAATCCGGGAAATCATTAGCTGAGCTAGCTACTCGAAAAGAAGGGCATCGAAGTGTTGCTAAACAGATCCATAACGTCGCGGTCAGTGAAACTAGAGAAAAGAATAAGTGTTCTGAACAAAGTCGGCAGTTAACACCAGACGAAGCTTTAGCTTATTATGTAGACTCGAAATCGACTTCTCACTCATATAAACAAACAAGAAAATGGTCAATGAAAGCGGGACATCAAGTATATCCATCGTTTTATAGTTTAGGTAAGTCCAAAGCTTCTTGTTGTCCTTCTGACGAATATATTTTTGTGACTGAATCTCGAGCTGAAATTAAATTTCACGCGATTTTGGATAAAAAACGGCTGAACGATTAGTTAAAGCTCAGACGGAAGTCATTAGAAGTGGGTTACCTCGTTCATATTATACGTTGGTAAGCAAATGGGGCTGTGATGGGAGTTCGGGGCATAGCACGTATAAGCAGAAATTTGAGAACACTAACGCTACAGACGAATTTTTGTTCGTATACTCATTTGTCCCTTTGAGACTGCTTGATGGCGAAACTGTGATCTGGCAAAATCCAAGACCTTCCTCTACTTTATATTGCCGTCCTATTAAGTCTATTTTTGCCAAGGAGACAAAAGAGTTTACGAAAGAAGAAACTTCTAAAATTTTAGATGAAGTAAGTCAGCTTCTTCCAACATTATGTAACGTTGCTGGATCTCAAATCTCTGTTAAACACGATTTGTTGTTGACAATGACTGATGGCAAAGTGTGCAATGCCTTAACAGACACAAGTTCAACACAAAAGTGTTATATTTGCGGTGCCACCCCGTCTACTATGAACGAGGAGTCAAAGAAATATCCCAGCAACGAAGAACGCCTTGCATTTGGTTTATCTACTTTACATGCATGGATCCGCACGTTTGAATGTTTGCTTCACATCAGCTATCGTTTAAAAATAAAAAAGTGGCAAGTCAGGGGAGATAACGACAAAGCTATTGTGAACCAACGCTCACAAGAGATACAAAAAGTGTTTAAAGATCGTATGGGTCTCATTGTAGATAAACCAAAACCTGGGTATAGTAACACAAACGATGGAAACACAGCACGTAGATTTTTTTCCAAAGCTGAATTGAGCAGCGAAATTACAGGATTAGACGTAAACCTTATTCGTAGATTTCATGTAATTTTAAGAACTTTGTCATCGGGATATGACATAAATTATATAGAATTCGAAAAGTTTTGTGTTGATACTAGAAAATTATACCTTGATCTGTATTCGTGGTATTCCATGCCCGTTACTGTGCATAAAATTCTTGTACACAGCGCGGAAGTTATAAAGTCTTTTCTTCTTCCCATTGAACAACTCTCCGAAGAAGCCCAGGAGGCAAGAAATAAAGACTGTCGTAGATTCCGTGAACGGCACACCAGGAAGCGGTCACGTATTGCCACAAATACAGATCTTTTGAGAATGCTTTTAATTACGTCTGATCCTGTTATCAACTCATATAGAGAATTACCGCGAAGAAAATTTACTTCTTTGCCATCGGAGGTTCTGCAGTTGATTGTCCCACCTTCATTGCCATCCGAAACACCATCAGTAAGTCATCATCACGAATTAAATGAGGAGGATTATTTACTCTCTGAATATTCTACTGAATGGGAGAGCGATGATGACGACTCATCTGATGGTGATTAGTAGGTTTAAGTATTTTTTTATTGTAATTATTATTCTTATTTTATTGTGTGTTGTAGTTGCTTATAATTCATGCCTTAGTATATAAGTTATTTAATATTATATTTCTTTTACTTATACACCTTGTTATTGTAAATAATTGATATATAGATACTGTTATTGTACTAATTTATTTTAAAAGAAATAATATTTTGTAAATTAATAAATGTGGGTACTATCATTATGATTTTTATTTTTTTCCTAGAAATTTCTTTGTAAACAAACATGATTGTGCTTTTCACACATAATGAGTAGATAGACGTATGTAGCTAATTAAAGAACAATTAGCGACAATAATGAACAAATGAGACACATTAGTAAACCACTTCCGTCTTGCAGCTACATATTTCGATTAATACACATACAGTACACATTTTTCAACTTTTTTTTTCTTAAAATAGCTTAAGATACCTGGAATATACATAAACAATTGAAATAAGTGAAGAAATAATAATATTGTCCCGCTAGCTTGTACTAGTCGAGACACTGTGCGTCTGGTAGTTTCTTAAATATTGATATTGTTATTACTTATGTAAGAGCAGTTCTTTTCAGGATAAATTTAAAGAACTCTTCCACTTGAAGTATGTAGCCAACCTAAACTTGGGTAAGACTACAACATAATATCATCTTAACGTTTTTATTTTAGTGGAGGCCAATGCCGTAAAATTATCGTGATTTATGGAAATTTTTGGGCTCAATTTGGAAATTTAATTTTAACGGCAATGCCACTTTTATTCTATTTTAGTGCATATTTTAAAGCGTTCGGCTCACTATTTCCTAAATATCTCAGCTTTTCTTTGATTTTATGCGACAAAAAAAATTCATTTTACTCGTCATAAAATTGCCTAAAAAACTGCATAGATTGCATTAAAAAATATTAAGTACATAACCTAAAAAAGGTATTTACTACGGCAAATTGAAATGGTTTTTTTTTAAAGGTAATTTCTGTTCAATTCGATATTAGGGCTTCAAATTATAGGAAAATATAGCTTCTATAATAACAAAAAAGTGTGCTAAATTTTACTGGAAAATATTAAGAGGATTATAGTACAAATCTTATTATGGATTTTTCTTGTGGGCAAAAGGCCGCAGGAAGCTTTCAAAAAAATATATATGCGAAATTTAATGCTCTTCAAGACGGTTAGAAGGAAAAATAAAGAGTATACAAAAAACTATCTCATTTTTAAATGTTTTCGTTATGAAAAATGCAATTTTTTTCGCTTTTGCTCTAGGAAAGGTCTGGTTCGTTATATTTCTATTCAAAATTTTATCTTATGTATAATATACTCCCTATTTTATAATAAAATTTTGATTTAGATAACAGAAACGTATTAATTATATTATTACTATTTAATGCTGAAATAATAATAATAATAGTAATATAATATAGCAGTTCAAAAAAAAACAATGATATTAGAGGCATTATCTACTTATACCTAATATAAGGTAATTTGAAAATTACCGCATAGTGTCTAGACACTACGCTTCGAAATAAGTTGCAATGTTAACAACCATCGTAAGTATACAGATGGCACCTGTATAGTAAGCATCAAACATTTCATGGAAAAAAAAATAAATCCCCAAGATTTAAGATCCTGCCTTTTTGCTTTTTCAATGGGGCAATAAACGACCCTATTAAGGTTTTGTGCATAGTTGCCAGGGATTATGATAAACGTATTTTTATGTTACCTGCTTTGTATACCGCCCTCACTTGCACCTGCAATCATATTGGATCTATTTTTACCTGTATATTTGCTACCTGGCAACCCGGTTTGAAGCCCTTTAAGTATTTGATAATATAGGCCTAATGACCACAGATTCCAAGATACTTTTTTTTATTTTTATTTTTATTTTTAGTTTTACTTACGACTTACAACGTAACGGTTCTATGTGGCATCCGTGGGAAAATTGCAATAGTGGCTATCGCAAGAAAAAACATTTATCACTTGACGCTAAACAAATAGTGAAAAATGTTTACGACAGTTTAATAAAAAGAAATTTGAATAAACAAAGTGCTTTGCAAGAAACCAGTGAACTAACAAAAACCACAATTTCTACGATAAAGTGTATTGTAGGAAAACCATCACTCAGGAACAGGAAAAACGGAGAGATTTTCAAATGCATCATATAGACGATAGTGAAAAAGACGTCATTGGGAGAAAAATATATTCTATGTATGAAGAGCAGTTGGTGCCGACACTAGACAAAATAAAATTAAGACTGGTGCAGGACGGGACCAATATACCTAATGGCCGATCAACTCTTCACAGAATTCTGTTAAGAATGGGATTTAAGTTCCGAAAAATCAACAAAAGGCAAGTAGTGATGGAGTCACAAAGATTACGAAACTTCCGATATACTTATTTACAAGAAATTAAAAAGTATCGATCAGAAAAGTGGCCAATAATTTACCTTGACGAAACGTGGTTCGATACCCATGACACTGTGCAAAAAGGGTGGGTTGACAGCAATACAAAATGTCAGACTACCGCATCTTCAAATAAAGCTAAACGAATAACCATTTTGCATGCTGGAACTGAAAACGGCTGGGTTTCAAATTATCTGCTATTATCTACAAAAAACATAAACTATTCTAGTCTGGACTATCAGGAAGACACGACCGCAGAACTTTTTGAAAATTGGTTTTAAAATTCCCTTTTGCCAAATGTTTCCGAACAGAGTGTTATAGTTATGGACAATGCAAGTTACCATAGTCGCCTACTAAATAAGGTTCCTAATTCAGCCAACACCAAATCGGAAATACAGGAATATATGTCAAAAAATGATATTTATTTTGACTTTAGTTATAAAAAAAGTGATCTTTTGGAAGTTTTGAAAGAGTATAAATTGAAAAAGAAATATATTTTTGATAGTATGGCTGAGAAAATGGGACACACTGTTTTGCGGCTTCCTCCGTATTATTGTGTGTTTAATCCAATTGAACATATTTGGCATTATGTTAAATCAAAAATAAGGGCACAAAATGTTTCTGCTAATTTAAGCGTGTCAGTGGTTGAATTAGTAAAAAAAGTTATAAATGATATACCTTGTGAAAGCTGGGAGAATTCCATTCAGCACGTTGTTAAAGTTGAAGATTCATATATTTATGTAAATAATAAAAAACCACTGATAATTACCTCAGCTGATGACAGTGATAGTGAAATCGAATTAGGCTTAAGTTATATTTTTATCTATACAATATGTCCCCTCTTGTAAACCCCATTCATTCAAACTGTATATTTGTACTTCTTATCCATTTGTTTTTACATGCATCTATAAATAAACATCTCCAGAAACACTTATAATTTTATTTATTTGCATTAATGAATAAAATTCTTAAGTCCATCTCTGCAACCTATCATAAAGAAAAGGTCAGAATTTTTATATTGCCCACTTAAAACGGCAAAAAATCAGGATCATATATTTTGGAACAGGCTATAGTTATCTTATCGTAGTGTACGTGGACAGCATTTATTTTCAGAGATATGCTAACAACTCGTTTATTTTACGTATGTGTCTCGTGTATTCTTTAACTCATTAAATATTTCAGAATATTACAGTTTTATGATTTGTAATTATATTTTTTGTTAATAAGATTTTATTATTAACATGTTTAAGAAATGTATATAGTGTATATTAAACTATCCAAGTGATTTTGTGACCAAATTATAAACACATCTTTATGAAAATTTTTTGACTCTAAACAGTTTCCTTGTTTACATTATTTTAGTCCAGTTTTTTTCGTTGTATTTTTTCTTTTTCTGTTACTTAAATTGTATATTTATTGTAAAATAGATTGTATTTGTTTCAAAATCACTTATTTATGTTATATTTAAGATAAAATATTAAATAGAAATAAAAAAAAAAATGTGCCAGACTTTTTTTAGAACAAAAGGGAAAAAAACCCAATTTTTCGTAACTAAATTCAAAAAAAAAGATAGTTTTTTTTGTATATTCTTTATTTTTCCTTCCAACCATCTTGAAGAGCATAAAATTTCGCATATTTTTTTTTTTAAAAAGCTTCCTACGACCTTTTGCCCACAAGAAAAATCCATAATAAGATTTGAACTAAATGAAAATTTAGACCAGTCTTCTTAATATTTTCTAATAAAATTTGGCACACTTTTCTATAATATATATATAAAATGCAACGTCTCTCTGTCTGTCTGTCTGTCTGTCCGTTAGTGCGCCTATCACTAAAGAACCACTTATCCGATTTACGTACTTTTTTTTTTAAAATATACATATGTTCTCTGGCCAGGTTATAGGCTATATTTTATTACGATAGGTAGCATAAGGAATGAACAGTGACGTAAAATAGTGAATGATGTCAGAAATAAGTTTGCCCCTAGCGCGTGCCTTTGCAATACACAGCCTAAATCATTAAATATGGAACAATATTATGTAGCAAAGAATATCTGTAATGTATAATCTATAATATATATAAAAATGCAATGTCTCTCTGTCTGTCTGTCTGTCCATTAGTGCGTTTATCCCGCGGGAACCACTTATCCGATTTACCTGTCTTTTTTTAAATTCATACCTATATTCTTTAGCCAGGTTATATAATAATAATAATAATAATAATCTATAATAATATATATAAAAATGTAATGTTTGTCGGTCTGTCTGTCTGTCCGTTAATGCGCTTATCCCTCGAGAACCACTTATCCGATTTACGTGATTTTTTAAATTCATACATATGTTCTCTGACCAGGTTATAGGTTTATATTTTATTACATCTATAATATATATAAAATGCAACGTATCTCTGTCTGTCTGTCTGTCCGTTAGTGCGCTTATCACTGGAGAACCACTTATCCGATTTTCGTACTTTTTTTTTTCAACATACATATGTTCTCCGGTCAGGTTATAGGCTATATTTTATTACGATAGGTAGCATAAGGAATGAACAGTGAGAATAATAGTAAATGAAGTCGGACAAAGTTTGACGCTAGCGCGTTCTCTTGCAATACACGGTCCAAACCATTAAATATGGAACAATATTATGTAGCAGAGAATATCTATAATATATATAAAATGCAATGTCCCTCTGTCCGTCTGTCTGTCTGTCTGTCTGTCCGTCCGTTAGTGTGCTTATCACTGGAGAACCACTTATCCGATTTACGTGCTTTTTTTTTAAACATACGTATGTTCTCTGGCCAGGTTATAGGATATATATTATTAGGTGACATAAGGAATAAGCAGTGACGATAATAGTGAATCAAGTCGAAGAAAAGTTTGCCGTTAGCGCGTTCTCTTGCAATACACTCCCTAAAGCATTAAATATGGAACAATATCCTGTAGCAAAGAATAAAATATATATAAAATGCAACGTCTCTCTGTCTGTCTGTCTGTCCATTTGTGCGCTTATCACTCGAGAACCACTTATCCGATTTACGTGTTTTTATAAATTTATACATATGTTCTATATAATTCGATATAAGCCTAGATAATGGGAGATAAGTTGAGATAATGGGAGATAAGGAGAAATAATGGGAGATAAGTCGAGATAAGCCTCGATAATGGGAGATAAGGTGAGATAATGGGAGATAAGCATAAATAATGGGAGATAAGCAGAGATAAGTCTAGATAAGTCTAGATAATGGGAGTTATGGTGAGATAATGGGAGATAAGGAGAGATAATGGGAGGTAAGGAGAAATAATGGGAGATAAGTCGAGATAAGCCTAGATAATGGGAAATAAGGTGAGATAATGGGCGATAAGGATAAATAATGGGAGATAAGGAGAAATAATGGGAGATGAGCAGAGATAAGCCTAGATAATGGAAATTATGTAGAGATAATGGGAAATAAGGAGAAATATTGGGAGATAAGGAGAAATAATGGGAGATATTTTATTACGTTGGGTAACATAAGGAATAAGCAGTGACGATATTAGTGAATCAAGTCCACGCGAGCGGAGCCGCGGGCTCGGCTAGTTTGATAATATTAAAGCTAAATTTTTCTATAATTTAAAGCCGTTATATTAAATTAAACGGAAGTTACCCGTAAAAAATCATTTTTCAATTTGCCGAAGTAAATACTTTTTTTAAGTTATGTACTTAATATTTTTTAATGCAATCTACGCAGTTTTTATGGCAATTTTAAGACCAGTAAATGAACTTTCTTCTGTCGCATAACAACGACAGGAGCTGAGATATTTAAGAAGTAGTGAGGCGAAAGCATTGCAAATGTGAAAAATGCACTAAAATAGAAGAAAAATGGCCTTATCATCAAAATTAGGCAAAGAAAATTCGTTTACATTGTGTTGACAGTATTTCAAAGTAGTTAAATCGATTTCTAAGTTGTACCCAAAAATTTCCAAAAATCATGAAAATTTTAAGGCATTTGCCTTCACTATTTATGATAGACAGTACAAGGACTAACAGTGACTCAACAAAACCTTCAGTATAGGTTTTAGAGTTAAAACAAAGCGTGAATAAATTTTTAGCATATTGTACATAGTTACGTTAAAATCTTTTTCATTAAATATTAAAAAAAGGCTTAACTCTTTTTCGGTGAACATTTATTAAATTTTTACAGTTACTCCGTTGACACCGCTGTACCTGGAATTATATTAATACCAGACTCCTGTTTAACGGAGAAAAATTTTGAATATTTTATCGTTTCGGTTGGTCTAATTTCCAGCCATGTTACATTATTAAAGCTTTTCAACCAGAATTCATCCGGTGTTATACATTTAGTGGAATAAAACTCGATTTGATAAGTAAATTTTTAATTAGCATTGTTTCATTTTGTTTTGCTTATTTTTACGGGGATCTTCCCCCCAAAAATAAGCTTTTTGTGTAGTCTTCTTTTCCTGAGAATAACAGGGAAGAAGATTAAAAATATTATGAAATATAATATCAGGGAGTTTTTTTTTTTAAAAAAATATATCGTAATAAGATATTACAGGGAAAATATTTTTATATTTCATAAATAGTTCTTATTTATTTATTGTCGAATAATGATTTATAATGAAGAGTAAAGTGTGTTTAAATTTAAATACAGAGCAAAATGTTTATTGAAAATGTTAACGGGAACTAAAAAATTATGCTCACGTTTAGATTTGAGCCCTTCCTAGTTATAAATTCAAAAAAACTCCAGTAAACACGTCAATAATTGTCGGATTATTTATTGAATAAAGAAAAACGAAATTGATCAAAAACTAGTTTTTGATTGTAACGTATTTTTGCTAAAAATTTAATAACCTTCTTATCTGCTTTGCAACAATTACATCCATAATAAATTTGTGCTAATATCATTTTATTTTAAAAATTATAAATCATTATTTTTTATTTTCCCTGTATACCATCAAATATTTTAAATTTTTGATACTTGATTATGTATCTCCATGCATGCAGAACTTTTATCAAGAATAATTTTTTTTTTTGTAATATGTAAGATAAACTTTTTCTCCATTTGTATTAAACTTTTTGGGACACACTATATAAAGTAATACTTGCGCACACTTTTCTTTGTATTATTTTTATCCAAAAATTTTGAAAAAATTCCATAGAGTGTAGATTGAATGAAAATTATCACGAGTGCATTATCTTTAATAATTTATCTGGTATATACAGTTGTGGTCAAAATAATAGCAGTGGTTCAATAAAAATAACTAAAACTGTTGAAAGGTAACTGCAAAATTCCATTAAGGCAAAAAATATTTTATCGTTTAAAAAACTTATCAACTGTGCAGGTTCCAACAACAAATATGTATATAAAAATAAATATAAACAAAGTATTTACGTTTTTTGTAGCAGGAGATGAATTTTGCTTGGTCAAAATAATAGCAGTGTTCGCTTAACACTGGTGTATTTCAAACCTAAATGGTTTTTGCTCCTTGTGTTCGGTTAAATTGTCAAATTTAGAATAGTTTTGTGTCAGATCCATCAACACTTTTTCTGTTTTCAATACAACTATGGGAAGGAAGAAGCATTGTTCTCAAGAAAAACGTAAATTGATAAGAAAATTGCGTCGTGATGGAAAATCTTACATGCAGATTCAAAATATTTTGGAATGCTCAGCTAAAATGGTAGCAAACGCTTTAAGATGGCAACCTACATCTGAAACTCACGGTCGTAAAACTACATCCAAACAGGACACACTTATAGTTCGAGCTTCAAAAGCAAACTAATTTGCTTCGTCAACACAATTTCAGGAGATTGTTGAAGTGGATATAGCTCCTAGGACGATACGACGACGACTTAAAGAAGCAAAGTTACCAGCAAGAAGTCCGCTTAAGGTACCCTTGTTAAATAAAAGACACAGAAAGAGGCGATTAGAGTTCGCGAAGGAACATATTGAATGGCCTCTATTTAAATGGCGCAATATACTGTGGTCCGACCAAAGCAAAATTGTATTATTTGGAAATGTAGGCCGCAGAACATATGTTAGACGCCTTTAGAAACCGCATATCAGCCTCAGTACACTATTAAGACAGTTAAACATGGAGGTTCAAAAATAATGGTATGGGCATGTTTCTCCTACCTCGGAGTAGGGCCTATATTTTGGATTAAAAACATAATGACCGCCAGTGTTTATGTTGAAATTTTACAGGACGTTATGTTGCCCTATGCAGAATATGAAATGCCACTTAAATGCCTTTTTATGCATGACAATGACCCAAAACATAGCAGTCGATTTTTAGAAAAGAAAAAAATTAATGTCTTAAATTTGCCAGCTCAAAGCCCAGATCTGAACCCGATAGAAAATCTGTGGGGCGATATTAAAGATAGCGTAGCACGTGAAAAACCTAAGAATCAAGACGAGCTCTGGGCTGTAATCAGAGATTCTTGGAAAATCATTCCTGTTTTTAGATGTCAAGATTTGGTTAACTCTATGCCGCGACGTTGTGAAGCTGTCATAGCCAATAAAGGGTTTACAATAAAGTATTAGGTGTGTCTGATGCTCATAAAAGAAAAATATTGTTAATTAGTTGTACAGTTTTTTTTAACAGTAATTTTAGTAAAACACTGCTATTATTTTGTCCACCATAATTTTTAGAAATGTGTCGTTTTTCTTTGATTTTTAAGAATTTAATTAATTAGCCTTATATTACTTTGATGCATCTTAGGTGGGCTTCAAAGTTACCATATTTAGTTTTAGTTGTTCTATTAAAAAAAACTTAATAAATATGTTTCGATAAAAATTTAGTAAGCACTGCTATTATTTTGACCAAACTGTATATATATATATATATATATATATATATATATATATATATATATATATATATATATAAATATATATATTTTTTTTTTTTTTTCTTTTTCTTTTTTCCTGACCGTTAATGAATAAATTTAGGATAGTTTTTTGTTCTTGGTCTTGCGGTCAATTTTTAATGAAACAAGTTTACTTTTGGTTAACGTTTCGGTTTATTTTATTTAAACCATCTTCAGAACTACAAGAAAGAGAAAAAAAATAATAATAATGTTTAAGATGTAAAATTGATGATTATTGTTGTTTTATATATATATATATATATATATATATATATATATATATATATATATATATATATATATATATATATATATTTCTATATAAAACAACAATAATCATCAATTTTACATCTTAAACATTTTTTTTTTTCTCTTTCTTGTAGTTCTGAAGATGGTTTAAATAAAATAAACCGAAACGTTAACCAAAAGTAAACTTGTTTCATTAAAAATTGACAGCAAGACCAAGAACAAAAAACTATCCTAAATATATATATATATATATATATATATATATATATATATATATATATATATAAACAAATTTCAAGGTCATGAGTTTTCGGTAAAAATCTGAAAAAAAACTTTGTTGGGGTGTGTTTTGTGACAAAAAATTTTACTTTAAAAGCTATCAACGTATTAATTGCGCAAGTCCGACGTGAACTTGGCAGGTTATTTTTTTATGGGCACAGCACATGAGCTGCAGAGAAATCCTTAAAGCACTACAGAAGCGACATGTGTACGAAAAAAGCGATTCACGTTGGTCGCAATCGCTGTAAATTGTGCTCGGTGGGAAACACAGTCCTGGGAAAATTATTCCAAAGGGATGAGATTTTCCATATAAAAGACTGCTGGTCAAGGGTGGTACGAAAGTAACAAGCGCAAGTTCATATGGATGTAAAGTATTAAGGGTAACGCATATTCCTAGCATGCACCGCTCTGGGAGGAATTAAGCGGGCTACATGTATCGAAGACTTTCCACGAAAATACTTCTAGAATAGACCCAGATCGTCAACTGTTCTTCCACATTCAAAGAAATCAAGGTTGCTGATGAGTTGGGCAGCTCTCTTTTGAAACTTCTTCTTCTCAATTCTTCTCCTAAAAGAGGTTGGTGACCACTTCTCTAAATGATTCTCTGTCTCTGGCAACATGAAACAACTCCCCTACATTCATGCCGGTCCATTCTCTGATGTTTCTCAGCTAAGACTTTTTCTTCCTTCGGACACCCTTTCTACCGTCAACTCTTCCCTGCATGATAGTTTGCAATAGTGAATATTTGTCGTTTCAAAGTACATGTCGTACAAAGTACACATTGACGGATTTCTTTGTAACACCTTCACTGTCAACGCCGGTGTGCCCCAATTCTCCATACTATCTCCTACTCTTTTCCTCATTTACATTAACGATCTGCTGGAAAAGACCTGAAACTCAATCTACAGCTTTGCAGATGACAGTACGCTTATCTCTTTAGTTACTTTGAACGCTCAGACATCAGCTACTCAGACGAATATCCGCAGACAGCGGGAAGTCGTTCAACTTAACAAAGACCTGGAAGAAATTCTATCTTGGGGTGACAGTAACCAAGTGGAATTTAACGTTACAAAAACCCGGACGGCAGTTTTTTCTAAAAAAGTTAACGTTACTGAACCCGACATAGTTATGGCGGGGCAGTCCATTTCTCTAACATCATCACTCAATTTGTTGGGCGTTAATTTGGGAGCAAATATGTCCTGGCATGAACATGTAGCAGGCCTAGCAGGGAGAGCTTCTGAAAAGTTGGGAATATTATTTCGAACCAGAAAGCTTTACACTCCACAACAACTGTTAATTCTTTACAAAGATCAAATTCGGCCAACTATTGAATACGGCTCTCATGTTTGGTGCTCCGCTCCCAAACATACATTGCATTTTGTGGATTCTATTCAGAGAACAGCTATTCGTCTGATTGGAGACCCGGAACTGCTGGAACATCGAAGAACGGTTGGCGACTTGAGCCTATTCTACGAGTATTTGTGTGTTCGAAGAATGTAGCCCGCTTAATGACTCCCAGAGCGGTGCATGTTAGAAATACATGTCGCGTTAATACTTCA
Source organism: Pachyrhynchus sulphureomaculatus (assembly GCA_019049505.1). Classification (NCBI taxonomy): domain Eukaryota; kingdom Metazoa; phylum Arthropoda; class Insecta; order Coleoptera; family Curculionidae; genus Pachyrhynchus; species Pachyrhynchus sulphureomaculatus. The sequence goes on from CM032449.1 coordinate 154,202,466, forward strand.
CATCCATATGAGGTTCAGCTTGTTACTCCTCGTACAACGCTTTTCAAGCAGTCTTTTATATGGAGAACATCATCCCTTTGGTAATTTGCCCAGGACTGAACGTGACTCGCTTTTTCCGCACATGTGTCGCTCCTGTAGCACTTTAGGGACTTTCCTGAAGCACGTGTGCTAGAACCATAACAAAAAAAAACATGTCCTAAGTATGTTTTTCGTACTTTTATGACTGTTTATCATTCGTAGAACTTACTCATTAGTGATCCTGGCTGTCCATGGGATATTCTTCGCTAGAGCCACGTTTCTAGCTTCTTTGTAGTGTATTGCTTCAACGTCCATGTCTCGACTCCATACAAAAGTTAGGACCACACGTAGCATTCCAGGAACCGCAATCTTGGAGCGAGGGATGAATTTCTGTTTCAGAACATTGTCAGGAATTTTAAAAATGATTTCTTTGCAACCTCTATTCTGGTTTTAATTCAGTGTCTTGGTAAATGTCAAATGTGATATAGGCGCCTAAATATTTTTACTTTTCTACACGTGCTATTTGCTTTCCTTCTAGGAATAATTGGCAATTGTTGGTTTGATGTTTAGAAACTACCATAAATTTTGTTTTTTCGGTGTTTATCGTCAGATTCATTTCGACATTTTCTCCATTCACGTTGTCAACCAATGCTTGCAGGTTCTCTAATGTTTCTGCGAAGATCACGATATCGTCGGCAAACGAATAATGTTTTACCACTTCATCCCCCTTATCCTGATTTCTTCTCTTTTAAATAGAGTCTAATAAATGCAATGTATATTTGGAAGCAAAGCCCCTAACAGTGTAAGCATATATATATATATATATATATATATATATATATATATATATATATATATATATATATATATATATATATATATATATATATATATATATATATATATATATGTATATATATATATATATATATATATATATATATATATATATATATATATATATATATATATATACATATACATATATATATATATATATATATATATATATATATATATATATATATATATATATATCAAGGATCCGTTTCTATCTTCCCAGTCTCTCATCTGTTAGACCCCTGTCCTCCATAGCCTCGTCCACATCGTCTCTCTACGATCGTCTGGGTCTTCCTCTTTTTCTTCTCCCTATAGGGCTCTACTCCGTTATTTTCTTTATCCACCTATTACCTTCGCTCCGTCTTATGTGTCCATTTTTATCGTTTTTTTTTTCAATGGTGTTTATTGCGTTCTCTTTGATGTTCATTCTGCTTGTCCATGTTTCTGACCCGTATGTCATTATGCTTTGTATTATTGATTTGTATATGCGTGTTTTGTTTCTCTTTTTAATGTGCTTGTCCCACAGGACCGAATTTAATTGTCTTATGCATGTCCGCGGTTGTCCTAATCTAGCTTTAATCTCTTCTTCTGATGTTGCGTTTTTTGAAATGATGGTTCCTAAATATTTAAATCTATCGGTTCCTTTGATTGTTGTTTCGTTATCGACTTCTAGATTCTCCACGTTTCCCTCCTTTGTTGTTGGATATTCCGTTTTATCAAAGTTTATTGCTAATCCTGCTTTAGTGTATTCTTCTTTCAGTTTTCTTACCATATAACAGAGGCTCATGGAACATCGTTAGTCGAATTTGAGCTTTATATAGAACTAACAGTTCTTATGATGTGTATAGCTTTTTAATTTGAAATAGTATTTCTAGCTTTTGTGATGCTCTCTTTGCTATGCATGCAACATGTTCATATTTGCTTCCAAATTAACCCAGCAAATTGAGTGACAATGCTAAAGTAATGGAGTATCCCGACAGAACTATGTCGGGTTCATAACATTAACTTTTTTAGAAAAAACTAGTGCCTGAATTTTGTAGCGTTAAATTCTACTCGGTTACTGCCACCCCAAAATAGAATTTCTTCGAAGTTTTTGTTAAGCTGAACGATTTTCTGCTGTCTGTGGATATTTGTACGAGTAGCCGATGTTTGAGCTTTCAATGCTATTGAAGAAATAAGGGTACTGTCATCTGCAAAGCTGCAGATTCGATTTTAGTTCTTTCCAGTAGATCGTTATTGTAAATGTTAACTAAGTAGAAAACAGTATGGCTCCTTGAGGCATACCGGCGTTAATAGTAAAGGTATTAGAAAAAATCCGCCGACTGCCACTTTTAAAGAACGCTCCCTCAGGAAACACGACAGCCATAAACAAAAGTTCTCAGACATACCATAAGAGCGTAGAACTGTCAAATGCCTTTGATATATCAAGCGCAATCGCTCGAGATTCTCCAAAATATTCAATTGCGTTGTTTCAAACATGTGTTGCATCAGCTGTTGATCTTTCCTTACGAAAACCATGATCGCTAATAATATTAAATCCTTCTGAATATTATGGAAGATGCTGATTGTTTTTCCACAAGTTGCGATACTATTGATAGCAGAACGACTGGTCGGTAGTTATTTAGCAACTTAGAAGAAAAGATTTTTTTATTCGACAGAATAATTTACGAGGCTGGTTTGAAAAGTCCGTGCAAAGTCCGAGAGATGGCACCACCGGCGCGTATCGAGGTCATGTTTAGTTAGTAGCATCTCTTGAATGAACGCACACCAAGTTTCAGCCATATTGGTCTATTTCTTTGTGTTTGGCATTCGTGTGAATCAAGGAAGTCGAGTGATTTTCAAGAAATGGACGAAAAAGAATTTCGTGTGGTGATTAAACATTACTTTATGAAAGGCAAAACGCCTCAGGAGACTAAAGAGAAGCTTGATAAACATTATGGTGACTCTGCACCTTCGATTAGAACAGTTTATAAGTGGTTTCAAAATTTTCGGACTGGCCATATGGGCACAAGTGACGCTGAACGTTCAGGACGGCCTGTGGAGGTTACAACTCCAGAAATCATTGATCAAATCAATGATATGGTGATGGATGACAGAAGAGTTAAGGTACGTGAGATTGCTAGTGCTGTGGGCATCTCGACGGAATGGGTACATAATATTTTGCATAAACATTTGGACATGAGAAAGCTATCCGCAAGATGGGTGCCGCGATTGCTCACGCTTGACCAAAAACGGAATCGTGTGAAGTGTTGCAAGGATGGTTTGCAGCTGTTCCAGAAGAATCCGGAGGACTTTAAGCGTCGTTTCGTCACTGTGGATGAAACATGGATACATTACTATACTCCTGAGACCAAACAACAATCTAAACAATGGGTTACCAAGGGGGAATCTGCACCGAAAAAGGCGAAGACCGTTCCTTCGGCCGGAAAGGTTATGGCGACTGTCTTTTGGGATTCGCAAGGGATAATCCTCATCGACTATATGGAAAAGGGTAAAACTATTACAGGTGAATATTATTCATCGTTATTGGACCGTTTGAAAACCGAGCTGCAAGAAAAAACGCCCACGATTGGCCCACAAGAAAGTCCTTTTCCATCACGACAACGCACCAGCACACACCTCAGCAGTTGTGGTCGCAAAATTAATGGAAATAGGATTCCAACTCGTTTCACATCCCCCCTATTCTCCAGACTTGGCTCCCTCGGACTACTATTTGTTCCCCAATTTGAAGAAATGGCTGGCGGGACAAAGATTTTATTCAAACGAGGAGGCGATTGCAGACACTAATGGATATTTTGCAGACTTGGACAAATCCTATTATTCGGAAGGGATCAACAAACTAGAACATCGTTGGACGAAGTATATAAGCCTAAAAGGAGACTATGTCGAAAAATAAAAAAGGTTTACCCCAAACACATAAGTAGTTTTTATTTTTGCACGGACTTTTCAAACCAGCCTCGTACAAGTCTCCAAAACACGATTTAGTATTATTTTTATTAACAGGAATTACCTAACTGAAAAGTATAGGGGTGTAAAGATTTTTTCATTAGAGTTAGTCCTACAACAGATCTTTAACAGGTTTCTCCAAAAATAATTTTAAATATATTTTTTCGCATTATAAAAGATTAGAAAAATGATTTACCCAGTATTTCCTGCTGGCCCAGTCGTCGGAGCCAAATTTTGATGCAAAGCTCTCATTAAATGTTAACAGGCTATATTTTGGCATACAGGTAGTTTTTTGTACGTAGAATACGATAAAAAAGTTTGTTGCTCTAAAGTCTACGCTAATCCTACAAAATCGAAAATAAAATGAAAAATTTTGTTGTTCGCCAATATCTCGAAAAATAAAAAAGTTATCGAAAAACTAATAGCACTACGTGAAAGAGTGGCAAATTTTACAAAAAAAAATAGTATAGAGTATATTTTTTTAGTTTTACCGAAATATAAAAAAAATATTTAAAATAAAATGGTTGGTTTAACCCCTTCACTTGTAGTGGGAATCATTCTTCCAACCTCGTTTATGATTAAACTAGCCGGGCCCGCGACTCCGCTCGCGTGGACTTAATTCACCACTATCGTTACTGCTTATTTCTTAATTTACCCAACGTAATAAAATATCTCCCATTATTTCCCCTTATCTCTCAATATTTCTCTTTATCTCCATTATCTCTACATAATTTCGATTATCTAGGCTTAACTCTGCTCATCTTCCATTATTTCTCCTTATCTCCATTATTTCTCCTCATCTCCCATTATTTCTCCTTATCTCCCATTATCTCACCTTATCTCCCATTATATAGGCTTATCTCGACTTATCTCTCTATATTTCTCCTTATCTCCCATTATTTCTCCTTATCTCCCATTATCTCACCATAACTCCCATTATCTAGACTTATCTTTGCTTATCTCCCATTATTTCTCCTTATCTCCCATTATCTCACCTTATCTCCCATTATCGAGCCTTATCTCGACTTACCTCCCATTATTTCTCCTTATCTCCCATTATCTAGGCTTATATCGAATTATATAGAATATATGTTTAAATTTATAAAAACACGTAAATCAGATAAGTGGTTCTCAAGTAATAAGTGCACTAACGGACAGACAGAAAGACGTTGCATTTTATATATAATCTAGATAGAAGATTATAGATAACCTGGCCAGAGAACAAATGTATGAATTAAAAAAAAAAACACGTAAATCGGATAAGGGGTTCTCGAGTGATAAGCGCACTAACGGACAGACACACAGACAGAGAGATGTTGTATTTTATATATATTATATTCTTTGCTACATGATATTGTTCCATATTTAATGCTTTAGGCAGTGTATTGCAAGAGAGCGCGCTAGCGGCAAACTTTTCTCCGACTTGATTCACTATTATCGTCACTGCTTATTCCTTATATCACCTAACGTAATAAAATATATCCTATAACCTGGCCAGAGGACATATGTATGTTTAACAAAAAAGCACGTAAATCGGATAAGTGGTTCTTCAGTGATAAGCGCACTAACAGACAGACAGACAGACAGAGAGACGTTGCATTTTATATATATTATAGATATTCTTTGCTACATGATATTGTTCCATATTTAATGGTTTAGCATGTTTAAAAAAAAAGCACGTAAATCGGATAAGTGGTTCTCCAGACATAAACGCACAAACGGACAAACAGACAGATATACGTTACATTTTATATATATTATAGATGTAATAAAATATATATCTGTAACCTGGTCAGAGAACATATGTTTGAATTTAAAAAATCACGTAAATCGGATAAGTGAATCTCGAGGGATAAGCGCACTAATGGACAGACAGACAGACAGAGAGACGTTGCATTTTATATATATTATAGATATAGAATATTATTATTATTATGTAACCTGGCCAAAATATATATATGTATGAATTTAAAAAAAAGACATATAAATCGGATAAGTAGTTTTCGCGTGATAAACGCACTAATGGACAGACAGACACACAGAGAGGCATTGCATTTTATATATATTCTTGATTATAGATTATAGATATTTTCTGCTACATAATATTGTTCCATATTTAATGGTTTAGGCGGTGTATTGCAAGGCAACGCGCTAGCGACAAACTTTTTTCCGACATCATTCACTATTTTACGTCACTACTCATTCCTTATGCTACCTATCGTAATAAAATATAGCCTATAACCTGGCCAAAGAACATATGTATGTTTAAAAAAAAAAAGTACGTAAATCGGATAAGTGGTTCTCCAGTGATAAGCGCACTAACGGACAGACAGACAGACAGACAGACAGACAGAGAGACGTTGCATTTTATATATATTATAGATTAACGTTTCTGTATACCGCTAAATATTGTGAAATTGGCTATTAAGGGTTTTCTCGGGGTGTTGATTAAGAACCGACGACAGATTTAAAAAATTCAAAATGGCCGATCCAATATGACGGCCAAAGAGTACGTAATCCATTTAATTTTCCAATTTTCTTTTTAAAGCATCTATTAAGAGGTTTTCTGGGGTGCTGATTATGAATCCGACGATAGATTTAAAAAATTCAAAATGGCAGTCAGTGTATATATAAAAAAATAAGCAAAAATATGTTTATTTATATAAAAAATCAATATATTATAATAATTGTATAAATACAATACAATAAAATAAAGAATAAATTGGAGAAAATGTATATCAGAAATAGTTACCAAATAATAAACATTATTTTTTAGTCACTTTCTTCTTCTTCAATTTGTTCACGATTTTCATTATCAACCCTCTTGTAATGATGGAAGAATAGATAAATTTGTGCAACCTTCTAAAGAAAAGCAGAAGCCACAGACTGAAGAGTCCTGCTCTTTTGCTGCCACAATTTTTTTCTTCTTTCCCTCAATTGCAAAACATCATTGCTAATAGGGATGCAGAGGCTGGCATTTTCGTCATTTTTACAGATGTTAATATTTTTGAGTTGGTGTCCTCCATTTTCCAACCCCAATTGTTTAGCACAAGTTGATTAGGCAGCATTGTTATACTTGCAAATACAGTATACAAATTACGTGAGCATCGCACAGATGATAAAAAACAGATCGGGATGGTGGCGCTGAGAGTACGTCTCCGATAGTCATTAACAAATTTCCTTTGAGTAGTTTAGAATTTTTGTATTTTTAATAACTGTTCGTTGTATATGGATATTTAAATGAAATATAAATACTTTATAATTAAAGCTTAGATTTTTATCACTCATTTCCAATCTTTAAATATAATTTTTTATTTTAACTTTAAGTTGTATGAATAATAATAAAAAAAATACATTTAGCATGAACACAATACACAAAATTACAAAAAAAGAGAAAGTTTTTTTTAAGTTTTTAATAATATTCTAATAACAAGTATACTTTTAACTGTAACTAATTGTCCGATTTCGTAAATTTTCATATTTTAAAACTCAATTTTTAAATAAAACAGACAATGTAGGTATTTTTAATTATTCTTATATTGAAACTTAAGGTATAATAATGATATATACATAAGGATTTTTCTTTCAATGCTATATTTTATTAAATATTTGTAATTTACTATATGTCCGTTAAAATCATGCAAACAAAAATTTCGTTTTAAGTTTTACAAATTATAAAGCAACAAAAATGAAACTGTTAGTATCATCGGAAAGCTGAAAGTATCCTCTTCAAAAAGCTATCTTTTCATTTTTTTTTTACACTCTGAAAACAAGTAATATAGACTTTCAATTTAAGCTGTTCGGCGTGCTACGCTTTTTGAATCACCTATCCGAATTTTTAATAAATTCTCAGGCTAATAAAAAAAAATCTGGAAAAAAGATCTATATACCGTTTTTTGTAAAATTTCACACTCTTTCACGTAGTGCTATTAGTTTTTCGATATCTGTTTTATTTTTCGAGTTAATACCGAAAAACGGAATTTTCGATTTTATTTTGGATTTTGTGGGCTTAGCGTACACCAAACTTTAGCAAACTTTTTTATCATATTCTACTTCCAAAAAACTTCCTGTTTGCTAAAATGCAGCCTGCTAACATTTAATGAGAGCTTAAAACCCCTGTCGCCTGGGCTATGCATAAAGAAACGGTTCTAAATTAAATGCTGAGTAACGAGTAATATAACACAAATAATAAAACTTGATATTTTAACTATTATTAATGGTGAGACGAAAAACGTTGAGCAGAAGATGGGCTTAAAAAATATTTCAAAACAAGAAACTTATATTCTTTTATATACACTCTCTGTTTAAAAAAAACAAAACGGAGACATCAAAATTTTCCAAATTATTCATTTCAATCGATATTAGCTTGAACACAACAGTTTGGCTTGATCGTGATTGATTTGAATATTTTCAGTGGTATTATATCGCTTTCGTTCCATTGGGAAATGAAACGGGACGGAGAGAAAAACCACAGAGTGTTAAAACAGGTGAATATGATGAGAAGCTTAACGCTAGCTAGTTTTTGCTCAAGAGCTTTCTTGCAATGCCCGAAAGAACAACGTTTAATCGCCAGCGATGATCGTAGAAAGGATGTATGTCATCTAAAAAGCTCAAAACTTTGCATACATGCATGCATCTTGCAAACCCAATTCACCTTCACTCAATTACACAGACGTTTTTTAATTCAATTTTCAGTTACTTCTACCGCGTTAACCAGGAATCTAACGGAACAACCATAAAATTCCCGACATAATACCAATGAAACTAGCTGATAACAAGGACGCGATAGCTGATGGTTTTCTTCCATTCTCGAAAAGTTCTACTAAAATTAGAATAAATGAGAGAAAAATAAGGCAATTTTCAGATTCCTCGTACTGTAACAACACTGAACAGGATATATAAGTTTTGTTCAAATAAATTCATTTTTACCTCTACTCCTATTCTCTTACCATTCTATAGTTCTGACTATAAATAGTTATGTCTTACTACTGAAATTATGGAAAGTATATTTATCCTTTTACCCTCCTTTCCAGAAATGTTATTTCTCAACAATTCATGTTCCTTTTCTACTTTAACTTTTATATGTTATAAATACAATAGCAATAAATTAGAATTTAGCGTCTTGTTGTATTCGGAGAGTGAGTGCATGTCTTTAGTGGGTGTCGAGGAAGGGAGACACGTGGCCTTTCTGGTATTAAAATTGTTCCCACTTGAAGGCGCAATTTGCATAGTGCTCTATAAGATAAAGCATTTTTTAACATAATATTTACTAAGTTGCTTCGTCAAATAAAGCCTCTATAAAATATGAAGAATAAGAGAGATATTGTTTTAAATTTTAAGTACGATCCACTAAAACACCTTTAAAATATAATACTTATTCCAATAGCTCATTAAACTCTGAAACTGTCAATACCGCTAGAATAAGTTTGTTTACTCTCTTTGCGGATGACTTTCAGTTTTGTGAAAATATGAGCCTCCGTTCGTTTCAGTTGATTTACATCACCAACGTATTTTGAAAGCTCTTTCTTATTAATATAAAAAACATAAATCTTTTAAATTTGAAACAAATCTCATCTTAGTAGGAAAGTTTTATTAAATATTGATGTATTACCATATTTTGTTTAAAAAGTTTGATAAGGAATAATTAAAAACTTTGAAACAAGACAAAGATTTAAGCTTCTTGTAAATTCCCATTGAGTAAAAAGCTTTGTTCTTAATTTGCTGTTCAGCTTTATTTTCAAGAAGTTTTAAAGATTTATTATCTATTTTTTATATTACTAGCCACTGTCGAAATTTTCAGGTGGAACGTTTCCTGATAATTTGGTATTACTATAATTACCGTTCGGATTTAAAGGGGGTTTTGTGACCAAATGCTGGTTCAGAATTGTCTGGAACAGAGGCAGGATGTATTTATGTGCTTCATAGACTATGAAAAGGCATTCGACAACGTTAAATATGCCTCCTCATGAAATATCTACAAGAACTAGGGCTAGATTCTAAAGACTTCAGAATGGTTATACAACGAAAGATTTTGAAATAAGAAAGGGAGTGAGACAGGGTTGTGTTTTGTCACCCATGCTGTTTAATTTATATGTCGAAAAAGCCTTCGTCGAGGCAGTGTCGGAGAGTGATCTGGGTATCAAAGTAAAGGGTGTTCCGATAAACAACATCAGATATGCAGATGACATTGCCATTCTGGCAGATAGTGGAGATGCTCTTCAAGCATTATTGAAGGCTATACACAAAGCAGGAGAAAACATTGGATTAAGCATCAACATAAACAAAACAAAATTCATGATCATCAGTAGAAATCCAATTCAAGACGTCCGAATTCATATAAATGGCGAGAATATAGAACGGGTTAACAAATTCAAATACCTGGGATGCCTTGTGAATGACAAATGGGATTTGGGCATGGAAAATAAAGTCAAATTTGAGCAGGCAAGAGCAACTTTCATCAAGTTACGCAAATTCCTTTGCAATAAAAACCTTAACCCACAACTCAGATACCGGATGGTTAATTGTTATGTTTGGTCAGTTTTGCTGTATGGTGTTGAAACATGGACATTGAAAGTGTCATCTATTAGCAAACTGGAGGCATTTAAAATGTGGATACTCAGATGATCGAGAGAGCCAACCTGGAAGATCGCGAATTTTTCGAAAACATAAAAAGGAGAAAGGTTTCATACCTGGGTCATGTTATTCGCGGCGAACGTTATAGCTTTCAACGCCTGATACTGCAGGGTAAAATTCAATGCAAAAGGGGAATGGGACGAAAAAGGCTATCATGGCTGCGCAATATTCGTCACTGGACAGGAATAAGTGATTTTTGGTCTCTCCAAAATGCGGCTTTAAACAGACTCATCTGTTGAAAGAACTTTGGTACAAACGCCTACGCAGAAAACTGCACGGCACCTTAAGAAGAAGAAGTTAGGTCATATAGGTCATCTATTCTGGTGTATCGTCCTGCGGAGGCTACACATCTGAGTACCCTATTCTGCATTCGTTGTATTGAATGGAATGAAACAACAGATTTTCATGCTTCAAATTTAACTGCTCAGGAGTTTATAGAGCGTTACCTAGATCTTGATTAAACGGTAAACATAAGAGTTTTTGTTACAGGTATTTCTTTATGAACAAAATATAAGCAAAACCAGTAAATGCATTGGGATTGAAGACTGTTAGAGCATAACCTACCATGTCTTAGGAATTTTTTTTTACTACAGAATATTCGTTTTTTGTATGTAGTAGAGTAGCAAAAATCACTTGCGGGAAAATTTACTCCATACTCCATGAAGCAATTTTAGGATTGAATTTAAAATGTAGTGTGTTTATGAAAGTTATTAACTTCTTCTGTTGCTTAAAAATGTTTACTATGGTTATAGACAGGGGGCCGAACTTTTATAAAAAATTAAACAGTATTCCTTGATTCGTACAATACAAAGTTTCCAATTAAAAAATAATTTCATCAGTCTTACATTTGACCAACACAAATAAATAGATTTTTTATTCATTTTGAGATAAGTAAATAAATAGGATTAAATAATCGTCATCAAAACATTATATTCTTTCGTGTTTATTCGATAAAAATAAAGTAAAACCATCCCACAGCTGTCAGCTATGGCTTTAAAAAATTTAAAATGTGTCCTAAATCGTTTTGGTAAACCCTTATTTAATTTTCAGGGCTGTTTAGTTGACATCACTGAACCTGGAATATTTTAATATTAAACTTGTGGACTGACATAGAAAACTTTTAAATGTTTTATTATTTCGGAAAACAGAAAGATTTAATAAATATGGCTAGAAATAAAGTTAATTTTTACATTTAAAATGAAAATGCACTACATCCTTTCAACATAGTAACTTTATCCTATAAGCCAGGAGAAAAGTCAACATTTTCTGCCATTCCGGGCGTATTGGATAAAAACGAAATAAGGTTGCTTTGACAAAAAAAATTGTTCATCATGTTAGGTTAAAAAAAGTCTATGAATTTCTCGTACTTAGTAGTCTTCAAAATTCACTTTGAAATGTGGATGTTCAAAAGAATAGCTTTTGTTGTTTATTCAAATAAAAAAAATGGGAAGAAAAGGTGATGTGCAGATTAGGCTGCTGTATCGTGTATTTGAAAGTTACTATTAAATAAATTCCTTGGTAAAATATAAGTGCTATTTGCATTTTAGTTAATATGCGAATGTGTAATAACACAAATTTAATATACATAGAAGGTTCAAGAGAAAATGAAATCCTCCAAAACATTGAGATATATGTCCTTTTTGGTTGGATGACAACAGCTGCAAATAGATTGAGATGGAAATTCAGGGAGAAGACCTACATCCAGAATTGGATAGAATTAGGCTTATAGTGATAGTGATAGTGATAGTGATGTCCTTTGTGCACTAATAACATTAATATTAATGTTACCAAAATGTCAGTTTTCAGCTGCTAATATCTCCTATATCAATACTCATGTGTTTTCTGTCAATATTTCACCATAAGTTATCAATCATTTAATACATTATAATACTAGGTATAAGTTATTAGTTAGTGTGAGAAAGTAAAATCCAATATTTATTTTACAACTTCTCTTTCTAACTCTCTCTTACAAAGAGGTAAATCAGTATACCAATTTTTCAATATGCTCAACGGAAAAATATAAGAAGAAGGACTATTTTGAAACAGCTGGAGTAATAAAAAAAAACACGGACTTGTTTATAAACTGAAGTTTTTAACGAACTGGTGAAAATAATTGAGTACGCTGAACCAACCTGACTGATATATTAGAATGAAATAATTAAAATAAGCAGTCTAAAGCAACAACCAATTATCATCAAACATTCAATTAAATTAGTGAAATTAATAACAGGATCGGATATCTTTTAACACACTTCTAAGAAAATTATGAAATACTTTCAATCACCAGCAGACAAAATTCCTTTGGAAAAATAGAGGTATTTATCTAATATTCTGTTCGTATGGTACGGTGTACCATATATTTAACCAACTTTAAGAACAAACATCATCATCATCAGCTTATACTGTCCACTGCTGGACGAAAGCCTCCCTTAAGTCTCGCCACTTTTTTCTCTTCTGGGACCTTTTGTACCCAGTTTCCAGCCACTCTTTTCAAATCATTAGTACACCAACTTTGTGGCCTACCTTTACTTCGATAGGCTTCGGATCTTGATCGCCACTCTATGATTCTCTTTGTCCATCGCCCATCCTTAAACCTAGCTGCATGCCCAGCCCAGTTCCATTTAAGATGTATAATGAATTTGACTGCACCTGACTTTCTTGCACCCCCGTTCTCTTCCTGATAATGTGATTTGGGATGTGATTTCTAAGAGTAACGTCTAACATTGAACTCTACATCTTTCTTTGCATGTCACATATTTTACTTATGTTTTCTTCGTCATTGTAAGAGTATCGGCTCCGTACGTAAAAAGAGGGAGTCAAATGCTTTTCTCTTTAAACACATAGGAAGGATAAATTTGAATATATATTAGGCCAGTTTACCACATGCAGCCCAGGAAAGACCTATTTGCCGCTGAATGTCATGTGTTTGGTTATCTCGTCCTATTCTGATTTCATGTCCCAGGTATTTATATTGGTGGACTTGTTCTATCTCTATGTTATTCAGTTTTATAGTGTCGCTTAATACAAGATTTATCATAAACCGGGTCTTGGATATATTGATTTTTAGACCAGCCTTTCTTGAAGCTTCCTGAAGCATGTGTAGCATAATTTGTGCTTCTTGTATTTTGTCTGCTATTAAGACAATGTCGTCGGCGAAACAGAGGTGATTTAACTTTTCACCGTCAATGTTAAGTCCCATTCTTTCCCAGTTTATTGATTTTAGAATACTTTCTAGAAGTAATACGAAAAGCTTGGGAGAGAGGTATCACCCTGCCGCACTCCTCTTTCGATTCGAAATTTGCTGGTGGATTGATTAGTTTGTGTTTTAACATGAATGGGGAGATTTTCATATATGTATTTAATTACATTGGAATATATAACTCAGCAAGCGCTTCCAAAAGTCTCCGCTAATTCACAGAATCAAAAGCCTTTTCGAAGTCCACAAATATGAGCACCATAGACTTATTATTGTATATTCTATACATTTTTCAAATAGAATTTTAATTGTAAGCAGATGGTCGTTTGTTCCATACCCCAAGCGGAAATCTGCCTGTTCTTTTGAAAGGAAAAGCTTGAATGTATTTGCTAGATGTTTGGTAAGTATTTTCGTGAATAACTTGTATACATGGCTCAGGAGACTAATGGGTCGATAGTTTGTAAGGTCTGAAGTATCCCCTTTTTTGCATGATGATAATAGTTGCATTATTCCATTGCGATGGAGTTATTTCTTCCAGAAGGCATTTATTGAATAACATTTTAAGTAATTGATAATTTATTGTCCTCCTTGTTTAATTGCCTCTACTACAATATTATCCTTACCCGGGGCTTTGTTATTTTTCATGTCCTTCAAGGCTGATATGATTTCTTCTTATGTGATGTCTGAGATATCCTCCGACCCCTGATTTAGGACTTTTGGTATGTTGATTTCTGTTCTTTTATCTTGTAAGGTATATAATTTTGATAAAATAATTCGATGACCTGTAAAATACCTCTTTTGTTTGTTATTACATTATCATGCATGTCCTCAATCTTGCATATGTCTTTCCTCTTCATTGTGTTCTTGCTTCTCAAGAGTTTTAAGCTTTTGATCTGTTCTACAACGTTTTTAATTTCCCCTGCATTTTTTTGCATTTTGTCTTTTCTAACTTTGCTCAATATCTCTCTATTTATAGTTCTGTATTCATCTGTAGTCTTATCTACCATTTCTCTCCTTGGCCTCATTAGCTGTTTTACTCTTTGATTTAATTTCTGTACTTTTTGTTGTTTTGGGCAAGTTTTGTCAATGGCATTTTCTATACTTTTTTTGATGTCATCATCTGTCATCAACTGCTGTATCTTCATTGTCTTCCAAGGAGCATTTCTTATGGTTTCTTTTAAGAACCATGTTATTTCCTACCTGTTTAATGTGAATAAACACTCTTGTTCTCACAATGCGATGGTCACTCCCAAGAACGATATCCACTAAAAATTAATGAACATGAAAAATGTATAAAAAAGTACAATCTACTATATCTAAGCATTAGTATTCTGCAGGGTATAACAACAATATAGTAGCCACTAGAGTTCTTGTTTTAGTCTCCAATTTTTATAATGGAGAGAATAGGGAATCTATGGAAATTTCCGAACACTAACATAACACACATTACGGATTGTGGTCTGCATCATACGTGGAAACCGATCATTGCACTGCTAGGTAAAAAATGTATGTAAAACTACATAGAAAAATACGGGAAGAATTAGCTTAGTTTTCTTTCATGGTATGTAATGTTTACATTATAAAATATATATAAATCAGATAATTCACGCATACGCATTGTGGTTCATAATTACGCATGCGTACGTCATCTCTTTGATAACGTTGTTTGAAATCGGAGACGATGAAATTTAAGTGTTTAGTGTTGCTTGTGCTGTAAGCAATTAACTGATGGTGGCGTGATGAGAAATCATGGTTCTTGGGATTAGACCGTGTAAAATTGGACAACACTTCATTTAGTGTTTTAATCTCGAATAATAAAGATACTTGAGGAACGTCGTGTAATCGTAGGCTAATCATCAGAAAGTCGCTCCATGCAAAAATGTAGTATTGATATGACAGTGGCGTCTGAAAATATTTACGCAAACATAAAGGTAACACAAAAGGTAAGTTTTTTACTTCATTTAATTTATTACTAAACATTAATTTATCTGTGTTCCTTTATGTATGTAAAACAAATCTTATTAATGATGCCGAATTTTTATTTTTATTTTAGAACGTACAGTTAAAAAAATTGCCCAAATAGAGAGGTCTTATATATAAGGTTGTTGGTATATTCTAGTTTTATGTAGAATTTTATATAATACAGAACTTTAGTATTGTTTGTGGATTATGTTAACCTTACTATTCCTCTGTTAGGTCACATAATTAATAAGGCACAATTTACATATACTAAGTATACAAATTTAAATGTAGAAAACATATCTATGTTTTTTTAACATAATTTTATGGAAATTTACATAAAAACTTGAAATGTTGCAGTATTTGTGTATAATTACATGGACAAGCGATGATTATAAATGGTTCCAGAATTATCGATTTACTTCTGTTTATAGTAGGGGTGACGGTCCAGCGAGTACTGGTCACCTATATGCCTAGTACTCCTATAAAATACTGCTACAATGAAAACATTGCCTAGACATTTAATTTCTATGAAAATGAAAACAAATTATTATGGAATTACTTCATATATTCATAAGGTCAAAATTAATTTAACATTTACTCAAAATATCCTCTTGCTTTCACATAAGCCTTCAAACGATTACGCCATTCGTGGCAGTACGCTCTTGATCCAAGGGAAAATTGTCCACCGCTTTTGTCAAAGCTCGTTGGAGCAAACCATATCCTCTAGGAGGGATCATAGTCTATAATCTAAAGGATTTAGATCAGGACTTGCAGAAGGTCAATCTTCTGTAGTAATAAATGAAGGCACATTTTGTTGAAGTCATGCTTGTGTTGTTTTAGCTTTATGTCCTGGTGCAGAATCTTGCTGGAAGATCGAATGATTATTTTTGAAAAGAATACGGTATAAGGGTTTCATAACGTTCTCTGAAATAGTGTCTTGATATATTTTAGGCGAAGTTTTTACATCTTTTTCACAAAAATGAATACTGGCAACCCCATCATAGCCGATTCCCCATCAAACTATAACTGATGCTGGATGTTCACTCCTCTGAACTTTTGGAACAAGTTCAGATGCTTCCTTAGAAGAGCTGTCATAAATCCTATAATTTTGCTTATTGAATGATTGTTCCAAAGTAAACATTTTTTTGTCAGTAAATAAAACTTTTCTGAGTTCTTCATTAGCATATTCCTTCAATAAAATTTTAGATTTTTGCCACCGTTTTCGTTTTAAATCTTTCGTTAGCAAATAACCAGTGTGTCCCTTATAAATGCCAAGTCTTAGGTCCTCTTTATAATAGGAGACATAGAATTTTTCGAAACTTTCATCTCACGAGGTAAAATTTTTTATTTGCGGAAAAGATTTATTTCAATTTTTTCAGCTTTAACAGCTTGTAGCGTTAGAACTGTATTTCTGAACATTGCCTGTCTTTTGTGTCTCCTCAGTAAATAATTTTGACGCGCGGTAAACAAACGTACGACTTATTTTAAGCGGTTTTAAGGTCTTAATATCTCTTTTTTCCATACTGCACTTAAAGCTTTAACAGCAGTCCTATTTTCTCGATCAAGCCACTGCATTGTTTAAAAAATTCAAATTGAATATATGTTTACACACAATAAATGTATTATAACTGAGTAACATAACCTACAAATAATTTCACTAAGAAAGTGTTAATATTTATAGAGGGCGTACGTGAAAGTTTGCAACAATATTTATGGGAGGACTAAGTATATTGGTTTGGTTCCTTTACAAGCTTATTTAGCGTTCGCTTCTCGGAAACTTGAGATCCTGAAAACACCTCGTAGACCGTAGGAACTTCAAAAAGTTATTTCATTTTCACACGGTATAACTTCAAGAATCAGAACTCCAAAAGCAACATGCTTTAAATGGAGATAAAAGGAGTCTCATAATGGAATAATCCAAATATTAAGAAATGTGGATCGGATACTTTCAAATTTTATAAAAACAACTTCGCTCCATAAGTTACAGGCCACTTACGGAACGTGCTTGTTACTCTTGGTTAAAGAAGGAAGCTAGCTCATGAAATGAAAAGAAATATACCAGAATAAACAAATAATCATTATACCAACAGATTTCCACATCAGAATCTACACCGTTTTTAAACATTCAAATTAGTGTAATACAGGAAGTTAATTGTATGCTATGATTTGAATTGTAAATTATGTGTGTGAAAGATTACGCGAACTATCAGGTTCAGTTAGCATACATTTGAGAAAAAAAAAAAGTTTCTAAATGGTCATTTCAATTTGCCAATATATTACATATTACCTTCTAATGTGCTATTTTAAAACAGTAACAGATATCATATTTTATTATATTGTTATTATATACGAGGCTGGTTTGGAAAGTCCGTGCAAAAATAAAAAAACTGCTTATGTGTTTGGGGTAAACCTTTTTTATTTTTCGACATAGTCTCCTTTTAGGCTTTTACACTTCGTCCAACGATGTTCTAGTTTGTTGATCAATTCCGAATAATAGGATTTGTCCAAGTCTGCAAAATATCCATTAGTGTCTGCAATCACCTCCTCGTTTGATTAAAATCTTTGTTCCGCCAGCCATTTCTTCAAATTGGGGAACAAATAGTAGTCCGAGGGAGCCAAGTCTGGAGAATAGGGGGGATGTGAAACGAGTTGGAATCCTATTTCCATTAATTTTGCGACCACAACTGCTGAGGTGTGTGCTGGTGCGTTGTCGTGATGGAAAAGGACTTTCTTGTGGGCCAATTGCGGGCGTTTTTCTTGCAGCTCGGTTTTCAAACGGTCCAATAACGATAAATAATATTCACCTGTAATAGTTTTACCCTTTTCCAGATAGTCGATGAGGACTATCCCTTGCGAATCCCAAAAGACAACCTTTCCCGGCCGAAGGAACGGTCTTCGCCTTTTTTGGTGCAGATTCCCCCTTGGTAACCCATTGTTTAGATTGTTGTTTGGTCTCAGGAGTATAGTAATGTATCCATGTTTCATCCACAGTGACGAAACGACGCTTAAAGTCCTCCGGATTCTTCTGGAACAGCTGCAAACCATCCTTGCAACACTTCACACGATTCCGTTTTTGGTCAAGCGTGAGCAATCGCGGCACCCATCTTGCGGATAGCTTTCTCATGTCCAAATGTTTATGCAAAATATTATGTACCCGTTCAGTCGAGATGCCCACAGCACTAGCAATTTCACGCACCTTAACTCTTCTGTCATCCATCACCATATCATGGATTTGATCAATGATTTCTGGAGTCGTAACCTCCACAGGCCGTCCAGAACGTTCAGCGTCACTTGTGCCCATATGGCCAGTCCGAAAATTTTGAAACCACTTATAAACTGTTCTAATCGAAGGTACCATAATGTTTATCAAGCTTCTCTTTAGTCTCCTGAGGCGTTTTGCCTTTCATAAAGTAATGTTTAATCACCACACGAAATTCTTTTGCGTCCATTTCTTGAAAATCACTCGACTTCCTTGATTCACACGAATGCCAAACACAAAGAAATAGACCAATATGGCTGAAACTTGGTGTGCGTTCATTCAAGAGATGCTACTAACTAAACATGACCTCGATACGCGCCGGTGGTGCCATCTCTCGGACTTTGCACGGACTTTTCAAACCAGCCTCGTATCTTACAGAAATTTTAAAAAAAACAAGCAAAAAAATCATTCAAATAATACACATTAGCTCCTTTCACCCCCTTTCTCTGAAGAAATATCACCTCAAACTATAGACTCCTACTCCTCCATATGTGTACCAAATTCGAAAACAATTCTGAGTTATAATCCCAGTAGACAGACAGATAAATAGAAATACCAACAAATATCAGAACCTATGTTTTTCATAATTTAATTAAACTAATCCATAACGAAATGCAACAATTTCGAAATGTATTTCTTTCAGAAATACTCTGCTAATGTACGATTTTATTATAGTCCTTCTCCTAGGTCCTCTGTGCTCAATAAATGGATTGAATTATCATCTGCCACTGTTCTCGGTTCTGTGCATACACTGATGCTTCATGCAATGACTTCCCAGTTAACTGTTTTATCTGATCAACCCAACGTGAAGGGGATCTACCCCTGCAGCGCTTGCCTTCAACCTTTCACTGTATGATCAGTGATTCCAGTACATGACTTTTGCTGAGGTGGCCTAATACTTCAAGTATGTCTGGTTTATAAGCGAGTTCAGTCTTTTAGTAATTTTTAGTTCTTGTAAACTAGACTGGTTAAATCGATGTTCCACCCGTGATATCCAGAGAATTTGACGATACATCCACATCTCAAATACAGCAATTTTATCAGCTTTCTTTATCGTCCATGTTTCTGATGCATATGTTGCAATCGGAAATATAAGCGTTCTTACGAATCTTAACTTAGGCTAAGCACATACTGGAGCAACGAGCAAAGTAGCGAGGATAGCGGGACGTAGTGCGGTAAAGAGCAAACGCGACGATGAGTGGGTTAGCCACACATAGTAAAGAGTTCATAAGCGATTTTCAGCATCGGATTTATTGTTACTAGAGAGCTCTCCCTTAAAAAAATTAGTATTTATTCGACAAAAACAAAGCTACTAGAATCTGCAATGTACATAAAATCAATAAAACTAGACACATTCATGGAGAATTTCATCACTTGTACAGTGAGTTACAAGAACACTCTGGAAAATTTAGTTCATGTTTTCGAATTAGTATTAGTACATTTTGGAGATAATAAAACATAAGTTAAAAAAATGGACGAATTGTAATCAGAATCCCATCGATCCTACTGAACGTCTTGCAGTTACGTTACGGTAAGGTAATAAAAGTAATTTGTAATATTATGTGCTTACATTTATCTGTAACTTACGACAACACATAAACACTCTGTGTTTAGTGAAAGTTTTCATTAGAAAAGGTGCTAATATAAGATGCAATTGACGAGGGATTTGAATATTCCTGTGTCATAGGCTGCCAGTCCGTGAATTATGAATTCTTTTTATGACTTTTTGGATGTGTTCGTGTCGTTCCCGAATATGGAAAACGTTCGGAATGTTCTGGCATTCATTTTCATAAACAGAATATTACACCAGTTCTTGAATTTTCATCCTTAATAACATTTTTTGCCCTAGTGGAATTTTCTCACATGGGGTAGTAAACTATCAAAAAGCTTGATCCCACAAAGGATTTTTAACAAAAGTACAACTAATTAGTTCTTCTGAATTAATTTTTCGCGAAAATACTAACAGCGATGGGAGCAGAGAAATCAAATTTGTTTGATCGCTTCGCTTTGCTCAACTATATCAGAGCGTGCACATCTCCGACGTAGGCCCCGGTATGCGGGTTCCGACAGGAAAAGATGTGTTTGTTTTTGTCGCGTTGCTCTCTGCACTCATCTTTGCTTTGCTCGCTGCTCCAGTATGTGCTCAGCGTTAGTCGATCGCGAGATGCTCGAATCTTTCTATATTTTGATTAATTTTGTGATTGCAGAGGGAGCAATTGAGAGTCTTCTACATATTTCTGAGTGACACTAACCTGTATTGGTAATTAGAGACCTAAGCTATTGATATGAATCTACTATTTCATACCCTAGTAAATGTTGAGGTTGATTATCATTCGTTCCACTAATGATCATTATTTTTGTTTTGTTGTTCTTTACTTCCAATCCGTAGCTTTTACTGATCCATGTAGGTCTTTGCATAATGACCTCTTATTCACTTTCATTTACAGCTATAGTCCAGGTATCATCTGCATAGCGTAAGTACTATATGCATTTTCCTCGAACGGCGATACCACCATTCCAATTATTGAAAACTTCGCGCATTATGTATCTATAATATATATAAAATGCAACGTCCCTCTGTCTGTCTGTCTGTCTGTCTGTCTGTCCGTTAGTGCGCTTATCATTGGAAAACCACTTATCCGATTTACTTACTTTTTTTTTTAAAACATACATATGTTCTCTGGCCAGGTTATACGCTATATTTTATTACGATAGGTCGCATAAGGAATGAGTAGTGACGATAATAGTGAATGAAGTCGGAAAAAAGTTTGCCACTAGCGCGTTCCCTTGCAAAACACAGTCTAAACCATTAAATATAGAACAATATTATGCAGCAAAGAATATCTACAATCTATAATCTATAATATATATAAAATGCAATGTCTCTCTATCTGTCTGTCTGTCCATTAGTGCGTTTATCAGGCGAGAACAACTTATCCGATTTACGTGTCTTTTTTCAAAATTCATACATATATTCTTTGGCCAGGTTATATAATAATAATCTATAATCTATATCTACAATAATATATATATATATATATATATATATATATATATATATATATATATATATATATATATATATATATATATAAAAAATGCAACGTCTCTCTGTCTGTCCGTCTGTCCGTTAGTGCGCTTATCCCTCGAGAACTACTTCTTCCGATTTACGTGATTTTTTAAATTCATACATATGTTCTCTGACCAGGTTATAGATATATATTTTATTACATCTATAATATATATAAAATGCAACGTATCTCTGTCTGTCTGACCGTGAGTGCGCTTATCACTTGAGAACCACTTATCCGATTTACGTGTTTTTTTTTTTTTTATTCATACATTTGTTCTCTGGCCAGGTTATCTATAATCTTCTATCTATAATATATATAAAATGCAACGTCTCTCTGCCTGTCTGTCTGGCTGTCTCTCTGCCTGTCTGTCTGCCTGTCTCTCTGCCTGCCTGTCTGTCCGTCCGTTAGTGCGCTTATCACTGGAGAACCACTTGTCCGATTTACGTGCTTTTTTTTAAATATAAATATTTTCTCTGGCCAGGTTATAGGATATATTTTATTGCGTTAGGTAACAGTGACGATAATAGTGAATCAAGTCGGAAAAAGGTTACCGTTAGCGCGTTGTAATACACTGCCTTAACCTTTAAATATGAAACAATATCATGTTGCAAAGAATATAATATATATAAAATGCAACGTCTCTCTGTCTGTCTGTCTGTCCGTTAGTGCGCTTATCAGTTGAGAACCGCTTATCCGATTTACGTGTTTTTATAAATTTATACATATGTTTTATATAATTCAATATAAGTCTAGATAATAGGAGATAAGGTGAGATAATGGGAGATAAGTATAAATAATGGGAGATAAGGAGAACTAATGAGAGATCAGCAGAGATAAGATAATCGGAGTTATGGTTAAATAATGGGATATAAGGAGAAATAATGGGAGATAAGGAGAAATATTGCGAGATAAGTCGAGATAAACCTAGATAATAGGAGATAAGGTAAGATAATGGGAGATAAGGAGAAATAATGGGAGATAAGGAGAAATAATGGGAGATGAGCAGAGATAAGCCTAGATAACGGAAATTATGTAGAGATAATAATATATATAGAATGCAACGTCTCTCTGTCTGTCTGTCTCTCCGTTAGTGCGCTTATGACTTGAGAACCGCTTATCCGATTTACGTGTTGTTACAAATGTATACGTATGTTTTATATAATTCGATATAAGCCTAGATAATGGGAGATAAGGTGAGATAATAGGAGATAAGTATAAATAATGGGAGATAATGAGAACTAATGGGAGGTAAGCAGAGATAAGATATTGGGAGTTATGGTGAGATAATGGGGAATAAGGAGAAATAATGGGGGATAAGTAGAAATATTGCGAAATAAGTCGAGATAAACCTAGATAATGGGAGATAAGGAGAAATAATGGGAGATAAGGAGAAATAATTGGAGATAAGGATAAATAATGGGAGATGAGCAGAAATAAGCCTAGATAATGGAAATTATGTACAGATAATGGGAGATAAGAAGAAATAATGGAAGATAAGGGGAAATAATGGCAGATATTTTATTACGTTAGGTAACATAAGGAATAAGCAGTGATGATATTAGTGAATCAAGTCCACGCGAGCGGAGCCGCGGGCACGGCTAGTTCCATATAAATGTTAAAGAGTAGTGGCGAAAGAATGCATCCGTACCAAATGGTAATTAACAGTTTAATGTGTTTCAAGTTTTGATTTTAATGAATTATGTACAGTGACCGGCAAAAAGTTCGCACCATATGGGAAAATTTATTATTATTAGAGTGTCCAAATTTCTTTCTCGGGTTATCCGTTCTACATGTCCCATAACCTAAAAATTGATTTGGACGTAAGTTATGCAACCATTGACAAAGTCGGGTTATTTGATAGAATATCGAAGAAACTGAAAGAGTAAAAGGCATTTAGAATTTGATTTAAATTAGACTTGCGAAATTTTGGACATCTACATAAAAAAAAATGAAACGGAATTTTTTTTTAACATTTCTTTATCTAGCTAAATACTTTCAATTTTTGTTCCCTAACTAGTTTAATGGAAGTAAATTTATTTTGCTTTGATTATAATTAGAAATATTGTATGTTTTTTTTTGACAACTGGGAGAAATAATTCAAATCTTGAGTTTACGTTTCAATGTCAGCTATTGCAGTGATTTGTATCTAGTTGCTTTTTCGGTGATTTATAACAAAAAAAATGCCGGACCGATTGGCGTAGTGGGTTAAGGCGCTAGCTTTGCCCGCTGTTGCTCGAGAGGTCAGCGGTTCGATTCCGGGTGACGGCTGCGTGTTTGTGATTTGTCCCTTGTATATATGTGTGTAAACTTGTGTGTTTAGATTAAGATAGGTTTAAGTATATTGGATTAATTTATAAATAAAATTAAATTCATGACTAAATGGGATCCTCCTGTCCTCAAGTCAAGTTTTACTAAAGTTTAAAAAATAAGTTTTCTAATGTGTAAATGCATTTAAAAAGTAACTTTCAATTGATAGTTTATTATTTTACCTCAATCTAATTTTTATTAGATTAACTAGCCAATACAACAATATAAAATAAAATTTATTTTCATTATTTTTTTTTGTCTCCCTGGCAGGAGATTCATATTTTTTGCATAATATTTAGATTAACGTAATATAAAAACGCAAGTTTTAAAATTATAAGCGCGCCAAAAACTGCAGTTGGCTTGAAATCTATAAAGCAATAGATTAACGAGCTAGGTTTTGAAATTGAAATAAAAGAAAACACTACGACAGTCTGTCAAGTAATAAGGTGACTACTTATATTCTTGAAAAAATGTGTTTTGAGAATATTTTTTGCCATCAATGGATTCTTTACCGTGCTATCAATGGCGCAATTATCTTAGAAATATGTCCAATCGCCTTCTGCATCAATAATTGCTTGGCATCATCAAGGCATGTTGTCTCCATACTCTGCAAAATTTCGCGAAACAACTGAGTCAAAGTTCTCATAGTCTTTCCTCTGAGCTTTCTCTTTATAAAGGACCAAACGTGTTCAATAGAGTTGGCGTCCGTCGATTGTAAGCGCCACTCTAGTATCTTATCGTGGGCCCAAGCAAGCCGCCTCGCGACGTAATTTTCGCTCAGCAAAGGTCTCTTCAATGTGCTTCGGAATTTGACATCATCAGCACGAAGAAGTTGTCTCAATGGTCACATTCAAACCCAATTTTCTTAATTTTTTCGCTCCTTGATACAGCGTCAATTTTGGGTCACGTGAAAACAAAAACGTGATTCATTTTTCGACTTTTGAAGTGACTTTGCCTAACGAGTCACGTTTTGGCAAGTCGTAGACATTTTTCGTCTCGTTAAAATGATTTACTCACTTCTTCACAAACCACACACCGACTTTTTAATATATTTAGAAGGCGCGAAATGTGTCATTTTAGGCCCTTTTGGATGGGAGCAAAGAAAAGCTGCCTCAAACCAATGCACAAACTAGTGATTGATTTTGGATTTTACGTGATTCCGACGAAAGTTCAGAATCTACTGATACTTTTACTAAATTGCGTGGTAGACAAAGGTTCCCTCTACCGATTTTTTTGGTGAATCGCTAGAATCGCATCTACCAAAAATGAATTATCGCGGACACGTTCTTACTTGACGGACTGTAAAAGAGTGCTCGAGGGGTAGCAGCAATATTCACTGATAGGCAGCCTAATAAAATCTATAATATAGTTACGTGCTTACTGAAAAAATTTGAAAAAAAAAACTGGTAGTGTAGAAAATCAGTGCAAAATTTCTCGCTAAAAAATAGGGACTAATGGTGAAAATAGTTTTGTTTTCGGAGGTGATACATATTGAAGAACGACGGTACGAAGAATATTAGAAAAAAATAGTTTTTTTTTCCGTGCAAACCGAAATCAGTACAAGTATTAAAAGACCGGAATTATGATGCCCATTTTGACTTCTGTGCGTTTACGCATGATCGAAGAAGACTTTAATTTCACAGGCCGACAAAATTTGGCTAAACCTTTTACCCAGCAACCAGAATATACTTTTCCGAAGGTTTTTGACGCGCTGAATTCGAATCCGAGGTCAAAATTTCTCTGATGGCTTCAGTTTTCAAGATATTCTAACCTAAAAGTGAGAAAATCACGATTTTTCGAGATATTTGAGGTTATATTACAACGAAAGGTAATCTTTTTTCATCTTTGAGAAATTGTAAGTTAAAATTAAATATTTCGACTTATTTCTGGATATTTGGAAAATGAAAATCATCGAATAAATATAATTCTTCTACGCATTAACTTTTGTAACGATTGTTAATTTATGGTGAAGGATGTTTCAAATTAGATTTATTTTGAGTTTAATAAACAAATAGAAAAGTTAATGCGTCGAAGAATTGGATTTATGCGTTGCCTCTCATTTTCCAAAAATCGAGAAATAAGTCTAACTGCTTAAATCCAAATGCGTTTTGAAGAGGAAGAGTAGTTCTTTCAAACCTCATTAATGGTTTCATAAAAAAAATACCTTTCGATGTAACATAAACTCAAATATCTCGAAAAACCGTGATTTTCGAACCTTTAAGTTAGAATATCTCGAAAATCGGAGCCATCAGAGAAATTCCGACCTCGGATTCGAATTAAGCGCGTCAAAAATCTTCGGAAAAGTATATTCTGGTTTCTGGGTTTCTGTGTTTTCCAAGAAAAATTTTATTTTCAGACGAAGCAACATTGACTTCAAACGGGACCGTAATTCGCAAAATTCTAGGTGGTCGGTCACTGACTCTGTGTGCTTGTAAATCGAACGCCCGGCAATAGTCAACTCGTTCAACGAGCCTTATTACGGTAGTGTTTTCATCTATTTAATTATTTTGTCGATTGCAAACGAGAGGGACTAGAAATAAAGCAGAGTGTAGTGTCAGAATTAAGACAATAAGTAAACAATTTGGAGGTTAACGAGAAAAATTTTGTGAAATTGTATGAAGCTAACGAAACGATAAGAGACGACCTTGATCGTTTTACTGTTTACGGTGATAAGAAATATAAACAACAGTTTTTTTTTCTTTTTCTCCGGTGTTTGAAAATGGAATATACGAGGAATACACGTAAAGTTTTTATAACTGAAAGAACAATGAATAGTGATGATTATACATAAGGAGATTCGAAAAGAGAAAGAGTCGGAAAAAAAAGAAGAGCCAATGGGATTATTCAAGAAAAGTATAAAGCTGATAAGAACACCACAGAAAGAGAAAAACGAAAGAGTAGATGAGATAGACAAGTTGATAGAAACGATCAGAGAGTTAATGTTAGATATAAAGGATATAAAACAAGATCAGAAGAGATATCAACAAGAGTTGAAGGAACTAAGAAAGGAGAATGAAGTATTGAAAGAGGAAAATAAGATAATTAGAGAAAACATGAGAAGTATGGAAAAGATGCGTGGAATAGAACAAACCAAAGAATACTACGTAATATCGGGAGTGAGATTTGAAGCGTCTGAAAAAAACATTTTATGGAGAGAAGTATGGACACAAAAGTACTGAGAAAAAGGAGAGAGATAAATACAAGATAGAACTTGGAAACACGGGGAGATGACGAATGACAAACAGGGCAAAGAAATTCAAAGGAAATATGGAAGAGAGAAAGAATGGACTAAAGTGAAAAGGAATACAAATAATCGAAGAAGATAAAATCAAAAAAACTGAAATAGATAGGAAAAAGGAAGAGAAAATGAGAAATAATTATCGAGTTGTTAGTTTGTTAGCTTGAGAACACGGAATAATAGGGGTATAAACGGAAAAGAGGATGAACTGACAGGAAAATAACAAATACAGTATGTAGAAATCACAGAAACAGAAAGGAAAGGAAATAGATGCAAAAAATTAAAAGGAAAGGTCATAAAAGACGAAGACAAAATTACGGAAATATGGAGGGAATACTATAAAGATCTATCAGATGGATGAATGACATAACATACAAATCATTGCAACAACCGTTTAAGCGTAACTACTTAGACAAAAATAAATTGAAAGGTTTTAGCTAGGTAAAGAAATATTTTGAAAAAAAAATCGATTTTAATTTTTTTATGTAGATGCTCAAAACTTTCCAAATAAGGTTTAAATCAAATTCTAATTCATTTTTGTTGTTTAAGTTTTTTCCATATTGTGTCAAGTTTTCATGATGCCATATTATTTTATTCGAATTTCCCGCCATACCAACGGTCACGTGACATACGTCAAAATCAAATTTTAGGTTACGGAATATGCTGATTAAAAAAAAATTGAGTACTTTAATAATAGAAAGTTTTCCAATATGTTGCGAACGCTTTGATGTTCACTGTATAACCATATATACGTAGGTATTAAAGTTAATATACACAATGGCCGCAGTAACAGGGAAAGTATGTTTACTAAAAACATTCAATTTTTGATCCACCCTATTAATTTAGAAAAGGTTTTCTATTATAAATTATATATTTTGGTTAAACTCGAAGAAACACCAATTAAACATACCGACCTTACTGTTGTTCACATTGTGTGGGTTGGGGATGACTAATTATCAGAATTTGTACGAATTTAGTTCTACAGATTGGAGAATGGAAATTTAGGGTTTTTTATGCTTCTAATTTTATTTTTAAGGTTAGATTTCAAATTCGTACTCCTTATAAACGTTAAAAATAGGGGTTGGGGTGAAATATTGACATAATTATGTTTAATGTTCTCTGGAATTAAAAATCTGTTACCAAGGATTTTCAAAGACGCTTATGTTTACTTTATCAGTTTTATACTTTTCTACCCTCGGAGAGGTGAAAATAAAGACTGAGGCTAAAAACAAGGGTAGAGAGGAGCGAAATTTTTACATAATTAGCGATTTTGCTATTTGGAATTAAGAAACTTGTTCTCTGTTGGAGTTTTTAAGGATGCCAATTTTGACTTTGATATTAGTTTTATAAATTTGCATTCTTACAGTGGTAAAATCCCTATTTTCATCCCTGCAAGAAATATCAAAGTCAAAATTGACATCCTCAAAAACCCTTGAAAACAAATTTTTGAATCTGAACACAAAAATTCTTGATGTCAAAATTTCGACCCTACTCCTGAACATCTTTTCAGACAAAACCCTTATTTTCACCACTCCAAGGATCCAAAAGTGTAAAACTGGCATCAGAGTCAAAAAATAGAAATCAGTACAAAAATTTTGGAAATAAGAACTCAAGGTCCAAGAATGGTTGATTGGGCGATAATGGGTTAAATCAGCTAAAATCACATTCATAATCGGTAATAAAACTCAATACATAAAATAAATAACATCAGTGCGGTTAATAATCATCTATGTCAACAATTTTCTACCGAAGTTATAAATGTTAAGAAAAAGGTATAGTTAACCTTGGTTAACTATACTAACTTAACATTCCTTAGCCCAAACCACAGAAAGGCAACGTAAACTACCTTAATCTGACATACTATAGTTTATAAAATAGGAACTTTACGTTATAAATAAGTAACTAATATGCGTCTTCGAAAACGCCAACAAATTTTTAATTCCACACAATAAAACATAATTATGTCAATATTTCACGCTTAACTCCCATTTTTCAACTTTATTCACTATAATTAGAATCATAAAAAACCTCAAATTTCCACTCCCCAATCTGCATAACTAAATTTTGACAAATTCTGAAAATTAGTCATCCCAGCCCCTGTTCTCATCAGTTATAAGGGTGCAAAATCAAAAATTAAGTGCAGAAATGAATTCAGTACCTTCGCAATCCTCCGAGTATGAATTTTCAAAAATTTTTCGACATTATTCGTTTTTGGATATAAAAATACATTTTTTTTTGTTTAAACATTATGAATTTAGCCGCCATATTGAATTTGTTAAAAGATCAGGTAACATTCGAAGGTAGATACTTTACCAGAAATTTTGAGCCATTACACATATGTGGGCGTCTCTCTCAGTTCTGGTCATACGGGTCTCCCCGTGGACGTAAAATGAGCAATTATGGGCATTTTGCAGCACTTTTTCTGACCGAAGTAATTTTCGGTTTTAGGCGCCATATTGGATATTACATATAATTATGTTGGTTACTCTATTACATCAATATTACATTTTGTCTCCGATTTGAAATTCAGTTAACTCCGCTTAGAAATTATGATTTTTTTTCTAGCCGCTATATTGAGCCGCCATCTTGTTTTTTTCAAAAGGGCTACGTTCAAAAGCTTACGTTTCAATTAAGAAATTGACACCCTTGAATTTTTTTCTCGTCAATCCTACTTTTGGATACTGGGGTGGCTCCGTTGCCGGGAAACGTCCCATATATATATATATATATATATATATATATATAAATATATATATATATATATATATATATATATATAATATAGCGTCTTTTTTGGGCGATTTTATAGCCTCACGTTTGCGGCGCTATTTTGTATAGCCCCAGCTTTATTTATTTTTAATAAATATTTTATTTATTATTTGCCCCTAATGTACATCTTAATTTTTGAGAATGGATTGAGTGGCCGCCCTATTGAGTCGCCATCTTGTTTTTTTCAAAAGGGCCAAGCATTCAAAAGCTTACGTTTCAATTAAGAAATTGACACCCTTGAATTTTTTTCTCGTCAATCCTACTTTTGGATATTGGGGTGGCTCCGTTGCCGCGAAACGTCCCATATGTATATATATATATATATATATATATATATATATATATATATATATATATATATATATATATATATATATATATATAGTATATATGTATATATATATATATATATATATATATAATGTATATATATATATATATATATATATATATATATATATATATATATATATATATATATATATATATATATATATATATATATATATATATTTATATATAATAGCTCCTTTTTTTGTGCTATTTTATAGCCTCACATTTGAGGCGCTATTTTGTATAGCCCCAACTTTATTTATTTTTAATAAATATTTTATTTATTATTTGCCCCTTATGTACATCTTAATTTTTGAGAATGGATTGAGTGGATATTAATACTGAGTGGACAAAAATTAGATATAAGCTAGCTCGTTTTTTTACTGGTAGAGTACATGAAGATCGAGGTAATTTTTGTACACCTTTTGAAAATAGTCTCTATAGTTGTTTAAAATTTTGGTTTTGAGCACCATTCAGTTCAGCTCAAAAAATGAAAGATTAATTTACGTACAACTTTTGCGTCCTGAAAGAAAGAGCAGAAGTTTAGTGAGACACTACACATAAATAAAAAAATATATTAACAAAATAAAAATTCTTGCAGTTATTACACTCTTAAAATTACATTAACTAAATAAAAACCTCTTATGCTATGAGAGGGTACACATTTAAACTAGAGTTAGGAAAGTTTTATGAATTACTGGTTCTAAGTGTAAAAAAAAACAAAAGGCTTTAAAAGACACGATAAGTTTGTAAAATTGATTCCGCTGCTGAGTAGTCGTTGGAAACACACGTTGTAGACAGGAAGTGAGATATTTAGGCTGGTGTACTACTGATTGGCTTCTCCTCATGGGTTTTCCATAAGCTGCTTGGCCTCTCCTGGTGAGATTCTTAACAAAAATATTGTCTCAGTTACTACTCTCCTATTTTCATTTGGGTAGCTAATCACTTTTTGACCCGAAATGCCTTAGAATGAGCAGAATATTTTAAGATCGGAAAAAGGCCTCAAACTTGAGATCTAGAAACGACACCCACTTGGTGATAAAAAAAAGCCGTTACTGCACTACGGCATCAAGAAGGAAAAAAGCCACTACGGCATGCTAATCAAATTACACTACTCAAAAATTTAAACTCACTGCTTAACTGAAGTTAGCAAGTATTACATGAATTATTGATAGGAAAACAGTGTTGTAATATGATATAAATCTCTATAAAGCTCAATTTTATATTGAAGATTAGAAAGATTATTTACGGGAAAATCTTAACTATTAAATTAAAATTAAAAATTAGATTGAGCTCCTTTCTTATTTTTGGGGATAAATCGCTTCTGAACTAGTATTAGGGAATATTTATTGAAATTGCGGTTATTCTGACCCACTACTTCATCATTTAAAACTACCGTTTGATCATTAAGATACAATATTTAGACAAATTTATAATTGTATTCTTTGAAGAATTTCCTAAATATTACTAAAAAAGGCCGATCCTCGATAAGGAGATATTGCATTCGTGAAAAATCACCATTATAAATCTTTGCAGAGGAGAGGGTAAGAGGGGATTACATTGCTTGTAATATATCGTGTGGTAAATCAATTTCAGGGTTCTTGGAGTAAAGGAATCTGAAAATTAATGTATTTATTTATTAATTCCAGTTTTATGAGGAGCTCTTCCCCTTCTCCACTTTCTTTGGATAGAACAAAGGTTTGCGCAAAAGAGTATAAAGTTATATCTTTGTCCACGGCAACTGTCATGAGGAAAAATCGGTATATTCATAAGCACTCTCGTATTATTTATGTCGGTTCTTCAAAACTACCATAATCTAATTATTGCTAAGTAAATTTTTACTAATTGGGCTAAGAGTTAATTATTCAGAGATTTTGAAACTGGATTAACTAACTAATATACAAAAATACGGACTTAACAATTTCCATTTTTCCAGAATAAATATATTTATTAAACCCAACAAAAGACGAATCAGGATTTATCTTTTAGCTTTCAGTTAAGTTCAGAAACCATTATTAAAGCCAGATAAATTACTTTAATAACTTCTATTACCCTTGGGCTTCGATTGTTGATGGCCGCTTTGTTGCTTTAATAAGATATTTTGGACAATAATAGCGGTCAATACCTTATAATAGCCCACAGTCCGGAGAGTTACGTTGGCTAAATGGATCTTGTATGGGTTTTGTATAACAGTTAAAAGAAGTGACCTTAATACTGTAAAGAAGAACGAAAAGAATGAATTTTTGCAATAAGTTATGTTTTTTACTTCTCTTAGTAAAAAAGGTATTGTATTCGTGAAAAAATCATTCCCTCAAAATGTTTGCTCTTCTTATTATTTCAGGGTATCTAGGTAACGAAAAATAGAATTCTCAATTTCCGTAGATTGGTTTGTCTTGTTGTGTCGGCTCGTCGGTCTTTTAGCACGATAGCGCTAGCACGAAACGAGATATCAGTTTTAAAGGTTATGAGTTTTTGGAGTTAAAATGCCCTAGTTCAAAAAAGTTTTTTTTTAATTATTTTAACTTGTTCTTTGGGTAAAAAAAGAATTTTTGTCATTTTTTAGCCTCCTGCCCTCCCACTTACTCCCAATTAAAATTCTCAAAAGCCACATTTTTTGCATTTATTTAGTTTTCTTCGGTTTTTCTTAACGAATCATCTCAAGAAAAGCTGTGATGTTAGAGGAACATCAGGTTGTTGCCCTGATGTTCCCCTAGGTAACATTTCTAAAAATTGAAATCATATTTTTTTCCCAGTCTAACCCCCCCCAGAAAAAGAATTGGGGTGCACCACCCTTATTCGAATTATTTAAGGTCATTTTTAGTACTAAAAAATGTTTTCTTTTTTTTTTGGCCATTTTAAGATACCACTGCATTCAGATAGTACATTTAACCTCCTATTTGGATTCTACGGAAAATTTACTCAGGAAACTGATTTCTGTATGTATCGGAGTATTTTTATGGAAAATTAAATTGCAATTTGCAGGCAATTTTTAACTCTCAATTTATCGCTTTTTTGGTCATTTTAACGTACCGCCTATTATATCTGGGCCAGTTTCAATAAGGAGATTCTACAAATGTTCTTAGTAAACAACGCCGTGCCATTTCCATGTAGAACTTAAAAGCGGTTGTACAACCAAAAAAAGGCGGCAAAATTCAAATGACAAAAGCATAGCAGAGTAGTTAAATCATTGTAGAACCTGTTCTAAAAAATTAAAAGTAGCACTGTTAATAAATACTTAATAAATAAAATTTCCCCTAGAATTCGAACCTGAGGCCGAATGTATTATTTTGAAAGAAATAGTATGTGAATTGAAATAGTCAATTTAGAGTAAAAAAGGGTCTGAAAATTGAAATTTAGTTTTCCCTTAGGTCCGATATATACAGAATTCAGTTTCTTGAGTAAAATTGCTCGTAGAATCCGAATCTGATGTTAAATGTAGTTTCTGAATGCAATGATACGTTAAAAAAGGGAAAAATAGTCGTTTAGTGCTAAAAATGTCCTCAAATAATTCGAATTAATTTTCCTTTCACTAGAAAAAATAGAAAAGTTGGACTTGCGCAATTAGTGTTCCGTACGTTAATTGCTTTTAAAATAAAAATTTTTGTTATGAAAGTATAAAATGACCAGTGACTTCACAAATCTCAATTCAACAGAGTTTTTTTTCCGATCTTTACTAAAAACTGATGACCTTGAAATTTCTGTTTGTTTTTTTATATACCAGTTTAATTATTAGAGATAATGGGCTCGTAATTTTCGTTCAATCTTCACCCTGTAGAGAATATTCCAAAATTTTTTTAAAATTTTTTGATAAGTACTTTTCGAGATAAGATTACTTAAAAGTAATGCAAAGAAAAGTGTGCGCAAGTATATATATATATATATATATATATATATATATATATATATATATATATATATATATATATATATATATACATATATATATATACATATATATATATATATATATATATATATATATATATATATATATATATATATATATATATATATATATATATATATACATATATATATATATATATATATATATATATATATATATATATATATATATATACATATATATATATATATATATATATATATATATATATATATATATATATATATATATTTACGAGGCTGGTTTGAAAAGTCCGTGCAAAAATAAAAACTACTTATGTGTTTGGGGTAAACCTTTTTTATTTTTCGACATAGTCTCCTTTTAGGCTTATACACTTCGTCCAACGATGTTCTAGTTTGTTGATCCCTTCCGAATAATAGGATTTGTCCAAGTCTGCAAAATATCCATTAGTGTCTGCAATCACCTCCTCGTTTGAATAAAATCTTTGTCCCGCCAGCCATTTCTTCAAATTGGGGAACAAATAGTAGTCCGAGGGAGCCAAGTCTGGAGAATAGGGGGGATGTGAAACGAGTTGGAATCCTATTTCCATTAATTTTGCGACCACAACTGCTGAGGTGTGTGCTGGTGCGTTGTCGTGATGGAAAAGGACTTTCTTGTGGGCCAATCGCGGGCGTTTTTCTTGCAGCTCGGTTTTCAAACGGTCCAATAACGATGAATAATATTCACCTGTAATAGTTTTACCCCTTTCCAGATAGTCGATGAGGATTATCCCTTGCGAATCCCAAAAGACAGTCGCCATAACCTTTCCGGCCGAAGGAACGGTCTTCGCCTTTTTTGGTGCAGATTCCCCCTTGGTAACCCATTGTTTAGATTGTTGTTTGGTCTCGGGAGTATAGTAATGTATCCATGTTTCATCCACAGTGACGAAACGACGCTTAAAGTCCTCCGGATTCTTCTGGAACAGCTGCAAACCATCCTTGCAACACTTCACACGATTCCGTTCTTGGTCAAGCGTGAGCAATCGCGGCACTCATCTTGCGGATAGCTTTCTCATGTCCAAATGTTCATGCAAAATATTATGTACCCGTTCAGTCGAGATGCCCACAGCACTAGCAATCTCACGGACTTTAACTCTTCTGTCATCCATCACCATATCATGGATTTGATCAATGATTTCTGGAGTCGTAACCTCCACAGGCCGTCCAGAACGTTTAGTGTCACTTGTGCCCATTGGCCAGTCCGAAAATTTTGAAATCACTTATAAACTGTTCTAATCGAAGGTGCAGAGTCACCATAATGTTTATCAAGCTTCTCTTTAGTCTCCTGAGGCGTTTTACCTTTCATAAAGTAATGTTTAATCACCACACGAAATTCTTTTTCGTCCATTTCTTGAAAATCACTCGACTTCCTTGATTCACACGAATGCCAAACACAAAGAAATAGACCAATATGGCTGAAACTTGGTGTGCGTTCATTGAAAGGGATGCTACTAACTAAACATGACCTCGATACGCGCCGGTGGTGCCATCTCTCGGACTTTGCACGGACTTTTCCAACCAGCCTCGTATATATATATATATATATATATATATATATATATATATATATATATATATATATATATATATATATATATATTAATACCGATAGTAAAACAATAGATTTTTTAGAATTCCTATATTTATAAACACATACAATGTTTCACAGACGGATTTTTAAACTATATATATTATATATATATATATATATATATATATATATATATATATATAGATATATTTTTGAACACCAAGCTTTGACACCCCACTCGATGACCTGATAAAAAATTTCTTTTTTCACTTCCGATTTCGCCACTCAAAACTAACCCCTTAAGTTAAACTTTAGCTTTCAAAACGACATGGCTCTGATGAGGCCATCAATTCTTATATTAGTGCCAAATTTCAATTTTCTATGTCAAATAACTTCCAGAGAAAATCGGGTGTGACAGTCAGACACCGAAATCATCTTATAAGTGTTCCGTACGGAACACTAAAAAAATACGATGTATACAAAAATGAGTTTCATTTGAAAAATATTCCGTAGAACCCGAATTTGATGCCAGAAAAATTTTTTTAATACAACGGTATGTTAAAATGGGAAAAAATCAGGAAAATTCAATTTTTAAGGGTGCCGCACCCTAAGAATAAGATTTTTTCTGGGGTGGTTAGATTGGGAAAAAAAAAACGTGATTTTTCAAAAACCCAAATTTAGTCACCTATCAACAGTTCGTCACTTTTTAAAATTTTCGATTTCTTTATTTTTTTTAGAAGGCTGGTGATATTACGTGACACCAAAAATTTTACTTAGTTGTTGCCCTAATGCTTTCCTAACGTCACAATTTTTTTTGCGATGATTCGTTAAGAAAAACCGAATAAAACTAAATAAATGTAAAAAATATGGTTTTTGGGGGTTTTAGGAGGGAGGGGGGTGAGAGGGGGGCTAAAAAATGCCAAAAATTCTTTATTTACCCAAAGAACAAGTTAAAATAACATAAAAAAGTTTTTTGAAGTAGGGCATTTCGACTCAAAAAACTCTATGGAACACATTCAACACTTGAAGTAGAAAAAAAAACCTATAATTTTTAAGTAATATTCTTCTTCGGGGAAAGAGAGCAAGAGGGTTACGGATCGAAGAAACTTTTATAATTTCAATAATCTTATCAGAGCTTACTTTGATATTGTTTGGGATAATGAACAAGCTTTTGGCATAAGAAGTTATTTTGGTACCCAAGAAAGCCTACATTCCTTTTTTGAAGAAATGCCCGACATCAAACATTATTTTATAGATGCCCAGAACAGATGCAAAGACATAAGCGACAAAAAAAAGGAAGCACATGATTGAAAAATTAAGAACGAATTTTTTGCCTATTCTAATGATTCCACGTCTATGTGGTGGGTCGTTAAGGCCATTAGTCAAAATTTCAGTAAATCCACTAAACCATGACTTACACGACCAGACTATAAACTATACTCTACTTTACACTCTCTGTTAAACTCTAAAAAAAAGTATATATTAATATTCCGAATATGCAGAACATGGTTCCCGATACTGTCTTCAGGCAGAGAATAATAAAATGTATCTTAATGAAGAGCGTTTCTTACGAATGTCAATCGACGAGTTTCTTTCTAACACCTTCTCTATCAACGCCGGTGTGCCCAAGGGCTCCATACTGTCTCCTACTCTTTTTCTCATTTATATCAACGATCTGCTGGAAAAGACTAGGAATCCAATCTACAGCTTTGCAGATGACAGTACGCTTATCTCATCATTTACGTTGAACGCTCAAACATCGGCTACTCATGCAAATATCCGCAGACAGCAGGAGGTCGTTCAACTTAACAAAGACCTGGAAGAAGTTCTATCTTGGGCTGACAGTAACCAAGTAGAATTTAACGCTATAAAAACCCAGGCGGCAGTTTTTTTCTAAAAAAACGAACGTTGCTGAACCCGACATAGTTATGTCGGGGCACTTCATTCCTCTAGTATTGTCACTCAATTTACTGGGCGTTAATTTGGGAGCAAATATGTCTTTAATTTTGGATAGTTGTAGCTTCTACTTGATGGAAATTCATTATAAGTATATAATAAAAGACTGTTTTTAGTTAGTGGTTTAATTTCCGACGCGTTTCGCTGTCGATGCAGCTTCTTCACATGTACATTTTACATTGTCAAGTTAGGTTTAATGTTTACAATTTTATATAATTTCTTAATTATAATATTACACCTAATTAAATTACATTGATAGTATTGGAAAACCCACACAGATTTGGAATTAGGAAAATAAATTCAATATTGGTGAAAAAAAAATTTTCCCAGTTTTTCTGTTGGTTTGCCGAAATAGGTTAAGCATTTAAATGTGGTTTTTCTGTCCTTAAAACGTGGGTATATTTCTGAGATTTCCTTGTTTCTAAGTTTTTTCCTAACTATGTTATCGATTAAAGTAACCGAATAACCGTTATTAACGGCTACTTTTATGTAGTTTAATTCTTTAGTAAAATTGTCCTCTGATAAGGGGATATTAGTTAGTTTATGTATAAAACTGTGATAAGCTGCGAGTTTATGATGGTTAGGATGGTGAGAACTATTGTGAATTGTGGTATCTGTATGACAAGGTTTGTGATATATTGCAAATTCATGTTTTTTCATGAACTGTTAAGTCTAGAAAGTTGATTTTTTTGCCTTCGACTTCTTCTTCCATTGTAAAACTCATATTTCTATATAAAGAATTAATGTACTGTAAAAAGTGAGTTAATTGTCTGTCCATACCTGTAAAGCATACAATTATATCGTCTACGTATCGATACCAGTATAGACAATTATTACTATTGTTATTATGGTTGTTAAATATCATTGTTTCAATACTGTCCATGAAAATTTCGGCAAGTAATGGACTTAATGGACTCCCCATAATTAACCCCTCCTTACTATTGTAGATTGTATTGTTAAATGAAAAATAATTTTGTCTTAGGCAAGTTCTTACTAAATTAATTATGTCCATATTTATAACTTCATTTACTTTGTTTTTTGTTAATAGGTTCTCTATTAAAATTATTGTTTCGTCTGGGGGAACACTTGGAAATAAGTTTTTGACATCGAATGAGACTAATTTGGAATTACCTGATATTATTATATTCTTAACTTTATTCACGAGTTCGTATGAGTTTTTGATACTATATTTAGGTTCAAATTTGGTATGATATTTGATTAAATCAATTAAAAAGGATGACGTCTTATCTGCTGGAGCAGACATATAGGAAACAACTGGTCTGATTGGGTGGTCAAGTTTGCGTAGTTTTATGAGTGAATAAAGTTTTGGGATTTGGGGATTCATATTTATCAATTTAAATTTATCTTTACCGTGAATGATACTTTTAGCCTGTTCAATTTGTTGTTTTATTTCTTTTTGAAAAATATTTGTTGGATATTGATATTTTGAAAAAATCTAACGTTTTATTTTGTCTATTGCTATTACTGTGTTACCTTTATCTGCTTTGGTAAAGATTACATCGTTTTGTTTTGCTTTACTCTGAATGGTTTTTATTGTCCTTAAGTCTTGGTTGATGTTGTTATTATTACCAGGTGTACAAGTATAAAATGCAGATTTTTTTTCTTAAAAAACATGTTAAATTCGGAAGAATGATTCAAAAATGCTCCATCGTTATACATTTTTCCCATTTTTCGGACAATTTGTGAATACCACGCCAGTAGAAATCTTTCCCTTTTGCTGCGAACCATTCATCGAGCCATTTTTTCACATCTTGGTACGAACCAAAGCGCTGCTCAGCAAGTGCGTGACCCATCGATGCAAACAAGTGTAATCGGAAGGAGCCAAGTCTGGTCAGTAAGCCGCATGGGGTAGAACTTCCCAGCTGAGTGCTTCCAACGTGTCACGAACTGGTTTTGCCGTATGTGATGGAGCACTTTCTGAAGAAAAATTACTTTGTGTTGCCTCTTTAGGTATTCTGGCGTTTTTTTCAAGCAGCGAACGGTTCAAATCGATCAATTGTTGTTGGTAACGTTTGACATTAACCGTTTACCAGATTTTAACAGCTCATAATAGACCGCTCCCCCACCAAACACAGAGCATCGTCTTTCTGCCAAAGTGATTCGGTCTTGCGGTCGATGTGGATGGTGCGCCTGGGTCTACCCATGATTTTTTGCGCTTGGGACTCCCAAAATAAATTTATTTTTCATCCCCTGTAAACTATACGATGCAAAAAACGACTTCCTTTTGTACCGAGCGAGCAAAATGTCACACGTGTTTTGCTCTTTTCCATTTGCCTGTTGTTCAACTCATGTGGTACCCATTTACCGGTCTTCTGAATCTTTCCCATCTCTCGTAGCCGATTGAAAACAGCTTGTTGACTAACACCCAACTGCTCGGCGAGTTGTTTTTGTGTTTGCGAATCATCTTCGTCCAACAATGCTTGCAATTCCACAGCTTCGTATTTTTTTGGCGGTTTTCCACGTTACTTGTCTGACACATCGAAGTCACCACTTTTGAAACGCCGAAAACCATCGTTCACACGTATCTTGCGATGAAGCATGTTCACCATAAGCTTCTTGAAGTAATCGGTATGATTCAACAGCAGTTTTCTTTAAAATGAAAACAAAAAATTAATGCTATCCGCGAATGCTCTTTGTTCGGTATAAATTTCGACATATTCAACACAACACACTATGCACACACTTTTGCAATTTATCACTCGTGCGCGTCTGACACTTGTTGATGACACAACAAAATGGCGCAGTGTCAAATTTTTATAGCACAAACTGCATTGGTGCACCATCTGTTGTCTGAAATCCGCATTTCATACCAGTACACCTGGTAGGTATGAATTTTTTTTTAATAATTTCGGCTGCTTGAAATTTTGATAATATGTTGTTAGGACTATCTTTCAAGGCTATCTCAGTATCAATACCTAATGTCTCCGATTCTTTGATATTGAAGTTAGTTTGAATATTGTGTTTGAAACCTTTTGTTAGAAGATTTTTTTCCCTGTCCGAGAAAGGTGTGTTGGAAATGTTAATAAATCGATTAAAGGATTGATGATCAATAAAACATTCTTTTTCCTTTTTATCTTGTGTTGTTATACGTTTTTGTTGAATGGGAGGCTGTAGTTTATCGTGTTGTTTTAAATATTTTTTATGTATTATTGTTTTTACTTTTTCACGTGTGTTTGAATTTAAGACCATAAATTCTATAAAATTTAGTTTCATAATAATTCTGTGTGGATTACCTTGAGATACATGTTATATGAGTCTCTATGCTATACTGGATTTTTCTCTTTGGCGAGTATACCAAAGCAGCAGTTATACTCGCCAAAAGACAATGGTGTAAAATGTAGATCTGAAGAAGGTGTATCGACAGCGAAAACGCGTCATCGCAATTTAAATAAACCAGTGGAAATTGACTAAAAACAGTCTTTTATTATATATTTAAATATGTCTTGGCATAAATATGTTACAAGCCTAGCAAAGAAAGCTTCTCAAATGCTGCGCTCCGATTACGCTGGCATTTGCTGAATTCTGTTCAGAAGAGAGCTGTTCGCCTGATTGGAGACCCGGAACTGTCCAGCAACCTTTCTATTCTACAACTATTTTCATGAAAAGTCTTAGATGGATGTAGCTCGCCTAATTCCTCCCAAAGCGGTGGATGTTAGAAATACACCTCGCGCTAATACTTCACATCCGTATGAGGATCAGCTTGTTACTCCTTGTACAACCCTTTTCAAGCCGTCTTTTATATGGAATAATTTGCCAAGGACTATGTTTCCGACCAAGTACAATTTACAGCGATTCAAGACCAACGTGAATCACTTTTTTCTCACACATGTCACTCCTGTTGCGCATTAGGGATTTTCCAGCAAAACGTGTGCTAGGCCCGTAAAAAAAAAGAAGACACCAAAACAATTATTGATGAAATACCACAATACTCCAGAAATGAGCGAGCAAACGAATACCAGTCATGTTGTATAGAAAATTCAAAAGAAAGCCTAATTGGAGATCCAAAACTTAACGGAAACCTTAATCCCTAAGAACATCTAGTAACGGTTTGTCGACTTGAATCTATTTTCTAAGTACTTTCATTGCAAGTATTTAATGGATGTGGCCGGTGTGATTCCTTCCAGAGCCGTATATCCGAAAAATATATATCGCACTAACACATTAAATCAGTATGAAGTTTAGCATATCGCTTTTCGTACCATCTTTTTTAAGAATTCGCTTATATAGAGGTACAACTTGCAACGACTTATAGCCAACGTGAGACGCTTTTTCCGCACTCGCGTCGCTTCTGTAGCAGTTCGGAGATTTCTCCGCAACGCCAAGAAAAAAATATAGCCATA
Source organism: Pachyrhynchus sulphureomaculatus (assembly GCA_019049505.1). Lineage (NCBI taxonomy): Eukaryota > Metazoa > Arthropoda > Insecta > Coleoptera > Curculionidae > Pachyrhynchus > Pachyrhynchus sulphureomaculatus. The sequence goes on from CM032449.1 coordinate 154,244,795, forward strand.
AAATAAAATAACATATACGAGGTTAAAGGGATGGAGCGATGAGTTAGAACGGGTGCTTCGTATAAATTGTACTGTACATCATCCTTTTTGGGGTTGTTGAAGTCAAAAAATCTAATATCGTTATTCGTTCATACCATCCGCCGGTATGCTTTGCCTGTCGTACCAGGCGACTAAAAGAACAAATCAGATGTTCGATGCTCAGATCTCACCAGGAATCGCCCGGTGTGATACCATCGCCTCGTATTAGGCTGCGTGAAGTTGCTCTTACGAGCTAACATGTTTTGGTTGTGCTAACGTCCCCGGACTCTACTGTCGGAAGAGAACAGCATAATAAACCTCCCAGGATCGAAAAAAAATCCCGGGGGTACAATTATGTACCATTCACATCTCCGGGTGGCGGCTGGTTCAGGGAAGTCATGTTGAGATCAAAATTTCATAATGGATTTTTGCAATATTCGAGGTTTAAAATTCAATTGCCCAATACGAGGCATTAGAAGTAAAAGTAACACATCAATAAATCACAAGATTCATCTGCTGCCTTTATCGACTACAAAGTGATACGAATTTATAACATTATTTTCTTGCAGGCATGCTTCTCTTGCGGGCACTATGGATTATTCATAAGTTAATTATCCAAGTACCGAAATTCTCATTCTGTTCTTCTTAAACGTTCGCAGCATCAACTGGTTTAAGTATTCAAATACCATCGACGAACAAGGCCGTGAAATTGACTCTTTCTCAATCAGTTACAATTTCGATCGAAATAGTTTCTAGAAGAAAATATTAGGTTGTATATATCTCTTGAGCCTCTTCTATGCTAAAATTTTTTTGTAATGAATGTCTCGTCATAAAGCACTTTAAATATCGCGTTGTAACGTTTAGACTAAAATATTCTCTAGCGTGAGAAAGTCAAATTCAGTATTTACTGTAGAACTGAATGTTTGCGAGGGAGTTGCTTGGTAAATCACTTTATCAACTTTTTATTATTGAAATATTGCAAGTAAACTAACTGCATAATTTATTTTGCCAGTAAACTTGCTAGAAAGTCTATGCCTTTTGGATTTTTCCTGTTAAAATATAAAATTTAAGTTTAAAATTAGGGAGGAAGGACGTTGAAAGTTGTTTATCCAGGAAAGTTCTATTTTCGCTTTATAACTACGTCAAACTTTTCTACGCGACTTTATTATTATAGTTTAGAGTACATTTCCATCAAAATTTTCAAGTTTAATCGTCACTAATATATTTTCAACAATAATAAAATCGATGGATCAAAGTTTATGCGTATCGAAGGTAAACGAAGATATTTTCTAATTTTTTAAAAGTTGACATTAACTACAACATTTATTTATTAGAAGTATTTTTAAATCTTTTCTAATACAGTAACTATTTTAAATATTGTTTAAAGTTTTCTTTTTCAAAAAATTGATCACTACTATCTTGAACTGACTGTAATTCAAAGTTTTTATCAATTGCAATATTATTGGTGGAAAAGGTTTGTGAAAGTATATAAAATAAAAATAACCGGTCAAGTGCAAGTTGGACTTGCGCAATTAGTGTTCCGTACGTTGATTGCTTTTAAAATAAAATTTTCCTTACGGAAGTATAAAATGATCAGTAAATGCGCAAAAACATTCTAAATAAGTTTTTAACCAAGGTTTTTTTTCCGATTTTTAGTGAAAATTGATGATCTTGAAATTTTTGTTTTTTTTTTATATACCAGATAAATTATTGAAGTTAATGCACTCGTGATAATTTTCGTTCAATCTACACCCTGTAGAGAATATTCCAGATTTTTTTCAAAATTTTTTAACCAGTACTCTTCGAGATTAGTGGGGGGGACAGCGATTTTTCGCACTTTGTTAAAAATAATACAAAGGGAATTGTGCGCAAGTATTACATTATATATATATATATATATATATATATATATATATATATATATATATATATATATATATATATTTGAACTCGTGTTTTTACAAGCTTTCATTTGACACCCTACTCCAGGGCTGTCAAGGTCACGCACAGTTCGAGCCAATTTCGGAGGTAACGCCTCCCGCCGCTCCCACCACTGCTAGACGTTAAGCGGTCGAGCCGCCGATCGCGGCTCGGCCGCTTACCAAACACAATGCGCTCCTCCTATGTCTCTCATAGCCGCTCCTGAGACTGAGCGAACGGCGGCAGCAGCAGTGGTGGGGGCAGCGGGAGGCGTTTCCTCCGAAATTGGCTCGAACTGTGCATGACCTTGACAGCCCTGCCCTACTCGATGACCTGGTAAAAAATTTTTTTTCACGTCCAACTTTCTATGTCAAATAGTTTCGGAGAAAATCGAGTGTGACAGACGGACAGATGGACAGACGGATAGACAGGCAGACAGACAGACGAATAGACGGACAAACGGAGAGATACCGAAGTGATCTTATAAGTGTTTCGTACGGAACACTAAAAAAAGTGTTAAAATTTTTCATCGAGTTTTTTTTTATATAGCGCGAATTTTCAAAATAACGTTTTTTTTGCGAATTTAATTGATTATATTAACTAGTTAAAGTGAAATAATAAGTGTGTACGTGCTTATGTGCATGAATAGTGTATTATTCTATATAATGTGTGCGTGGGCAAGTGTGTTTGTGTGTCTGCATATGTGTAAGTGCGCTTACAAATGTATTGGAGAATGCAAAGTACTATTTAACCCACCACCCAATAAAGCTTAAAAGGACTAAAATAATGTTGAGATGAGCTTGTATGTTTATGTATGTTATATATATATATTTTTTCTCACCTAAAGTGCCTTATTTCTGTAATTTCTTACGATAACTTAGGCTACAGTATACTTACTTATACATACAGGGTGTCCCATATGTATGGAATAATGATTCCCCAGCATTTATTAACCAGTGTATCAAAAAAAATGTGTAAATAAAAGTTATAGGGTGTTATACGGTACACATGCTGGCACATGTTTTGAACTGTCATTTCGAAGAAATTACACCATCTTGATTTTTTGTAAATGGAAAGCCCTATATATTATTTTATTTTTGAGTCCTACTAAAAATTCTATATATTATTTGTCTAACATACCATATATCTAAATGGAACTGTCTTGGAACTGGAAAAAACAACAAAAACTATTAATAAATACTCTAAGTTTACTTTTAAGGTAACAATTGCTCAACATGTCCACCGTTAACAGCGAGACAATGATCCAATCTATCATAAACAACCAGAACAGAGTTTTGCCGAGAATCCGGGTGATCTATGCTACTTCATATTGAATTCTTTGTCGTAAATCTTCTACAGTTTCAGGTCGACTTCGGTAAACTTTGGTTTTCAAATGACATAAAAAATATCGAGTGGCGTAAGGTCGGGACTCCTTGAAGGCCATTCTACAGCACCTCTTCAAATAGGAAAAATTTAAAATCTACGAACATTGATTTCAGAGTGAGGAGGTGCTCCGTCCTGTTTATACCACAGAATACTGCTGTCGTGTAAGATTCCCATCGATAAAAAAGGAACCAATGATATGACGTCCACAAATCCCTGCCCATTGGTTTATCTTTTGTAGTCTTTGAGAATAACTGTCGATTATCCAGTGAGGATTCTCAGTAGACCAGTACCGGCAGTTACACCTGTTAACTCTTCCGTTAATACAAAATATGGCGCCGTAAGAAAAACAATATTATGAATTAGGTTAGGATTATTATTGATTCGTTCTACCATGACCTCGCAAAATTCAACGCGTCTATCGTAGTCATCTTCAGATAATTCTTGCAATAGAATGGGTTTGTATTGATGCAATTTTTCTTCATTCAGTATACGACTTAAGGTATCTTTACTATGTCTAGGCAAAGCTGACAAGTGGCTGTATGGGGATTTTCTGTAATTTCCAATAAAACATCTAACTTTTTATCATCACTTGTTTTAACTTTTGGAGGTCCAGATTTAGAACGACCCTTAACATGACCTGATTGTCTCAATCGTTTTAATGTTTTGCTAACTACGGATTGGGTAGTAGCTTTTCGATTCGGATATTCTGCGTTAAAAAGATCACACACTTCCTGTTGGGTTCTCCTACGGTCTCCGTAACCAAACATCATTAACAAAGTTGTGTTCAATTTCTGTTAAATGTACCATTATGATATTACGCTCAAATTGCAGTTTCACAAAATACAGCAATAAACGTTTTCGTCAATAAATCATTTTTTGACGCGTTATTACCTGACAATAAATCAGATCAAATTAAAAAACAATAAAGCTGACACAAGCCAGCTTAATTTTTTTTTAATTTGATCTCCTTAATTTTAAATATCAATAATTCCAAAACAGCTCAATTTGGACATGTGGTATGTTAAACAAATAATATCTAAAATTTTCAGTAGGGCTCAAAAATAAAATAATGTACAGGGCTTTCCATTTAAAAAAATTTAAGATGTAATTTCCTCGAAATGACATTTCGAAATATTTCATTTTCCACTTCAGCATGTGCGCCGTATAACACCCTATAACTTTTATTTAAACATTTTTTTGATACACTGATTAATAAATGCTATGAAATTAGTATTACAAACATATGGGGCACCCTGTATAGAAATTATACGTAGATGTTATTTTGTAAAAATTCACTTATTTACATGGAATAAGCAATACTGCTTATTACATATGAATCTAATAAAAAAATTATAATAATAGAATTATAATAAAAAAAATATAATAAAAAGAATCACGATTCTTGACATCACAATATCTTTAAAAAAAATCTCAATTTTCTCTTCTTGTTTACTTTTAGCTTAGTGGATAAACTCATTTAAGTTATTCAAAATTAGTATTACTTCTTCAGTTTTTGAGTTCGATATAAAATATCTCACGCTATTAAAAATAATAAATATAATGGTGAAAAAAATAGTTTATCGTGCTAATCATGCCCTCTCACCTTCAGAAAATAGGAATAAAATGTGTTTATTGTGCTTTATGAAAACAAAAGTAATTATTAAAATCTTAGATGCATTGCAAAAATTAGTTACTAAAGTGTGATATAAATTTTTATGTAAATGGCGATAAGCTGCCTGAAGTTCTGTGTTCCTCATGTAATGGAAATGAATATTTTTGTTTACCGAAACGTAATAATCCAAACAGAGACATTCAAACTATAAGATTACGCGATTTTTCGATTTTCAAGGGAGAAAATATACCTACAAGATTAACTGCACTGAAAACCTGTCAGTGTCACTTATGTGAGTTAGTAAAATTTTCAAAATTCAACTTAGTATGTCGTTATTAACATTAAGTAATAAAAAAAACTAGCATTAAACGTTGTCTAAAATGTTTTAATGAAATGAAAAAAGTAATAACACACTTATGCACACCGTCAACTGCTGTAGAGAATCTTCAAGATCAAATTAGAAACTTTTCTTTAAAACAAAAAGAGAAATTGACATCTAGTTTAGTACAAAATATAAAAAAAAATCTGATTACAATAATAGTAACAAAATCTTGGTACGAATGTCACTTACGTAAACAAAAAGGGAAAACTCAGATTTATTGTTTATGATTTTGTGAAATCAAGAATGGCGTATCTTTTTATTACAATTTTATTATTATAATTTTATTATTATGACTATTATAATTTTTTTATTACTTTTATATGTAATAAGCGATATCGTTAATTACATATAAATGAGTGAATTCGCAGAATTTTCCCAATATAACATCTACGTATAAATTGTATATGTATAAGTAAATATGTTATACGATTATCGTGAGAAATTGCAGAAGTGTGGCACTTTAGGTGAGAAAAAATATATACATATTGTTGTATACAAAAATACAAGCTAATCTAAACATTATTAATTTGCGGTTTTACTCATTTTAAGCTTTATTAAATACTTAAATAGTACACTAATTTGTACGCGCTCGCGCACATATACAGACGCACAAGCCCACGCACACACTATATAGAATAATACACGACGCACTCACATAAGCACGTACACACGCATTATTTTATTTTAAATAGTTAATATAATTAATTAAATTTGAAAAACGTTTTTTTTTTTAACTTTCCGCCATGAAAGCTCGATGAAAAATTTCTTTTTATTGTATATACTTTCACAAACCTTTTCCACCAGTAATATTGCAATTGACAAGAACTTTAAATTAAAATCAGTTCAAGATAGCCGTGTGGTATTTATTTTTATCCCTGATGAAGAAAAAGCCAATCTTTAAAAGGTAGGTATTTTTTATTTTTATTAAAAAACAGCCGTTATAACCAATATTTAGATTTAATGCAATGGTAAAAGGTTTAGGTAGCTTGGAGATCATCAAAAGTAGTTACCAGTAGCATAAGTCTGCAGAATATTTCCTAAAATGCGCGACTGACTTATTATGTAGTATGTATGTATGTGAGTATAAAAGTTTACATTATGTTGAACGCTGCATTGGGCGCCAATATTTTTGCAGCAAATTCCAATTTATTTCTACATAAATTATTGTGTTGTGTGCGTAGGCTGGGAGCAGAATCTTGTCCTTTCCTGTGTTAAATTGTCTACTTTAGTGCATCCACGAAGTTTTGTATATTATTTTAGCAAATAAAGGCGATGGAATTATATAAAAATATTGTAATACTCTTGATACAAGAGTACAAAAAATATTGACTCCTTTGGGATTCCAGGAATAAGTGGCATTATAAGAAACAGGGTGGGAAAAATATCTAGCCTATTGGGATCCTTCTGGCGAGAAAAATCAAAAGGAACAAACTTGAAAACGAGCAGTACCTTCATCTACCGATAATTTATTTTATAAATTAATTCCACTATCTTGTTTTCTATTTTCATATAAATGCTTTGTCCAATAACGTCTAGTTTTTTTCATTTATTTTTTTGTTTTTGTCTAACTAAAGGGTTCAAAAGAATGAATGCAGCACATTTTTTCTTTACTATGATTTCTGACATTGTAAGAATAACGAGAGACACCAACATTTACACACGATATAAATGGAAAAACTTCTCCAACCTCATTTTCAGCTCTTTGAACCCACCATATATTAAATATAAATAATTTTTCCTAAAACTTGTTTATTATTACAACAAAAAACCGGAAAGAATTGTCGAAGTAATTGAGACTACAGAAAATTTATCAACCACTTCACTACTCTCCCCTGAAGGAATATTGCTAAAGAAACTATAAGTTCAATGCCTACTTTATATATTGTGTGTGTACCAAATTTAAAAATTGATATATTATTTCATTCAAGAGTTATGGTACTAAGAGAGTAACTGACCTACGAAAATCAAAAACTATGCTTTTTGTGATCTAGGTACTTGGAAACAATGAAATGCAAAAATCTCCTCTTCCAATACTAAGAGTTGCTAAAAATAAGCCCGTGTTCGGTCGTTTTTTGTTTTGAAAAGATGGCACTCTTGACAAGCATCGGAAGTCATATGATTACTTTTGCGTAATCTATACAATGACAAAATTTTAAAAAAAATTTTGAATAGGTAATAAATCGTATATTACCTAAAAAAATTAAAATTACATTCGCGTATGCGTATATCTTCATTTTCATCAAAACAAAATGAGAGCTCGCAATCGACGGTAATATTTATGATAAATTTCGGGTACAGATCTTTAACATCTTATATACCGTACATCTATATTTCCATTTAACTTCGGAAGCAAAACCTTTTGAAATATATGCAAATATACCCAAACAAATTTATATGCAGGTTTATACTCTAGATATCCAAATGGATATTTATTTATATTTCAAAAAGTTTAGCTATTTGAATATGAAGGGTTGTAGATAAAACTTAATACCTTGACAAAGGATCCCCAAAAATAAACATTAAGGAAAGGAAAATTACAGGGCAGTTACGGTAAGATAAATAATAGAAAGTTTATCTAACCATCTGGGGAGAAGTTATTTCAGTTCTAAACAATGTAGCGAGGTATATGTCATCAACAAAAGAGTAACCTATTCTAGGTAGTTAGTTCAAAATAAGGATAAAATAATAATAATGTGAGGTCTCATATATATTTATATATATATATATATATATATATATATATATATATATATATATATATATATATATATATATATATATATATTAATTAATTAATGGGCAATGCCCAATTTTAAAACATTACAATAAAATATCTTAAAATGACAATGAAGTAAAAAAAGAAAATTTTAGAAGAAAAATGAGGGAAAGAGAAAAAAGAAAATTATAATAATAATAATAAAAATAGAAAAGGAAATAATGACTGTAACAGTAAGTAACAAAATGTACATCATACTCCACACAACTGTCTATAAAACACAGATCTTCCAACGAAAAAGTCCAGACTGGGATGCTCATTGGCAAGGCGACATGACCTAGATACAAAATTATTGCATCCGTAGTTGGTCCTGTGGGATGGCACGAAAAAAGTGTGCCTCGAATGGGTCACCCTGGAAGGAAGGTATATATATATATATATATATATATATATATATATATATATATATATATATATATATATTGTTTGGGAATTAATTTAGTATTGCGTAAGGATAACAAATTAAATATCGTTTAATGAAAATAGGAGTATGTATTAAATTAAAATTTCTATGCATACTACCATATAGAACGTACCTCCTTAGTTTATTTCAAAACTCTTGAGAGATAACAAATTGTCTTATACTAGAGCTACCTTTTAAGTTTGTACAAAAACAATAAAAGAAAAAAAAATGGTACAAGTCGTTTTATTGTATCTCAAAATATTCGCCTTTAAGCTTTATACACTTTTGCATGCGTTCGAATCAATTCTCGAAACATTTTTTCCACTCTGAAGTTAGTGCCTCAAAAACATGATTTTGGAAGGACTCAACAGCTTCTTGACGTAATGAAAATCGCTGTCCACCCATTTCTTTTTTCGGTATTCGCGAACAAGGAGAAGTCGTTAGGCAAAAAATTAGGTGAATATGGACAATGAAATATTAATTCGATGTTTTTCTCCGTCAAATAATCAATTGTTTGACATTCTGTGTGAGAACTGGTATTGTCATGATGAAGAATGATGCAACGTTTTCGTTTGTTTCGGTGTTTCTGGCGAACAAATTGTTGTATATCATTCAGTGTTAACTGTTTTTTCGATCCTCTAAAGCAATGGTTGCAACATGTCCAGTATAACCAAAGAAACAAGCGATCAATTTCTTGGAAGTGCTTCGCGATCCACTTTTGTTGGATTCGGTTCATCTTGGAACACTCAAACAATTGATTGCTGCTTAGTGTCCAGCTCGTATAAGTATATCCAAGTTTCATCTCGTGTTACTATGTTCTATACGGATTTTGCATGTCCTCGGTCGATTTATTTTAGCATTTCCTTACGCCAGTTAACACGAAACTGTTTTTGAGTTTACGTCAAATTATTTGGAATCCATCAAGAATAGATCTTTTTTACAGCTAAATGTTTATGCAGAATCGACTGTACTACAGTCTATGATGTGCTGAAGGATGCCTCTATCTCACGGTAGGTCACATGCCGATTATCTTCAATCATGTTGCGCACAGAATCGATGCTGCTAATCTGAACAACAACCGATTTTGGTCTATCTTCACGAAATTTATCGCTGACGGAAGCACGACCATGACGAAATTCTGCAAACCAACTAACATATAAACAGTCGTTTCTGATGGTGATTCATTACCAAAAGTTGAACGAGGCGATTCGAGGAATTGTTGTTGAGTTAGACCTTTACTAAAATCGTAAGAAATCATACAACGAAAGTCTTCACGTGAAATTTCTATTTGTTCACAAAACTGTTTTTAAACACTTGCTGTAAACAAACTACTGGACCAATTTCTAAGCTGCCACTGTTTTAATAATGATAAATGTCAAATTTTACAACAATGGTAATGTCACATCTCACATCTAGTGGTTGTTTGTAAAAACTCAAAGGGCGGCCCTCGTAATTACCAGTAAAATTCAAACATGAGCTGTGGCGTAGCGGATGTAGAAAATAACTCTTTCTTAGAACCAAGGCTTTTTTACGTAGGAACTTTTTTTTTTTGAAGAACATCTTGAGACCAGAGTCGTTTTTTTTTTAAATTGGTTTAAACTTCTACTGTTGAAGGTGATTTTTTCCTTACGAAAAATCTTTTCTCCGCTCATTTATTTGAGTTTATGTCTGTACCGTTCCATTATATGAAAAGGTCTTTTTTATGAAAATCTCTTCCCCGGTCATCGATTTTCAAATTAGGTGTAACTTGAAGTTTCACGATATGAAAGTGTCTTTTGCTGAAAAAAAAAAAAACTGCTAGCTCATGTCAGCGGTTGTGAGTTTACTAAGTTCGGAAGGGTCTAAGATATAGAGCTCTGGTGCAAGAAAGATTTTTTTTTCTTGAGAGTACCCCATTCTCGATTATCGGTTAGTGTCATCTTCCCTCTATATGCAGCTTCGCATTTAATTTTTTTTTTGCTACAAAAAAACGCTCTTTGTACCCATAATCCTCATTAAACCTGCCTGTGCCGCTATCCATATATGTACATATAATAAAATTACGTATACGTAACATAACACGTAGGCTGGCAAGATTTTAGTTTGACACATAGATGTCACCCTTTTAAAAAACTCCATATATGATTTTTAGGAAGTATCAACCTTCAAACGATACGTGTCAAAATTTCATGACATTTGAGAATTGCTTTAAAAGTTACAGTAGTTTTTAATGACACTAACTTTGATATTTTCCAAACAATGGAAAAAATCGGATTTCGTGTGTTGATTAAACACTGTTTGTTGATGGGAAAAAAAATAGCGTTCAAGCCAAGCAATGGCTTGATAAGTGTTACGGGGACTCTGCCCCTGGAAAATCACTCATCATTTACTGGTATTCTGAATTTTAACGCGGTCGTAGAGATACAAATGATGCTAAACGCTCTGAACGCCCAAATGAGGTGGTTACACCGGAAAACATAAAAAAAAATCCACAAAATTGTTTTGGATGACCCTAAATGAAATTGCCTGAGATAGCTGACACCCTAAAGATATTAGAAGAACGTGTTTGTTATATTTTGCATGAACATTTGGGCATGGTAAAACTGTTTGAAATGGGTGCCGGTTACTCACAGTAGACAAAGAACAACAACGTGCTGTTGATTCTGAGCGATGTTTGGACCTATTTAAGCGCAATAAACAGATTTTTTCATGCAATACGTGACAATGGATGAAACATGGATCCACCACTACACATCGGAATCAAATCGGCAGTCAGCTGAGTGGACAGCAGCCGGTGAAAGCCGCCCGAAGAGACCAAAGACACAACAGTCCGCTGGCCAGGTTTTGGCCTCTGTATTTTGGGATGGACATGGACTAATTTTCATCAACTATGCTGAGAAGGAAAACAAATCATCAATAGTGAATATTATATAGTCAACAAACAAGAAAAAAGTGTTCTTTCTTCAAGACAATGCACTGTGTCACAAGTCAATGGCAAAAATCGCATGAATTGAAGTTCGAATTGCTTCCTCATTCACCGTTTTCTCCAGATGTAACCCCCACGACTATTATCTATTCGTAGAGCTCAAAAAAATGCTTGCGAGAAGGAGATTTGGCTCCAATGAAGAAGTTATTACCGAAACTGAAGCCTCTATAGAACGCAAAGACAAATCCTTCTACAAGAAAAGTATAGAAATATTAGTAGAACGTTGGACTGATTGTATCGCTCTTGAAGGAGACTATATTAACGAATAAAGTCGAATTTTCTAAAAAAAAAAATGTATTTTAAGCAGCTAGACTAAAAACTTTGGTTTTATAAGAATGGTTTTAACATCTTGAAATGGTTATTCCTTAATTGAAGTAAATAAGCATTCAGTGTTTTTTTTTTTCTCAATTAGGAGATATTTAAAATTCCATTGTTTTTCACCAGCCCTTTTATATCCACATTAGATTTACAACAATGTTGCCAAATATTCTTTTTAAAGTAACATGACTTTTAGACACAAAAGAATTTTTTACAGCACCCTCATTGTCTTTATTGATTACCAAGATAGGCAAGCCTCTTTCTTACAATTTTGAAAGTATAAAAAATATATTTCTAATACTGAATGTATACTTATTCTATCTTAACCTAAGTTCTTATACTAGTGTTCCTATATTAACTTAATCTAGGAAATGTGTTTGTATATACATGACTTTTTTAATGCTAGGACTTAAAACTAAGACTAAAACTACCTTAGTCTAAGACTTACGCTCACTTAAACTAGGACTAATTTAAACTTAACCTAGACTGACAATCTTGTCACGGCGGACGAGGGGGGTCATCGTCTTCGTCCGAGAGTAGCGGGTCGGACGGTCTCGGGAACTGGCGGCTGACGTGAGGTGGGAGTCGGAAGGCGTACCTGATGCACGGGTTGGGGTGCTGGGACGCCTTCTCCAGGAACTTCTGTTGGATTTTCCTCATGTGTGCCTTTACGGTAGGCACACCGAGGTCCCTATGGTAGTGTCAGTTCCTCATGAAACATGGGGCTCCCGTGATCATCCTCAAGGCCTTGTTCTGCACTGCTTGAAGTTGAGCTCTCCTTGTTTTGGAGAGACGCAAAGCAACCTAATTTTCAAGGTAAAAACATAAAAAAATATACTGTTAATATAAATTATTCATAGTAATTGTTGCAGCTAAAAACCACGTGTTAGTTTTCCAACCATAAATTAATCACCAACCCCACAAAATGTGATTAGTTCATATTTGTTAAAAGTAGTTATTGCAATCAATGATTTTCAATAACTGGTATAATAATATTCCATCCCCCTAAGAGTATGTGTCTATGGCAGACCGCTGAAAGTTATGATGCCCTACATCAAATTTTCTTAAAAAATTTAAAACTTCTTTCTTAAAAATAAATCGCGTACGATCTAGTACTTAATTTGTACTGACACTATCATACTTATAAAACATATTTGGGGTTTTATCTTTAGCTAAAAGCCAGAGATTTTCTGTTTGAAGATCATATCCTCCTGAGCTGGTTCGTCGCACTTGACCCTTCCAGATTTCTCAATCTAGGACCATTTGGCTCGCCTTCTATAGATTTTTTCCAACAAGAGGATGCAGCTGGTCTATTCCTTTTGTAAAAGATCTACCTCTTGATCTTTTGCCCTTGACATTTCCTTCGATTACTAGTTTCCCCATGGTGTCCCTTCTTCTGGCGATGTGACCAAAATATGTGCAGTAGGCTGGGTTTATACGTTTGAGTATCCTAGTTTTCACGTTCATCTCCTCTAATACGGGCGCGTTAGTCCGGTGCTCTGACCAGGGGAGCCTAAGAACTCTTCTGTACACCAACATCTCGACACTTTCGACTCTTTTTCTATTAGTTTGCTCTAGTCTCTAGATTTCGGCTGCATCCATTGCGTTGGGAAATGTGGAGGCAGAAAGGTGTTATAGTTTGACTGTCTTCGTTATTATGCGAGCCTTCCAGATTTATGACAATTTTTTGGTCGCTGTCTTAGCAATTGCTATCTTCGTCTTGATCTTATTCGAGCATCCTCCAACAATTGTAATTAAGTAGCCTAGGTATACGAAGCTCTCGACAACTTCGCTCCCAGGTACCACTCGCCTCTGTGGCTGGTTATTAGTAGGTCTGTCAATGATCATAACTTTGGTTTGGCTCTTGTATATTTCAAGTCATAATTCTATGCTGACTTGAGTGAGCCTTGCCATAACATTCTCGAGCTCCGGAGCCCTAGCAGTTATGATAAAGATGTCATTAGTGTACCTTAAGTTGTTGATCTTCTTGCCTCCCACCGAAATCCCTCTTTCTCACTCTTCCAAGACTTTTCTCATTAAATATTCCGTATATATGTTACCGCCAATTCAGGCATTATATAGAATGTTTGGTAATCTATAGATCCCTAGTTAGTCTATAGAATGCCGGGCTCGTTTAGGCAATATATGAAATATTTTCTTTTTCTTTAACTGTTATGTACTTTACCTAGGTAATCTACAGAATGTCTAGAAATTCTATAGAATGCCGATCAGAGATCAGGTAAAATATAAAATGAAAGACAAATTACCATAATACCAAACATACAGCCAGCAACGTGTATAATAGATATTGAAAATAATAAGCATTAACTGTTACTCGTGTTACGGGGGAGCGTGGTGGGGGTGAAGTCAATACGTTATAACATGAACGAACCTAAATTAACTTGAACTAACCTGAACTAATAGAAGCTTATGTCTTGAGTAGAAGGTTCTGTGTACTTTCAAGGGTCACAACAGTTCATCATGCAATGAATAAGTATAAAATGAAAAACAAATTACCACAATCATATATTTTGTTTATTCAAAATTAGCAATATTGAGATTTTTCAACTGTCTATGTCACAGAATAGTTAACGTTATAACGTACTGACTCCACTCCCACCGCGCTCCTTCACCACCTGCATGAGTAACAGTTAATGCTTATTACTTTCAATATCTAATACACACATTGCCGGCTGTACGTTAGGTATTTTTTTTTTATAGGTCTAGCACACGTGCTGCAGGGAAGTCCCTAAAGCACTACAGGAGCGACATGTGTGCGAAAAAAGCCATTCACGTTGTTCTTGAATCGCTGTAAATTGTACTCGGTGGGAAACACAGTCCTGGGCAAATTACTCCAAAGGGATGATGTTCTCCATATAAAAGACTACTTGCTTGCTGCTGCGTTGTAGGAGGAGTAACAAGCTGAACCTCATGCGAATGTGTAGTATTAACGCGACCTGTATTTCTAACATGCACCGCTCTGGGAGGAATTAAGCGGGCTACATCCTTCGAACAGTTTCCATGAAAATACTTGTAGAATAGGTTCAAGTCGCCAACCGTTCTTCGATGTTCCAGCGAATCAAGGAGGCCGGTCAGTTCCTGGTCTCCAGTCAGACAAACAGCTCTTCTCTGAATAGAATCCAACAAATGCAATGTATGTTTGGGAGCGGCGCCCCAAACATGGGAGCAGTATTCCAGAGTTGATCGAATTTGAGCTTAATAAAGAATTAACAGTTGTGGAGTGTGAAGCTTTCTGGTTCAAAATAATATTCCCAACTTTTAAGAAGCTCTCCCTGCTATGCCTGCGACATGTTCATGTTTGCTCCCAAACTAACGCCCCCAACAAATTGAGTGACGACGATATTAGAGGAATGGAGTGCCCCGCCATAATTATGTCGGGTTTAGCAACGTTAACTGTTTTAGAAAAAACTGCCGCCTGGATTTTTGTAGCTGTCACCCCAAGATAGAATTTCTTCTAGGTCTTTGTTAAGTTGAACTACTTCCCGATGTCTGCGAATATTCGTTTGAGTAGACGATGTCCGAGCGTTCAAGTGAATGAAGAGATAAGCCTACTATCATCTGCAAAGCTGTAGATTGGGTTTCCGGTCTTTTCCAGCAGATTGTTAATGTAGATGAGAAAGAGAGTAGGAGATAATAGGGAGCCTTGAGGCGCACCAGCGTTGATAGTGAAGATGTTACAAAGAAATCCGTCGTCTGCCACTCGTAAAGAACGCTCTCTGAGGAAATGTGAGAGCCACAAACAGAACTTTTCAGACATACCATAAGAGCGTAGCTTAGCCAACAGTTCATCGTGCCAAACACGGTCGAATGCCTTGGATATGCCAAGAATAGCCGCTCAGGATTCTCCAAAGTGCTCAATTGCGTTGTTCCAAACATGGGTTACATAAATCAGAAGATGTCCTGTTGATCTATGTTTACGAAAGCCATATTGATGATCGTTAATAATGTTGAATCCTTCAAGATATTTTAAAAGATGCTTATTGATAGCCTTTTCCATGACTTTCGATATTATTGAAAGCAGTACGACTGGTCGGTAGTTATTTGGTAAGGTCTTCTTGCCTTTCTTAGGTATCGGCTGAACTGTGGCACATTTCCAGCAGGAAGGAAATATTCCCTTTCTGTAGGATAGGTTGAAAAGTCTACAGAAAACTGGTGTTAGTTTCCTCGCACAGTTTTTGAGAACTATGACGATATACGTTTTATGATACGCTGTCTGAAGACAATATCGGGCATCCTTGACTGTACTATGGGAATAGTAGGTGGTGTTTTTCCTTGGATATCGACAGTAGAATATGAAGCAGAGTTCAGCCAACAAGTTCGCTTTCTCAACAGGTGTCGTTGCAATAGAATTATCTGGTGGTGTGAGTGGTGGTATGGTGGATTTGGTGAAATTTTGACTAACTGCCTTAGCGACTGACCAAAAGAACCTGGAATTGTTGGGACAAGCGAGAAGTTTGTTTCTAACCCGTTGATTGTGTGCCTCCTTGGTTTCGTCGATAATTTCTTTGCATCTGTTCTATTCTATAGAATCTATAGAATCTATTCTAAAGAATTCCTAGGCAAAGTATAAAATAATGGATATTTTATACTTTGTCTGAACGTTTTTAGGCATTCTATAGAATGCCGGATTATATACTCGTACTTTGCTGATCACAAACTACATTAAACAGGATGGGGAGAGAATGCGGCCCTGTCTCGCCCGGCTTCCACTTTGAACGTCTTAGTGGTATTTTGGTTGACCCGGGACGGCTGCTGTGTTATTCTCGTAGAGGTTCCTTATTATCATCACGAGATGTTTAGGAACACCAACCTTTTGAAGAATTGACTAGAGTTGGATACATTTCACAGAGTTAAAGGCCGTAGTATAGTCGACGAAACACAGGAAGATTTTGATGTTGAACTACCTGGCTCTTTCTATAATTTGGCGGATACACACCATATATTCTATTAATCTAAAGTTGTATCCACATACGCATGATATAAAAATGAGCATATTAAAGCAGAAGAATATAATAGCACGATGAGCTGTTAGACCTAATAATATGAAGAATATTACTTAAGTTATGTCATTATTTGTGCAAATGTTGCCTGTTTATAGTATAGTATATAGTAGCGTTTTACAAAAATTGTTTTCTTTTAAACTACTATGAAATTCTAATCCATTCTATTATTATTTTACTTTAATATTTCGACAACATGAAATATTTGACAATGTTACAGTGTTACTCTGTTTCTTATATTTTCTTTCCAAGATTGCCCATCTGTATGGAACGTAAAAGTGATCGACAAGAAAGGGTTTAATGAGACCAGTTCGTTGATCTATTTTTACTTATGTAGATTTATCTAACAATATAAGAAAAAGATATTTAAGTTTTAGATAATGTAACTAAACACTTCTCATCAATCTTCTTATATTCTAGTTTTAAAGAAAATTGGAACATTGAACTGTTGTGGCTTTTACTTACCTTATCTCATTAAATACAACAAAAAACTGGTTAATTAAACATAAAATTTCCACAATATTTTTATTTTTCAGTACAACGCGTTTGGCTAACAATATACATAGCTTTATCAAGTATAAATAATATACCAGGTGTACAAGTATGAAATGCGGATTTTTTTTTAAAAAAAAAAACATATTAAATTCGGAAGAATGATGAAAAGTGCATACTTTGATGCGCCATCGCTTGTTATGCATTTTTCCCATCTTTCGGGCTGCGAACCATCGAGCCATTTTTTCACATCTTCGTACGAACCAAAGCGTTGCTCAGCAAGTGCGTAACCGATCGATGCAAACAAGTGGTAATCGGAAGGAGCCAAGTCTGGTGAGTAAGCCGCATGGCGTAGAACTTCCCAGCTGAGTGCTTCCAACGTGTGGCGAACTGGTACTGCCGTAAGTGATGGAGCATTGTCATGAAGAAAAATTACTTTGTGTTGCCTCTTTCGGTATTATGGCCTTTTTTCGAGCAGCGAACGGTCCAAATCGGTTAACTGTTGTTGGTAACGTTTAGTATTAACCGTTTCCCTAGGTTTTAACAGCTCATAATAGACCACCAAACACGGAGCATCGTCTTTCTGCCAAAGCGATTCGGTCTTGCGGTCGATGTGGATGGTGCGTCTGGGTCTACCCATGATTTTTTTGCGCTTGAGATTCTCAAAATAAATCCACTTTTCATCCCCTGTAATTAAACGATGCAAGAACGACTTCCTTTTGTACCGAGCTTTTGCTCGTCACACGTGTTTTTGCGCTTTTTCCATTTGCCTGTCGTTCAACTCATATGGTATCCATCTACCGGTCTTCTGAATCTTGCTCAACTCTCGTAGCAGATTGGAAACAGCTTGTTGACTAACGCCCAATTGCTCGGCGAGTTGTTTTTGTGTTTGCGAATCATCTTCGTCCAACAATGCTTGCAATTCCACATCTTCGTATTTTTTTGGCGGTTTTCCACGTTCCTTGTCTGCAACATCGAAGTCACCGCTTTTGAAACGCCGAAACCATCGTTCACACGTATCTTGCGATGGAGCATGTTCACCATAAGCTTCTCGAAGTAATCGGTATGATTCAACAGCAGTTGTCTTCAAATGAAAACAAAAAAATTAATGCTGTCCGCGAATGCTCTTTGTTCGGTATAAATTTCGACATATTGAACACACCAACACAACACTATGCACACACTTTTCCAATTTATCACTCGTGCGCGTCTGATACTTGTTGATGACACTACAAAATGTCACAGTATCAAATTTTTATAGCACAAACTGCATCGGTGCACCATCTATTGTCTGAAATCCGCATTTCATACTTGTACACCTGGTATAGAATTATTAGGTATATATAAACTAAAGTAGGTACAAAATGATATATCATCAAAGTAACCGAATAGCCATTGTTAACGGGTACTTGTTTATGTAGTTTAATTCTTTAGTAAAATTGTCCTCTGATAAGGGGATATTAGTTAGTCTATGTATAAAACTATGATAAGCTGCGAGTTTATGATGGTTAGGGTGGTGAGAACTATTTTTATGATATGTAATTACACAAAACTATTAAATAAGAACTTTGAAAAAATTATTTGTCTTAATGACAACGGACCAATTATGTGAATAAATTTAAAAGGTGTTTCTGTTTGTTCGTAAAATATTTGTATTTTTCATACGGTTTATTTCTAAGGCGTCCTTCAGATTTAGTTTATGACCTTTTTTTTCTTGGCGTAGTATTTTAAAATTTGGATCAAAAGGCTGATTTTCAGATAATAGGTGATTCGCATATGTTGAGTTATTTTTTCCATTTATAAAACTTCTATAGTGTTCATTAATCCGTGTATTAAAAGTTGTACCTGTTTGTCCTATGTATATTTTAGGACAAGTTCAGCAGGTTAATTCATAAACACCTGATTTATTATTTTTATCGGTTCGTTTTTTATAATTTTTTAAAAACTTTCTATAGAGTGTTCTGTTTTGAATGCTATGTTGATATTTTGATACTTAAGTATTTTTCTTATTTTTACTGGCGGGTTACCTGCTGCAAACTTTAGCAGCTTACTTGACTTGACTATAGTTCCTTTGTCAGAAACTGTTTTTAATAACAAACTAAATATTATCAAACAAATAGCCGTCAATAATGGATATTCACCGCTACTCATAGATAACATGGTAAATAAAAAACTCAAAAATCAAGCTATTTCAGAAATTTTCTCAGTAACAAAATAAAAGTTGCCTTTTAGAACTTTTACATTTTATGGTAAAGAGTCAGTAAAAATAAGGAAAACACTTCATCATCATCATCAAAATATCAACATAGCATTCAAAACAGAACACGCTACAGGCAGTTTTTTAAAAAATTATAAAAAACGAACCGATAAAAATAATAAATCAGGGGTTTATGAATTAACCTGCGGCACTAAAATATGCATAGGACGAACAGCTAAAACTGGCGGATTCACGGATTAATGAACACTGTAGAAGTTTTATAAATGGAAAAAATAACTCAACATATGCCAATCATCTATTATGTGAAAACTCTTTGGATCCAAATTTCAAAATACTACGCTAAAAAAATAAAGGTTATAAACTAGACCTGAAGGAGGCCTTTTTTCAAAGAATTTGCTTAATAGTTCTGTGTAATTACCTATCATAAAATTTATTCATCATTTTGTATCTACTTTAGTTTATATATATATCTAATAATTCTGTATATTATTTATACTTTACAAAGTTACATTGTTAGCGAAACGCGTTGTACTGAAAAATAAAAATATTGTGGAAATTTTGCATTAAAATAACCAGTTTTTTTTGTATTTAAAAATGAAACAATAATAATAAATGATAGACCCTATAAATTTTGCTTTGTGTTTAATTTAGTAGGTATAACAAGATATCGAAGTTAATTTGTGTAAAGTTATCAAATTGAATCTTGTTTACCGAAAATATGAATTATTTAACTGCATAAAATTTAAATTTGTGTAAATTCCTTTTTTATCGGCTATGATTAGATAAAATAACGTAATGAAAAACGGCTGCAATTTAAATTTAAATTGAAACTGAGATGAGTTACAACATAGATTTACATAAGACCCATTTTGATCTAAGCGCTTCGATTTATAAACTAGTAAACCATTGAACTCACTCAACCTGAGATGGTCGAAATTTTTAGGGAAATTTAATTTTGTTAACTATAAGTAAAAAAAAAAAATATATCGTTTTGTAAACCATCAGTGGTTCTAAAAGAAATTAAAAAGTAGATTATACAAAGCGAAGCAATCTAACAAAGAAAAACTTTTAAGCACTTTTGTTACATTTGTTTCTCTATTATATTCTATTCCCTCTAAACAAGTTTGGGTTTTGAAAATTATTTGCAGAAAATTCAAAATTTTCAGTTTTTTTTTATTAAAAAGCGTAGTACTACTGTTAAAATGATACTATTATGATATTTCAGGGGCAAATTGGTATTACAGCGATTCAAGAACAACTTGAATCGCTTTTTCCACACACATGTCGCTTCTGTAGCGCTTTGGGGACTTCTCTGCAGCACGTGTGCTAGACCAATAAAAAAAATAACACGTAGAAGTATGAGAATAAGAAATTAGAAATAGAATGAAGACGATAGAAACAGAGATAGATAGAATAAAATTTAAGACTAAAATAATTGGGTTACATCTTGAGGATGTCTGATTGAAGATGATCAAAACGTTTATTTAAATATAGGCTACCAAGTAGATAAAAAAGAAGATCGCCATTCAAGCAAATTCTAATATGAGTATGCTTATAAGTAAGGAAACCCAAATATGCAAGTGAAAAACTTTAACATATGCGCATAAATATGCAAATAATTTTCTCAAAATATGCACATACATGTTGTAAATATGCAGTAAAAAAAATCGAAATAGACTTGAAAAATGTAAATTTATTGTTTCACATTACATGATACGAGTACTATACAAATGTAGCAATAAAATACCCATTTTAAATTTTCAACATACAGGGCGAATGAACTAAATCTAAATATAATATTATACAAAGTAAAAAATAAATATAAATAATAATGTATTTTATTACTTTACTTAAAGATGAACATATAATAATAATAATAATGTAGGTACATATTATAAAAATTTATATACGTAGTAAACAGCATAATAAAACACATTTTAAATTTGATACATACAGGGCGATGCAACTAAGTAAGCAGAAATATGTAAATATTGCAAAAGACAAGGTCGCCGTTAGTTATAAAAACAATAAACTACTAAATGTTTCTCAAAATTCTCAATTAAAAAGTTTTGTCTTCTATCATTCTATAAAAATTTATGAGGTTTACTGACTGGTTTTTACTGACCATAAAATAATAAAATTTATTTGGGGAAAACCACCGGCGCGGCGGCGGCCGCCTAAACATTGACCCTTATTCCGAGAAATGAATGAAAATGCCTGCCAAAGACCTACATTATTAAAAATTCCTTCAAATATGCACATATATGCTATTTTTAAAGCATTTATGCAAATATTTAGAAAAATGCATATAATATGCAAAATATGCAATATATGCGCTTTGCATATTTGGGTGTCCTTACTTATAAGATAAGAATTTATAGAAGAGTAGGCAATATTTTGTCTGTTTTTTTGGGGCTGTATCTGACAAGATTCATCTGGAAGATATTCATGACATCGAAACTCCCAACAGACAAAGAAAAGTTCCTATCATGGAATCATTTGTCTCACATGCATAGCGAACCTGTTTATGATCTACTTTGCACGAGAAGCGTCAAACAAAGTTCTTCTAAAGTTGGTTCGGTACGCCGACATATTTGTCTTATAGCCCTTTATAAAGAAATGAATTTGTTTCTTAGATCACCTAACTCTTCTAAGTCATATTGGAACTAGGAGAAAACAACCAACTAACCTTCTTAAATTTGCTTGTGTGGCACCAGAAGGACATCTGAAGAACACACTATACAGAAAACCAACACATCGTGCAAATACATAGCAGGTATTTGCACGATAGTTCACATCACCACCCATCACAACTGCAGTAGCAACCACTTTGATCTCAAGATCTTTTTGCGAAACCAATAACAGACAAAAAGAGATAAACAGTAACACAAAAACCCTCAAACCAAACGAATATGGCAATATAAAATATATCCACCACCTACAAACAAGATAGTAACTATAAACCAGCAAAGCTTGATATTTTCTACTTATATTAAAAATCCTCTTTTAGTTTTAGGGTGAATCAGTTAATTTATTTGCCAGTTTATATTTTATTCTATCCAAGTACTCATGATAACAATAGAATAGAAAAGCTAATACGTAGGTGTGATTTTATTAAAAATATACAAACACTCTTGTTAACCTTGCTTTCAACAGAAAATTACTCCCTGGATGATCTTCCCATTATTTGATGTGTTGGATACACAATAGTACCACAGTAAACATAAAACACAGATGCGACGCTCAAAAAAATTTTTAGGTCCGGTTTTTAATCACGCATGCGTCCTCTATTATATCAACAACGCGCCAGCTAGACGCGGGTTATGTTTACATCTGGATTTCAAGGAGAATTTTTTTATAACGTGCTCCGAAATTCATTACTATAATTTTTCAATAAGTAAAAGACTCGTTTCACCTTATAATTAAAAATAATTATAAAAAAACCGGTCAAGTGCAAGTTGAACTTGCACCATTAGTGTTCCGTACGTTGATTGTTTTTAAAATAAAAATTTTTGTTAGGGTGGTATAAAATAATCAGTGACTTCACAAAACACACCCCAAATGAGTTTTCAACAAAGTTTGATTCCAATCTTTACTGAAAACTGGTGACCTTGAAATTTTGTTTTTTTTTATATACCAGATAAATTATTAAAGGTAATGTACTCTGTATCTATATACCGTGGAGAATATTCCAGAATTTTTTCAAAATTTTTTGATCAGTACTTTTCGAGATAAGGTAGGGGACAGCGATTTTTTGAAAGTAATACGAAGAAAAAGTGTGCGCAAGTATTACATTATATATATTTTTTTACTCGTGTTTTCGCAAGCTTTCATTTGACACCACACTCGATGACCTAGTAAAAAAAATTTTTTCACTTCCGATTTCACCCCTTAAAACGAACCCCTTAAGTCAAAATTTATGTTACGGTGGTATAAAATGATCAGTGACTTCACAAAACACACCCCAAATGTGTTTCCAACAAAGTTTGTTTCGAATCTTTACTGAAATCTCATGACCTTGAAATTTTTTTTTTTTTATATACTATATAAATTATTAAAGGTAATGCACTCGTGATAATTTTCGTTCAATCTACACCCCGTGGAGAATATTCCAGAATTTTTTCGAAATTTTTTGATAAGTACTTTTCGAGATAAGGCCCGGGACAGCGATTTTTTTCGCGAATTTTTAAAAATAATACAAAGAAAAGTGCGCGCAAGTATAATATTATATATATATATATATATATATATATATATATATATATATATATATATATATATATATATATATTTTACTCGTGTTTTCACAAGCTTTCATTTGACACCACACTCGATGACCTAGTAAAAAAAAATTTTTTTCACTTCCGACTTCACCCCCCAAACTAACCCCTTAAGTCAAAATTTAACTCTCAAAACTACATGGCTCTGATGAGGCCATCAATTCCTGTATTATTACCAAATTTCACCTTTCTATGTCAAATAGTTTCGGAGAAAAAATCGGGTGTGTGACAGACAGACAGACAGACAGACACCGAAGTGATCTTATAAGTGTTCCGTACGGAACACTAAAAAGAGTCAAGAGAAAGTGTTTGTTGTCTGGTTAGTTTTTTTGTAGTTTTTCCAAAAATCCTATAATTCTTTATTTCTATGATGCAATATATTATGTAAAGATTATGATAATTGTGTTTTCATATTAGAGTTAAATTTTATTTGTAAAACAGTCGATATATTATTATTGATAATTTTATCTTAATATGTAATTGCTAACATATTGACTCATTTAGTCGAAATAGAATTTATGCATCCTTGTCATAACTTTCCGAGACCTATCATATTAAAATTGTTTTCTAGCGTTAAGTTATATTATCTGGTAAAATTCGCTAACCTAACTTTCAAAACTCAAACTGGGCATGCAAAAGTAATAATTCTCCAGAACGAATAAGTTTGAATAAATCAGTGCATGGATTTAATTTTTTTATGTAAGTAATATATTGGCACGAAAAGTCATTAGTTGTATGAAAATTATTACATTAGATTGTAGTAATGATAAAATGGAGCAAAAATTGTATTCACTTCATTTTTAAGTTCGAAAGAAAGGCGATCTCACCTTAAAATGATAATTTTAATTATTTTCAATCTATCCAGATTATTGGGATTCGCTAAAATATAAGAAGCATGATTGTTTTCATTATACGCTCGAAGGTGAAGGTGTGCAGAGATATATTCTCAAAACGAACGTTTTTTCCGATCGGACAATATCTCTAATAGTTGAGAAATATAAATTCCACAATGAAATATTTAAATGAAGAACGTGCGAAAAACATTGAAGCCAAATGTATTTTTTTGCATTTTTCCCTGTTTTTTTTGTATATATATATATATATATATATATATATATATATATATATATATATATATATTAATAAGAACTGGATAAATAAATGTTCCTTATCTCGTTTTTTTCTTCCATTCAATCAGCAAAATTCATTTTTATTCTACAGAATAAGATTTTTCTTGAAAGAAGGAATTTGAATATTTCAAAAACTCGTGGGCATCATACCAGCAATATGGCGACAGGTCATGTGATCATTACAAATTCAAACCCCTTGAGATGAAAGGTACCTGTCGGTACTGTGTTTTACGTTTACTGTGATAGTACCCTGAATTTTATTTATTTGACTTGCGTTCAAAAAACAAAACATATTTTGGAACATATTCTCGCTGACAAATATGATAAATGGGGATGGGGATGATGAATTTCCATTTATTTAAAATGAAGTTTAATAAATATTAATTTAAAAATAACGTTTTTAACAAAAACCGAACAGAAAATAGCTGTTTTCTGAAAACCTCAGGATTAAATGTGGTAAAAGCTAAAATAAAATTGACAGGAATTAAAAACTGGTTTTTTCGAGTTATTGAATTATTTTCCTTTAAAGATATATAAATAATACCGTTATTTATGACAAATACAATTGAAAATTGGTCGTAAATTTATTTATTCAACAATACAGTTAAATAAATATTATTTTCATAAATCGCAAAATAAAATTTGCAGTGGTAGTGTCGTTTGTAAACTAGAAAAATAATAAATCTGGGGTTTGTGAAAAATTATTTGTAACAAAACAAATTTTATAATAAATTAATATATTATACTAATTCATTTGATAATTTTACAGCCATAAATAATAAAAGAATTTTTCTTCAAACTTGTGGAAGAAGATACACATATAGGTAATAGGGGGAAACAATACTTACGTGTTTTTAAAGTTTGACCTATTACAGACATGGCCAAATTCGGCTAAAATTTATAATAATTAGTCTCGCTTGTTTGACAAAAACAAACAAACATTTTTTAAGCTTTTTTTTATATTATAAACTACCAAAGTTTGCATGTACGAGGACTGTTTTTTTCAACCTCTGATGGTCCATAAAAAAGACAACATGTAAATAACAAAATGAATTTATTATTAAAAGTTGTGTATAAACATGGATATGTTGGAAAGGCGAGTCTTTAGTACAATGACACTACTTAGTATATATCACCACTACACAGTATTAAAAAATTTAGTAACAACCCTATAATTAAAATGATTTCAATATCATAACACAGTTACTACAGCTTTACTCAGCATGCATATATCACCACTACACTAAACACTTTATTTTGTAACTCGACGTGCGTTTCGCTAACCATGTTAGCTTCATCAGGAGGGATGACTGACTAAAGCTAAACTATAAATCTACCCTATTTATACTCAGCCTAACACCTGAATTACTTAGGTGGAACTAATGGCATTTTACATTTTATATTTTATAATTTCCATACTTTCGTAAGCGTTCAACAATCTCCAGATCAGATACCTTTTTAATTAATCTTAGATTATCTAATGTTACAGTATGATCAGCTTCAAGGGCATGTGCGACAATGCTAGACCTTTCTGTTCTACTGTATTTTAAATGTGCTAAATGTTCTTTAAACCATCTTTTAATTGACCTTTTAGTTTGCCCAACATACTTTTTGTCACAATCATTACAACTAGTTTCATAAATTTCACTTTTCTCACGATTAGGAATCTTATCTTTCGGATTTCCTAAGATATTCCTCAGATTGTCTGATGACTTATAGACTAAGGTGAGGCCTACCTTATTGAGTATTCTGCTGTATTTAGGATTATATGGTATGGAGACATTCTTGGTCTTATTTTCGTCGCATATAAAAAAGTGGAATTCTGAATATTTAATCCGAACTTATCTCTGTTTATTAACTTGTTTACTAAGTCATCGTCATAACCATTAGCTCTAGTTATATTCCTAATACGATTCCTTTCATTATTGAAGTTTATTCTATTCAGAGGAAAAGTGACCAAACGATGAACTAAAAAATGTAATGCCGCTAATTTATATTGTTTGCAATGAAATGAATCATTAGGAATATATCTATCTTTTACTGTGTCTATAAATATCTTTTTTTTTATGGGTCTAGCACATGTGTTGCAGAGAGGTCCCTAAAGCGCTACAGGAGCGAAACGTGTGCGGAAAAAAAGCGATTTATGTTGTTCTTGAATATTTGAATCGCTGTAAAATCAAATTTTAACCTATTATTATTTTAATAATGAAAATATCGAGAAAAGGCAGGGCTTTATTCTCAATTTCGTGAGTAAATTTAATCTATATTTGCTATCTTTGTATCAAAAATCTCGAAAACATCATCCACATACCTATACCATACCCTTGGGAAATACTCAAATTTTTGACAGGCTTAGGTGTCAAACTTACTCATGAATAAATTGTCTATGAAAGGTGATGAGCAATTTCTCGTCTCATCCTTCAATGAATTTCCGCTGAACTATTCCCTTCTGCTTGAATAAACTGAATTACACTACGCAACTCGCGCTTGGCGGGAAAATCAATCGTAGCAGCCATGTTTACGTACCTGCGAGTTAGCTCAAAATGGCGTAATGACATTGAAAGTGGCAGAAGTTATAGTGTGAAAGATGCGCAGTCTATCCCCGAGCATCCCTACCTTCTAGCACTCAACTGACTGTTAACAAGCACGACCGGAGGTTGAAAAAAATGGCTCTCGTACATAAGTTATTTGCCTTGATACCAAATTGATTTTTAGATTTAATATATTTAGTTGTTGATTTGACTGATTTAAATTTTTTATAAAACTTCGAGGTTTTTAGAGGAGCGTCGAAAGATGAGTCAGGTGTGTGTGTGTGTGTGTCTTGTCTGTAAGCTTGAATATTTGCGAATGGGCTCCAGAAGATATAAAAAGAGTCATATAGTAAAATAACTTTCAGCAATAAACTTTCATAGGGTTCAGATATTATTTACCCTATGTTAATTTATTTTTTTAATCCTTGAGGGTCACATTTAATGCACTGGTGTATTACTTTGTCTGCTTGTCCTTTTCTTTCTCTCGTCACATTCTTAACTTAATACTTGTATATATGTTACAACCTTAATTGAAATGAAGACAATAGCGGGATATTTTCAAAGTAAATTTTCATAAAATTAACCTGCAAAGAATCACAGTAATTTTAACTAAATAGATTTTTTTTCAATTTTTTCAAAATACAAATAAATTATCATGGTATTTCAGTGTTCTTATTACCGTTTTAGCTTTTACTTTATTTAGTTTACAGTTATTTCCAATTTTAACAGTAATAGTGTGTAGAAAATATTAAGATCTGATTATAGAGCAACCTAAAAAAATGTCGAGTTGAATATAGCAGTTTCAGAAATACAGACGGTCAATTTAGCGAAAATATACTTATGGAACAACAGGTAAATTATTCCAATTATATTTCCTGCTAACAGGAAGAATTGTATTTGTGAAGAAAATAATGCTCCGTAATCCTTCTTTTTTCAGGTCTTAGGATTTTCAGATTACAAAAAACTATTTTTTTAACTTCCATTTTCCTAATATCCAGCCACACATCACAAAAAAGATTTATTTTTATTTACATATCAAGAGGTTTTTTTTGTCATACCTAACAATTTTTTATCTGTACCATATACATTTAAATTTTATTCTTTAATGTACATCGGCAGAGAGCCTGTAGTTTCTTTGATGTGATTTTAAAAGAGGATTGCAATTTTTATTCCTTAAATACTTCTTTATTATATGGATGTATAGCCTGTCCCAAAATATAAGATCCTGATTTTTGCCGTCTTAAGTGGCAATATAAAAATTCTGACCTTTTGTTTATGATAGGTTGCAGAGATGGACTTAAGAATTTTATTCATTAATGCAAATAAATAAAATTATAACGGTGTTTGGAGATGTTTATTTATAGATGCATGCAAAAACAAATGGATAAGAAGTACAAATATACGGTTTGAATGAATGGGATTTACAAGAGGGGACATATTGTATAAATTAAAATATATTCTAACTTAAGCCTAATTCAGTTTCACTATCACTGTCATCAGCTGAGGTAATTATCAGTGGTTTTATATTATTTACATAAATATATAAATCTTCAACTTCAACAACGTGCTGAATGGAATTCTTCCAGCTTTCACAAGGTATGGTTTATCATTTATAACTTTTTTTACTAATTCAACCACTGACACGCTTAAAGCAAAAGAAATATTTTGTGCCCTTATTTTTGATTTAACTTGATGCCAGACATGTTCAATTGGATTAAACAAGCAATAATACGGAGGAAGCCGCAAAACAGTGTGTCCCATTTTCTCAGCCATACTATCACAAACATATTTCTTTTTCAATTTATATTGCTTCAAAACTTCCAAAAGATCACTTTTTTTATAACTAATGTCAAAATAAATGTCATTTTCTAACATATATTCCTGTATTTCCGATTTGGTGTTGGCTGCATTAGGAACCTTAATTAGTAGGCGACTATATTAACTTGCATTGTCCATAACTCTGTTCGGGAACATTTGGCAAAAGGAAATTTTGAAAGCAATTTCCAAAAGTTCTGCGGTCGTGTCTTCGTGATAGTCCAAGCTCCAATCTTTTATGTTTTTTGCAGATAATAGTAGACAATTTGAAACCCCCCCCTTTTCAGATATAGCAGGCAAAATGGTTACCTTTATTTGAAGGTGCGTTAGTCTGACATTTTGTACTGCTGTCAACCCACCCTTTTTACACAGTGTAATGGGTATCAAACCATGTTTCGTTAAGGTAAATTATTGGCTAATTCTCTGATAGATCTTTTTAATTTCTTGTAAATAAGTACATCGCAAGATTCGTTATCTTTGTGACTCCATCACTACTTGCCTTTTGTTGATTTTTCGGAATTGTATATTGGTCCCGTCGTGCACCAGTCTTAATTTTATTTTGTCTAGTATCGGCATCAACTGCTCTTCATACATAGAATATATTTTTCTCCTGGTGACTTCTTTTTCACAATCATGTACTTGATGTATTTGAAAATCTTTCCATTTTTTCCTGTTCCTGAGTGTTGGTTTTCCTACAATACCCTTAATCGTAGAAATTGGGGTTTTTGTTAGTTCACTGGTGTCTTGCAAAGCACTTGTTTATTCAAATTGCTTTTTACCAAGCTATCGTAAACGTTTTTCACTATTTGTTTAGCGTGAATTGAAAATGTTTTCTCTTGCGATAGCCACTATTGCAATTTTCCCACGGGCGCCACATAATTAAAATAGACCCGTTACGTTGTAAGTTGTAAGTAAAACTAAAAATAAAAATAATAAAAAGTATCTTTGGAATTTTAATGGGGACCTGTGGTCATTAGGCCTATATTATCAAATACTTAATGGGCTCCAGGTAGTAAATATATAGGTAAAAATAGATCCAATATGAACGCAGGTGCAAGTGAGGGCGGTATACAAAGCAGGTAAAATAAAAATACATTTATGGTAACACCCGGCAACTATGCACAAAACCTTAATAGGGTCGTTTATTACCCATTGAAAAAAGCAAAAAGGTAGGATCTTATATCTTGGGATTTACTTTACAAGATAAATTTTTAATTTCTTGAATAAATCAACTTATATGAACAGATGTTAAAGGTATCATGAAGAAAGAACAAAATGGTATCATCTAAATGTTCTAGCTTTATGGTATAGTTACGGCTTACGGTACCGGTACCTTATTATTAATGTATTTTAATATATTTGGCTTTGCCACAAACACAGGTAGTAGTTGTTGCAAAAATGTAATAACGCCCATGGTAGCAGTACCGAATTTTCTAAAAGGTACAGTGAAACAGAAATGTGTGATTCGGCACTTGGACGACTCTGGCGAATAATATAACATCCTCGCCAATATCAATCTAAAATAGCTAATCTCCACAATCAGCGTGTAAGTAAGCGAAAAAAAAATTTAAAGTAAAACTCATTCCATTAGGTTTTTACAAATGCATAGTGCATATTTTATTGTTTGTTAATATAACATTTCCTAAACAAATATTTATTATTAACAGAAACTAAAAAAATTAGCTAACTTAATAGCTATTTTTAGGTTCGAATGACACAGAGAACGAAGATAGAAAACATGCCTTTCCCTGCGCAACTAGGTAAGCAGCCTGAATTAGATCTGGAAGTTTTTCATCTAAATGTTTTAAAACTTGTTTTTGTATTAACCTTTGTGGTATTAACATGCTTCAAGATTATTTAAAGTGTCTGTTAAGATAAAATTTATCAAACAGTTGACAAAATTTGCTTTTCTATTACTCACTTTACGTGGGTGACAGTAGGGAGCAATCTGACTAAAGCAAGGTTAAATAATATATATTTTTTACTCTAATTGGTTTTAGCAGTAACTTGGAAATTAGTTAATATCCTCGAATCTGGTTTTACCAAGGATATATTTTAATATGACTATACCGTATCATGGATGTTAGTAATATGAAAAGTTGATTAGAGATGGCATTGTTTGCCATGCAGTATTTTTTGTTTACTGATAGGAGATTTATTTCCCCAGACATTAAATCCTTGCTAAAATAGCAATTGTTAACTGAACAGCACATAGCTGCTTGAAGCTGAAATCCAATACCATATTTTTTATTGACATTAATGTCTAAAATTAAATATACGCAAGCAACATTTCGTACAAACAATTCACAAAGATTGGAAAAACACACAGAAAACATTCCTGTTCCGTTCGGATTAAACGTCGAGTATTGTCGGCAGTATCTTCATTCTTGTTTCTTTAGGCTATCGTAATGAAACAGATACGCGATGACGCTCGACGTTTAATGTAACACATCTAAGAATCAGATCATACTAATGTGAAATTGGTTGTTCAACCTTAAGATTGGAACTAAACAAAATTGTTCAAAATGGTTGGAATTTTCGATATTCTATAAAAATTAGAAGACGCGCTGCTCTATGCTTATTCTCGAATCCTTTCATTCTCTGGAATTGCACCTGAAAGTTATATTTTTTTAAATGAAAATTAAATAATCCTATACAATGATACCAATGATATTATTATTTTAGTCGGTTTGGGGCTTAACGTTTTTTAAAAAAAAAAGTAAAACGATTTAATAAAACTTACTTTCTTCGGCAAATAACTCAACAGATTCATGTAATAAATTTTCATATCCAAACGGTAAAATATGTTATTTCCGAGTAAGTTCACGGTGCAGTGATGCTAACTGCATAATAAACTCTAAGATATGTTTCGTTTTTTCACAAAAAGTGGCGATGAAAGTATTAACAGAGGAATTTTATTCGAATGCACACTTTCAAGTATTTCTTATTCCGTAATTAGCACTTTTTAAAATCAAATCCCACGTAGATATCTAGATGATTTATTAAAGAATAATTTATTTTTTCTCTAGGTATGAAATCGGTCCAATAATACAATAATACTATAGCTTAATAATGAATCCGTGGGGAGCCATAAGGGATTAATTACATGTTTCATATTTAGAACTAAATGATCAATACCAAGTTTAATTATTTTTTCAATCATAGTTATTTTGTTATGTTATAAGAGGAACAATTGCAAGGATACGCCTAAAGTATAAAGCATTGATCGACTACATTGTAAATGCAAAATATAAAATTTTCTTAAAAATCAGAAATACAATAATTTAATAAAAGACGACCTTAAAATAACCAATATTTTTAAACAGCATGCTGAATTTACGGATTCTGTTGCCCTTGCAATTCTTGTTTCATGTCAAATTATCTAAAAATATGAAAAGGTCAATTCAATTTTAAACGAATAGCGTTCCGTCCAACACGAATTAAATTTTTCTCTTCAGAATTTTTAGGAAAAGAAAATAAACAGTGATGTTGGCAGTCATCCGAAAAATACAGATAACTTCAATAGATCGCAAATAATAATAGTGTTGATAATAGTACTTTACACCTTTTGTTGAAAAAGAAAACAAACTTTTTACGCTCAAAAAGTTTTAATGTTGATTTCTAAGGTACTGTTGCTCTTCAACATAATAATAATAAATAAAACGTACAGACCGCTTGAAAAGCATACAACGCTTTTCAAGCAGTCTTTTATATGGAGAATATCATCCCTTTGGAATAACTTGCCCAGGGCTGTGTTTCCCACCGAGTACAATTACAGCGATTCAAGAACAACGTGATTCGCTTTTTCCGCACACAAGCCGCTCCTGGAGCACTTTAGAGACTTCCCTGCAGCACGTGGGCTAGACCTATAAAAAAAAAGTAAAAAATAATAGACGAAGTAACAAAACCAGGAGGATACAGAATCGGACCTAACAAAATTAATATACTGTATTACACTGACGACGCATGATTGATAACCGACAATGAAGACAATCTATATATGTCCAGAGAGAGCAAAATGGGAGTATATAAACTCTGATCGTAATCTACTTGGCAAAAATCTAAGTAGACACTAAAAGAACACAGCAGATAATAAGTAATGTAGAAATGAAGACTTTAAGAACAATAGGGGGTATAACACTTAGACAAACAAGTAAGATTATACGGAAACAATGTAATATTCAGAGTATCACTAAATAGATAAAGGTTAGGAAAAGAAACTGGGATGATCACGTGAATAGTATGGCGCCTGACAGATTGCCTACTATCTGCAAAGGTAAAAACCGTACAGTGAAAGACCGACAGGAGTACCAAAGAAGCCATGGAAAGAAACCAACTACAACAACAGAAACGAAATAAGAGGCATGCAAAGAAGAAGATTCTGTTGCAGATCCTGATAACTACTGCCAGAGTTTCTTCAGTGGTTACGTCGTTTCCCTTTCATACGCAAATCAAGTAGGGGGAAGAGAGAAGTTTCATAGTACTAAATCAGAGGACTAAGGTTAGTGGTCCAATACACAAAGTTGGCTGTGCTTGCGTGGTAGATCATTCCAGCACCAGTAATGATCGATTCGGGGAAGTTTAAGCTTTTGCAAGCTTTCCAAAAGCTGTGAGCAGTTGATAAATTTCTGGTTTTTCCTCTATCAAATTTAAGTGCATCGAATGGCTCGGAAATGTAGCCCTTTCTAACGTAGTTTTTAATGTAAGCTGAAAAAAATTGACGAGATATTAAAATTCTCAACTCAGTGTAGAAGATCGAAGTAATGTGCAAGAGCTATTTTTAATTGAAAATAATTGACCTTAAATATTTTTAACGAACAACCATTGTTCTTTTTTTGATGTTTTTGGTACTCTATATTTTATACCATATATTCATAACTAAAATAACTTTCGCAAATTTATGTGATTGCTTTCCGTTAAACTCTTTTCAGAAAACATACCATATTTAGTATTTCATTTGATTTTTTGAGTTTAACATTATAAAAACAAAATATGTTTTAAAGAAACTGAAATTACGTATAATAGTAACAACCATTCACACTTATGGAACTTTTTTATGAGCAGTGATCACTGTTATAACATAAGTCACTTATGTTAGACCATGGATCAGGAACTAACTTATAGGCCAAGGAGGATAATATTGAATATTCACAATCCTCTCAAATTATTCACCAACCCTGTAGAATGTCCGTCTCATCAAAAATAATCAACTTTCTTTGATATTAATTATTCAGGGAATGTTGAATTGAGGTAGGTACCCTGTTGTAGAACTTAATTAATACATAAGTATTTGTAACAGTTTACAGAATTTAGTCTATAAAAATTAGTTCTATAGTAGTTCTTTTAAAGTGTATTTGAGTTATGTAATATTGTAACAAAGTTCATATGGTTATCATATATAGATCAACATTAAAGATAAGGTTATTAATTAATAATATTAAGGCCAATAAATTTTTGTTCGACGTCATCTTGGTGCCTCAAATTTGTTAAAATTTTCCATTTTCGCAGAACTCCAAAGATTTTTGTTACATCTGGTGCTTGATGTCAGTTTATCAGACCATAAAGCATATAAGATGTAATCAGTGAATGGTAAACTGTATGAAGAACTGTGATATCAAGAATTTAGGAGAGAAACCTGATAATATATATATTTTTGGAGATCTTAAAAGCCAGATTATCCACCTGTAGATTCCAGTTCAACTAAAATCTAAATGTATTCGAAGAAATCTGGCGCAATCACCATTTTTGGTGCACCCGAAGGATCGCTGCGAAAAAAACATATTTACTGTTTCATTTTTATTTAGAACCAGGTTACTTTGGATAACTAAATCTCAGGCTTGTTCAAGAGTAGCTTGTGAACTTTTCAGGGTGGTGTTTTTAACTGTATATGAGCTGAAGAATTTTTGTTTGAAAAAAGTGTAGAATTGATAAGATTTATCCATATAGAAGAAACGGCAAAACTCGGAAGAAACTAATTAAATTAGGAGTAGGACATTTAAAGATGTAGATAGTATTTGGGTTTTTTGGTAAATATTTTTTGAGATACGCCATCAAAACCTTTTGGTTCTATCATAGAATGTTGCATAGGTGAATACCTCCATGTTCCGACCATCCACAATACTGGATAATAAGTAATGGTAAGGTTTGTAATCATATTGATTATTGGTGAGTGTAAAATATTTTATACATTTTGCAATAGTCAGTTATTTAAGTTCTTAATATGGATTCCACAATTTCCTAAATGGATAAAACTATTAAAATAGGTTTAAAATTATTTTGATCTCATCATCTTTATAGAGAGCACTCATTTTTTATATTTTATAATATCTGAAAATTTAGCCAAGTGAATAACTTCATTAATTAAAAATGTTAAGAAGTAAATAACAGCCTTTTAAATTGTTTAGAAGTTAAATAGGAATATCCAAATGATGAAGGTTGCTTTTATTTTTGGATTTATCAGTAGTATCTCTAAATTGATTAAAAGTCACCTCCGTGAATCTAAACAAAGGAAATATTATATTTTCTTGTAAATAATTCAATTCTGTTGGTAGAAAGTTCTCTGCTATTTAAACAGCGATATAAACAAAAATTCATTAGGTAAGTCAACTTCCATATCTATAATATAGTAAATTTGAGCTGTGTAACCATTAACATTGGTTAATCGTTTGTAATAGTCTTGTTTTACTATCTTAATTTGGTTCCTACAGGAAGATTTTTGAAGTTGTCACTTGGGAACTAAATTCACATAATAATGAGAGATTACTCTGGTCAACATGATTTTTTTTCACAAGTTCACTTTTTTATGCTGAATCCAAATATGTTATCAGACTTCTTGTATCAGGCATACTTTTCTTGTGACAGTCATTTGTGTGTAATATACTTCTTTATATCAGGATTTCATTGTTATAATTCTTGTAAATATAGAAGTGGGAATTTTTATTCGGAATAATTTGACACCAGGCAGACTTATTCATGTTGAAACATGTTTTAACTCTGTCCAGGCTTAATGATGTTCAAACCTGTCCTATCTTGTACAAATATTGCACTTTTTTAGCAAGCAGAGGGCCAGTAGCCAGTATTGTAATTGTAGTGAGTCTGGTAACACGTGTACACATTTATTTTTATGCTGTTTATTGTTTTTATTTGTAACTTTTTTTATAAACGTTTCAAAATGCCAAGAAAGTATGTAAATCAACCAAACAATTTCTGCTACGTGTGTGGTGAACTGACTTTCAAGTCTCAGAGGCAAATTTTACACCGCTTGTGAAAAAAATATTATGACTACTTTTCTAAAGAAGGCCCAGTAGTTTTTTGTAATGATGTTTGTGCAGTAATGGAGGCTCTTGGACATCAACACCAGCCAGATGAGTGGCGATTGTTCATAGACTCATCGAAAGTCAGGAGACATATGAAAATATGAAATTGCTTTTAGGAAAAATTCAATATACTAAATATACTAAATATAATAAATCAGCTAAATAATTTACACCCCAACATAAAATTCACACTTGAAAAGGAAACCGATAATAAAACAAATTTCTTAGATATTACAATTTTGAAAAAGAGAAATAGACTAGAATTCGATATCTTCCGCAAACCAACCTTTTCAGATGTCACCATCCCAGCTGACTCAATACACCCTAACTCCATAAACTGGCAGTCTATAGATCTATGATCCATAGAGCCTTCAATATCCCTCTTAGTAAAAATAATTTAAAAAAAGAACTGGACACAATCAAAAATATAGCACTCAATAACGGCTTCCAACCTAAAATAATTAATACCTTAATAAACCGTAAACGAAAACAAATCACTTTCAGCTTAATCTACCCCGTAAAAGAATACCGACAGAAGAAAACATTCATACCTCTGACATATTTTGGGTCCCATCTCGGATAAAATATCCCAAGTTCTCACGACCGAAAAAACAAGAATAGCTTTAAAACCCGCTCAAAAATTATCCAATATATTTTTTAATGCCAAATAAATACAATAAATCAGGAGTTTATAAACTTAATTGTCAAGAGTGCAATAGCTGTTACGTAGGCCAAACGGGACGGAATTTCAAGACAAGATTCGCAGAACACAATGCCTCTTATAGGCTAAAAAAATGAAAAATCACACTTTGCTAAACACTTCTTAGAAACAGGCCATACTTTTCCC
This sequence comes from Pachyrhynchus sulphureomaculatus, assembly GCA_019049505.1. Classification (NCBI taxonomy): domain Eukaryota; kingdom Metazoa; phylum Arthropoda; class Insecta; order Coleoptera; family Curculionidae; genus Pachyrhynchus; species Pachyrhynchus sulphureomaculatus. Next base: position 154,282,225 of record CM032449.1, read on the forward strand.
AATATCGATTGTTTACAAATACTCCATATGGCACCTAAAGGGTCAAAACTCAACTTCTTAGAATCTATAGAAATTTACAGACATTCAAAGGACCATAATATAAATTTACTGAATAGTCAATTAGACGTAGCAAATTCTCTTTTGTTCAAAATTTTTTAACATATAATAGACCCACATCTGTTCATCATATAAATATAAAATAACAAAAATCTGTTTTAGTCTTAGTTAAGCGTTTGACGAAATCGCGATAACGCAATTGTAAAATCTTTACAAATATATTTAGTGACAGTTAACAAAGTAATTAAGTAGTTTTATTGTTAAAATGTACTGTCACAAAGTAACGGACCACTCAATCAACTCTATACTAAATATAACTGGAATATCTGTGGTGATTTGAAGGTTATAGCTTTATTGTTAGGTTTGCAGCTTGGATATACGAAATTCTGCTGTTTCTTGTCTGAATGGGATAGCAGGGATAAGGAGTCTCACTGCATAAGGAAACAATAACCTAAACGTGAATCTCTTATTCCTGGGCATAAAAACGTATCAAATACCCCATTAGTGGATCCCGAAAAGGTGTATTTACCTCCCCTGCACATAAAACTGCGGCTTAGACAAAATTTTGTAAAAAAAAAATGGATAAAGGTTCTGCTGCATTTATGTATTTGAAATCTAAATTTCCTAAAATAAGTGATGCAAAATTGAAGGAAGGAATTTTTATAGGGCCTCAAATAAGATCATTAATATCGGATGATGACTATTTTGTGAAACTGTTACATCCGCCGAAAAAAGGAGCGTGGAAATCATTCAGAAATATCTGTTGTGGATTTCTTGGCAATAATAAAGAAGAAAACTAGAGTGAAATAGTGAGTGATCTTCTGACTTCATACAAAGAAATGGGCTGCAATATGTCCTTAAAAATTCACTTCTTGGACTCCCACCTAGACTTCATCCCTGAAAATCTTGGGGCTGTCTCTGATGTGTATGGTGATCGTTTTCATCAGCAGATTTCTACTATGGAAAAGAGGTATCAAGGTAAATGGAGTCCCAGTATGCCGGCCGCCTACTGCTGGATCATGTGTTTTATAAATACTAATTATTTTAAAACTTTAAACACGTGCCACAAAAAAACCCTGCCTGATGGTAAAATCTGAGAACATATTTAATCTTAGCATGGAAAACATAAATGTATTCCGTTAATTGATGAGAAAACCACAAATTTTTGGGTTTATTCGTTTTACTATGTTCCATTTTTAATAAGGAAAATATTGTTGATACTATCTCGTATTTTTTCAAAGAAGAAAAAAACCTTAGCATCAAGGTCAACATGTGTATCTTTAATAAAAGAGCAATCGGTCTCTTCCACATACACTGTTTGATAATATTGACCTACAGAATTTTAACTTTTTTGCTCGCATAGAAATTAATACCATACATAGGTGTTTTTAATAATGAAATAACTTCAAAAAGATTGTAGTACGTATCGTTTTTTGTGACATAAAATTTTATTGCTTCCATTATGAAGATAAAAACTTAAATTCGAGCTAAGCACTTACTTACTTAACCCTTATGCCTACCCCTTGAGGAGTGTAAGGCCCGTGGAGTTGAGTTATTCTATATCTGTCTTTTCCATATTTCCTTCTATATCCTTCTGTCCTGTTTAAATTGCCGATTGCCTCTTTTGTTTCTTCTGTTTGTATAAGTTCTGTATCTTGTTCCGGTATTATGTATCTATGTTCATTTTTGTATGCTTTTCCTTCTAATTTTTTGCATCCATTTCCTTTCCTTTCGGTTTCAGTGATTCCTACATAGTGCATTTGTTGTTCTTCTGACAGTTTATCCTCTTTTCCATTTATACCCCTTTTATTCCGTGTTCTCAATCTAAAAACTCGTTAGTTATTTTTCATTTCTTTCTTCCTATCTATTTCTTTGATTATCTTCTTATATGTATTCATTTTACTAGTCCTCTCTTCCGTATCCTTTATCTTTGCCAGGGTCGTCGTCAATCTACCTATCTCGCTCCTTTCTCCCATTTATATTCTTTTCCTTCTATTACGATTTTCTCCCTTTTTCCATTCTTTCTGTCTTTCTCTGCTATATGCTTCAATTTCTTTTGAATTTCCCGTTCATCTTTTGTTAAATCGTTGTTTATATAAACTCTCTCTCTTAGGTTTCTCTGTTTGTTTTTATTTTTCATTACAGCTTCCTTATCTCCCGTGTTTCCAAGTTCTATCTTATATAGAGTCACTCCTATTTTTATCACATCTTTAAGCTGTACTTTTGTGTCCATACTCGTCCTCATAAAATATTCGACACCCATTTTCAGATTTGGTTGACTATTCGCTTCAAATCTCATTCCCGATATTACAATATTATTCCTTACGTTGTCTTTTTAAAGTCTACTCATATTCAAATCAATACTTCCCATGTTTTCTCTAATTATCTTATTTTCATCTTTCAATACTTCATTCTCCTTTCTTAGTTCCTTCAACTCTTCTGATCTTGTTTTATATCCTTTATATCTGACATTAGCTCTCTGATCATTTCTATCAAATGGTCTATCTTACCTACTCTTTCGTTTTTCTCTTTCTGTGGTGTTCTTATCAGCTTTTTACTCTTCTTGAATAATTCCATTGGGTCTTCTTTTTCTTCGACTCTTCCTCTTTTCGAGTCTCCTGAGGTATAATCATCGCTATCCATTGTTCTTTCTGTTATAAAAACTTTACGTGTGTTCCTCGTATATTTCATTTTCAATCACGGAAGAAAAAGAAAAAAATTGTTGTTTATATTTCTTATCACCGTAAACAGTAAAATGATCAAGGTCGTCGCTTATCGTTTCGTTAGCATACAATTTCACAAAATTATTCTCATAAATCTCCAAATTTTTTTTACTTATTGTCTTAATCTAACACTACTCTCTGCTTTATTTCTAGTCCTTCTCGTTTACAATAGACAAAATAATTAAATAGATCGAAACATAGAACGAGCTAAGCAATTAGGATATAAAATTACAAATACCTAATATTTTAAAATATTTGTGATTACTTGGCTACAAGCTAGATCCCTTTTAAGTGTCCAACAATAGTCCGCCAATAATTTAAGACTCTATTTTCCTTGCAATCGCTTCTCCATGTCGGAAATATCTTGTTACAATCTTTCCTAGCATTCAACGCTAACAGCTTATAGATTTTCAAGTAAGAATTCCAGTTGCTAATCCAGGAGGTGCATTTTTAACGACATGTTACATTCCGAAGTTCTGTAAGGTGTTAAAGGTTCATTAATTAAATCTTTATAGTTTTGTACCTTATGATTACTGAAAAAGTTTTTAATATTTCCAAAACAGTCCCAAATAGTTTTCTCAAGAGGATTTTGCTCAAAAATTACACAGGCCGACAAAATTGGCCGGAACTCCAGACCCTGACACCGGAGCATATTTTCCCAAGAGTTTTTGTGCGGTCAAGCCGAATATGACCTCAAAATTCCTCCATTACATCAGGTTTTCGAGATATCCTAAAGTAAAAATGCAAAAAAACGATTTTTCGCTATATTCGGGATTATATTACACCGCGAATTAATTTTTCTCCACAAAACTCGTTACGGCATATGAAAGTACTACTCTTTCACATTAAAATGCATTTTGAATTTTTCAGATACCTTATTTCTTCTCGGAAAAGTTATCTTTCTAGTAGCAACATTGTTTATTTGTTATCATACATGGTGTTTCATTTTAATATACCAGGCTTCTTAATTTTTTTATGTAAACTTTTAGTAAAAAAAGTTTCAAACAAAAACTGAAGTATTTTAAAAGGGCAATAAAATAATATATTTGTGATGACCTTGGAAGATCATCTAAAGGTAATTTCAAGTTAAACTTTGATTTTTTAAATAGGAACCCATATTTTTTATAACGGCGTCGTGTTTCGCTAGCAAAAGTACACAACTTTTGTTCGAAAAATTTTTTTCAATAGTAATCTATACTCCTCAGAATTCCGACACGTCATATCAGATGCGCCATTTTGAAATTCTTAAGGTTAGGGACAAACCGCGACTCGATGGGGTTAAACCGACAACGAATTTGGCTTCAGCGGTCCAAAAATCATATAATTACACGACTTTCGCCTGCCGGATTTACTTTTTTTTTTGGTATGGTTGTAACGAAAACGCCAAACAAATTAATTTCAGCGGACGATTTCTCCGAGAAGAAATAAAATATCTGAAAAATTAAAAATGCATTTTGAAGGGGAAGAATAGTACTTGCAGATACCGCAACGAGTTTTGTGGAGAAAACTTAATTCACGGTGTAATATAATCCAGAATATAGCGAAAAACCTCGTTTTTGCATTTTTAAGTTAGGATATCTGAAAATCTGATGCGATGAAGAAATTCTGAGGTTGGATTTGGATTCAGTGCATCAAGAACCTCTGAAAAAGTATAGTCTGGCCTCAGTGTTTGAAAAATGTTGCATTGTGTTATCCTTCAAAAGTTACTGTATTTGAAAACCATATCTCCTCTAATTATTTGATCTCTAAATCTAGGAGCTTTTTCTTTTAGATATAAAAAATCCATTGTCGTCCCTGTTCATTGCTCTGGAAAGCGAAAAAAATGATTCACTAAAGGTGTATTTAAACACTTCTTTCGTATAGAGATAAATGAGAAAACACTTCTGAGTCTCCTTCATAATATAATGATTTTTTCTAAGTCTAATACCTTACTATTTGCGAGTAATACTTTGTACAACTAAGTCGCAATCCAACCAAACGGCGAATAACTCGTACCCGATTTTCTAGGAAAAATTTCATATTTTTGTATTATTCTTTCATATTAGCAGTACGAAATATTAGTATAGGACAAAGCGTATTTCTGTTGTGCAAAAGTACAATTTTTAATCCAGCTTTAGGTTAATCAATGAACAAGTGCCAGTTACTCGGATTGTATTCAAAATTTAAGCAGCTTATGACTGTGTGAATTATTACAATATACTTAGTCGCCTGTCTGAGCTATCTAAAATTTTAGAACTTTCGTATCACGGTAAAGAAAATTTTCCTCCAACTGAGATCCTAATTGAATCATCTCTGTTTTGAATGAACCGAAATAACGTACCGAGTTCATTCAGAGGTACTTGGTTCATAAATTTAATTGCATATTGGCTAGAGACGACAAACATTTCCTCTATTTTTATAGATTTAGAAGAAGTTGATCTATGCGCCGTAGGCAATTCAGCACTATGATAGGCTGGCATTCTTGAAGGCACTAAGTGGAGTTATTAGTTATACCTTTGTGTTAATTCAGCAAAATTAACAATCACTTACGTGATCTTGAGGTATTCTCCAAATCATTGGCACAGCAAAGGATATTTGTGAAGATTCATTATTCCATCCTCTAGAAAGTCTAACACACGTTATACAGTAAACAAGCGGAATCTAAAATTTGTCCCGACGCCGAAAAGGAAAAACTGAAATAGTCACGTTTATTTAAAGGTGTGAGATTACGAAAAATCAGTCCTCAACATACACGTAACAAAAACTGTCCATTTTTTTATGAGCTTAGTATATTTGCTGCAGGAAAATTCTTAAAGCACCACAGGAGCGACCGGTGTGCGAAAACAGCTATACACGTTGGTTTTAAATAGCTGTAAATTGTACTCAGTTGGAAACACAGTCCTGGGCAAATCATTCTAAAGGGATGCAAGCTGAACCTTATACTGATGTGGCGTATCTGCACGACATGTAGTCCTAGCATGCACTGCTCTCGGAGGAATTAGGCCAGCTACATCCATCGGATACTTTCCACGAAAATTCTTGTAAAATAGACTCAAGTTGCCAACCATTCTTCCATGTCTCAAGTTATCAACATTTTTGGTGAGTTCGGGGTCACACTCACAATATATAATTTTTCTGTGTTACGGTTAATAGGCGAAACTATCCATTACGTGTTCTAACCAGCTAGATCGCGAATCGACCAAAGACGACAGTTCACATGTAACAAAATGAACATATTGAAAGCATTTTCGGCAACTAACCAGTTAATACGCGATTTATGCACTTGTTATAACTAAAAGCTTTTGATTATTACTTTATTTTTGTTAAAGGTTATAGTTTTGTGAAAATAAAAAACGAAATTAATAATTGAACTTTTATTTTTTTATCAGTATCGTCATTATTTTGTCGCTGTAACACCTTAGCTTCAACATTAATAGATTCAGTGTATGGATCTTGCTTCGGCATAGTTGGTTCTGCCTCTTATGTTTCTTCAAAAGTTTCTTCCACGTTTATTTTTTTAATTACATCCAACAATTTTTCCTCAGTACTAATGTTTGTAATGGAGCGCTTTAGGGACTTCCTTGCAGCACGTGTGCTAGACCAATAAAAAAAAAAAAAAAAAAATAAGTTCTTGCGGCAGTTTAACATCTAATAATCCGGTCTTTAAGTGAGTGCTAAACATGGCTTTGTATAGTGATCTTTTTATCCCATCGTGTATGTCAAATTTTTCATTAATTGTACAAATTTTAAACCACGGGATCAAGTTCTTGTGTTATTCTATTTGCAGCCAAATTGCAAGAATTTTTCCCCTTGTAATTGGCTGAGACTATTTTATATCCGGGCCACACTGAAACGAGCTCTTCTAGTAAAAGATTGTCAAATTCACTGCCTTTATTTGAATGTCAAATTATTGGAGCACCAAATACACAGAATATGTTCAAAACTGGTGGAGCTACTTCAGCTGCAGTTATTTTTTATGGCCTCAATTGTCCAAATTTAGTAAGGTGATGTTCATACTCTAACATAAATTTATATGGTCCAACAGGAATGGATTGCATATCTATGAGATCCACCTGTCACGTACTATTCATCTCAGAATGTATGATAGGTTTCACTACCAGACCTTTTTTCACACTCTTCAATTTCATTTGGCACGAGGTACACAGGCTAACATAAATGGCCACGATTTCTTGTGTAATGTTTTCGTACCATAATTCTTGAATCATCCTGATACGACCTCGATGTCCAATAGATGAATGTGTATCATGAATTATGTAGAACACATATTCATTTGGGGCGTGGTATTTAAAATTCACTAATTGCTGATGAAACAGGAGTAATTAATTAGATAGAGACGCTGTTTTTAGCATTTTTCGCAAATTTTACATTATTGATTGTTGCTTTATGTTGTTCACTGTTCATAAAATCTGAATTAGCATCTTTTAACTTAGTTAGCTTGAAAAATTATTCGCAAAATCCTTTATTGAATCGATTTCTATCTTTAATATTTGCTGACACTTCACAGATGATGAAACACTGAGTACACGAGTACAGGTTGGATACGACGCGTCCTAACCGGTTAATATGCAGTTTAACCATTTATTACGCGTAATACGCAGTTTACGTGTATTAACCATATCATATAGATATTTTTAAATTTTACAATAAAGCTATTTCCCTAAAGTTCGTCCACTTAAATATTCAAGCCCAACTAGAGCTTCATTTCCTTTAATACCGCTAAACAAACAAAAGTGTCAGAGCGAGAAATTAAACTTGCCGTTCAAAAGTAAAGTCAAACCGTTGACGTCCTTTGCCGACTTTTCCTTTGTGTAGTATGGTTTGAAAGTTTTGAGTGTTCTATTACACAAATACATTGACAAAGACTATTTCCTTTTCTGTATTCTTTAGTTTCATTTGTAATGCCTTTGCATAGTTTAGTAGAAACGAGGAACTTGTCAGGTAAAAAATTCCTGATGAGGTGGCACTTTGAGAATAAAACAAATTGGAAGAGTCCAAAATTTGTTTTGTCACAGATTAACATCGATAACTTTTATTTATTTAACGGGTCAAATTCAGGTACTGTATTGTTCTGATTATACTACAGTGATTAGGAAAAGCTAAAATTAGGGCAATAAAAGTAAAAAGTTTTAATCGCGTGAAATACCTAAGTAGTAATAATTTTTCTGTATATGTAAAGTAAGTCCCAAGATATAAGATCCTTCCTTTTTGCTTTTTCAATGGGGCAATAAACGACTCTATTAAGGTTTTGTGCATAGTTGCCAGGTATTACGATAAAACGTATTTTTATTTTACCTGCTTTGTATATCGCCCTCACTTGGACCTGCAATCATATTGGATCTATTTTTACCTATATATTTACTACCTGGCAACTAGGTTTGGAGCCCTTTAAGTATTTGATAATATAGGCCCAATGACCACAGGTCCCCATTAAGGTTCGAAATATACTTTTTATTATTTTTATTTCTAGTTTTACTTACAACGTAACGTTTCTATTTTAATTATGTGGCCTCCGTGAGAAAATTGCAATAGTGGCTATCGCAAGAGAAAACATTTATCACTTGCCGCTAAACAAATAGTGAAAAATGTTTACGATAGTTCAGTAAAAAGAAATTTGAATAAACAAAGTGCTTTGCAAGAAACCAGTGAACTAACAAAAACACCAATTTCTACGATTAAGGGTATTGTAGGAAAACCATCACTCAGGAACAGGAAAAAAAAAAACGAAAAGATTTTCAAGTGCATCATGTAGACGATTGTGAAGAAGACGTTATCAGGATAAACATATATTCTATGTATGAAGAGCAGTTGGTGCCGACACTAGACAAAATAAAATTAAGACTGGTGCAGGACGGGACCAATATACATTTTAACCGATCAATCCTTCACAGAATTCTCTTAAAACTGGGATTCACGTTCCGAAAAATCAACAAAAGGCAAGTAGTGATGGAGTTACAAAGATTACGAATCTTGCGATATACTTACTTACAAGAAATTAAAAAGTATCGATCATCGAATTGGCCAATAACAACTTGACAAAACATGGTTCGATACCTATGACACTGTGCAAAAGGGGTGGGTTGACAGCAGTACAAAATGTCAAACTAACGCACCTTCAAATAAAGGTAAACGAATAACCACTTTGCATGTTGGATCTGAAAAGTGTTGGGTTTCAAATTGTCTACTATTATCTGCAAACCGTAAAACTTTTTAAAAAATTCCCTTTTGTCAAATGTTCCCGAACAGAGTGTTATAGACAATGCAAGTTACCATAGTCGCCTTCTAAATAAGGTTCCTAATGTAGCCAACACCAAATCGGAAATACAGGAATATATGTTAGAAAATTACATTTATTTTGACTTTAGTTATAAAAAAAGTGATTTTTTGGAAGTTTTGAAAGACTATAAATTGAAAAAGAAATATTTTTGTGATAGTAAGGCTGAGAAAATGGGACACACTGTTTTGCAGCTTGCTCCGTATTATTGTGTGTTTAATACAATTGAACATATTTGGCATTAAGTTAAATCAAAAATAAGGGCACAAAATGTTTCTCCTACTTTAAGCGTGTCAGTGGTTTAATCAGTAAAAAAACTTATAAATGATATACCTTGTGAAAGCTGGAGGAATTCCATTGAACACGTTGTTAAAGTTGAAGATTCATATATTTATGTAAATAACAGAAAACCACTGATGACAGTCATAGTGAAACCGAATTAGGCTTAAGTTAAAATATATTTTTATTTATACAATATGTCCCCTCTTTTAAACCCCATTCATTCAAACTATATGTTTGTACTTCTTATCCATTTGTTTTTACATGCATCTCTTAATAAACATCTCCAAAAACACTCATAATTTTATTTATTTGCAGTAATGAATAAAATTCTTAAGTCCATCTCTGCAACCTATCATAAACAAAAGGTCAGAATTTTTATATTGCCCACTTAAAATGGCAAAAATCAGGATCTTATATTTTGGGGCAGGCTATATATGTATATATATATATATATATATATATATATATATATATATATATATATATATATATATATATACATATATATATATATATATATATATATATATATATATATATATATATATATATATATATATATATATTATATATAATCTCACATAAATATTAAGATATTAGAACAATATTACATTCGTATATATTAAATTGAGAACCTCATCTTTTTAAAGTCGAATAAAAATATAATAATATTACTCTATTAAATAAGTAAAAGGCATAGTAACCTTGCATAAAAAATGTTTATAGATATTTTATTTTAAAAAAGGCAAAATAACAGAATGCAAAATGCTAAGTTTCTAACTTACAGGTATGTTAGTAAAGTTTTACTTACTTTGCTTGCTACTACTCTACTGCATTGTAATAGACCATAAAGGATATATTAAACGCGAACACGTATGGAAAACGTACTAACGCAAAGTTAACGGAAAACAGTTAAAATTTTAGATAGAAATTTGTTTCAATTCTCAAAAGGGCTTGTTTACTGGAGATAATGTCTCAAAGTTAATATCATCTATAATATATATAAAATGCAACGTCTCTCTGTCTGCCTGTCCGTTAGTGCGCTTATCACTGGAGAACCACTTATCCGATTTACGTACTTTTTTTTTTTAAAACATACATATATTCTCTGGCCAGGTTATAAGCTATATTTTGGTACGATAGGAATGAGGAGTGACGATAACAGAGAATGAAGTCGGAAAAAAGTTTGGCGCTAGCTGGTTCCCTTGCAATACACAGCCTAAACCATTAAATATGGCACAATATTATGTAACAGAGAATATTTATAATCTATAATCTATAATATATATAAAATGCAATGTCTCTCTGTCTGTCTGTCTGTCTGTCCATTAGGGCGTTTATCACGCGAGAACCACTTATCCGATTTACGTGTTTTTTTTAAATTCATACATATTTTCTTTGGCCACCAGGTTATATAATAATAATAATCTATATCTATTATATATATATATATATATATATATATATATATATATATATATATATATATATGTATATATATATATATATATATATATATATATATATATATATATATATATATATATATATATATTATATATATATATATATATATATATATATATATATATATATATATATATATATATATATATATATATATGTATATATATATATATATATATATATATATATATATATATATATATATATATATATATATATATATATATATATATATATATATATATATATATATATATATATATATATATATATATATATATATATATATAAAATGCAACGTCTCTCTGTCTGTCTGCGTTAGTGCGCTTACCACTGAAGAACCACTTATCCGATTTACGTGGAACGTCTCTCTGTCTGTTCGTTAGCGCGCTTATTACTTGAGAACCACTTATCTGATTTACGTGTTTTTATAAATTTTATATATGTTCTATATGTATTCGATATAAGCCTAGATAATGGGAGATAAGGTAAGAAAATGGAAGATAAGTATAAATAATGGGAGATAAGGAGAAATAATGGGAAATAAGCAGAGATAAGGCTAGATAATGGGACTCACGTGAGATAATGGGAGATAAGGAGAAATATTGCGAGATAAGTCAAAATAAGCCTAGATAATGGAAGATAAGATGAGATAATGGGAGATAAGGAGAAATAATGGGAGATGAGCAGAGATAAGCCTAGACAATGGAAATGTCCAATGTAGAGATAATAGGAGATAAGGAGAAATAATGGGAGATAAGGAGAAATAATGGCAGATGTTTTATTACGTTAGGTAACATAAGGAATAAGCAGTGACGATAGTACTGAATCAAGTCCACCCGAGCGGAGCCTCGGGCACGGCTAGTAACTAATATTTATTAAAATATTAAAAATACGCACGTAATAAGTCTGAGTTTTTTTTTTAAATTTTGATCGGAGTTCGGAAAAATTAAATAGTCACAAATAAAGTACGAACGTAATGAAAAAGGAAAGTATAATTGAGAAGTAAATGCGAGAAATCCTCCACCATCCTTTACCTTGATGTAATAAAATTTGCGGTTAAATACTGGAATTAAGAATTTAAGCTGTGTGATTCATAACTTAAAGAGAAGCAAAGGTAACGGAAGTATGACGTAAAAGAACGTTAACAAGAGTTGAAAAACAAATACTTAGGGAGGCCAATGAATAACCTAAAAAAAAAATAAATATGTTTACATTATTTCATAGAAGATAGAAGGAGCTGATTAGTTTTATTGTGTGTATACTTATCGTAGATAATTATTTTTCATGTTTAAGTTTATTTAAAAATATTTTTATATTTTATAAAAAAAATAAATTATGAAGCTAATTTTATTCTTGTTCCTGGTGCCTTTTTAGAAATATTTTTAAATTAAGAGATATTTTTGATATGTATGGTAAAAAAGAGAAGGAAGTTGAACTATGTGATAGTTGTAATATCGATTTTATAATAATAGCTTGATGTCATTCATATTTTCTAGAAATTACTTCAGAATATATACTACAAACACTCAAAGCCACTTTTTCTTAAGGTCTAGCTCACTTCGGAAAGTGACACCAGAGTGCTAAATAAAGTCAATTGGTAAGTGGGTCACTTCGCAAAGCGATACCAGAGTTCTAAATAAAATCAATTGGTAATTGGTAAGTTGGAGTTTTAAGTAAGATCAATTTGTAATTGGTAAGTTGGAGTTCTCAATTGAATGGAAACATTAAGAAGGCTTCTAAAAATGTCTTTATTTTTTAAACAAGAATGAAAACTAATTACTCACTATTTCAATATAGAAGATGTTAGGAAACTATTTAATGGAACACAAATCTCAGGTGAATGAGGCAAGTACAGCAAAGCGCTGACGGAGGAAGTTCTGCGGAGAAGTCGAAGACACTTATTAAGTTGCACGCATTCAAAATACAACTCGAACATGGGTTGGTGTCATAATGAAGCCAACAGCAAAGTACACCACTTCACGAAAGGAGACCCTTGAAATGCTTCTCTAGGTATACTTTCCGGTATCGAAAATTCAACAACCGAAGTTCAGACACAACTGAACATCTGCCATATAGGCCAAGAGAGCTGATTGGGCAGCTGCAAACCGAATAATTAGCTATGAAAGAATCAGATGGGCTATAGGAACCTTTGAATCCTACAAAACGCTAGGACCAGGTGGAGTCTTCTCAGTACTTTGGCAACAAGGGATGGACAATCTGTTACTCCAATTATAGAGAATATATCGAGAATGAATTGCTCTGGGCAGTGTCCCACAGGCATGGAGAACTGCAAATATAGATGAATAAACTATGGTTTTATATCGGCAAATAAAAGTCCAGTTACATGGAGACACCTTAGAAGTAGAGGTGACTCAACGATGCCCATAGGGACGAGTGCTATCTTCACTGTCTTAGAACATAGTGTTCAAGTTCTAGACAGAAATTCAAGCAATACGAGCATGTGTTCCCTAGACTGTAAGACGGGACTACCGCAATAAAGATATATTTATGCTCTCAGACAGTCAAGACAGAAATTCAAGCAATACGAGCATATGTTCCCTAGACTGTAAGACGGGACTACCGCAATAAAGATATATTTATGCTCTCAGACACTCAAGCTGTTCTAAAGGCTTTAGATGTCTATCAGGCTAACTCCAAGATCACGATGAAGTGTAAACGTAACCCGTTAGAACTATCCTCCAGGAATAACAGGATTGAACTGTTACGGGTTTCAGGATATTCTACGATAAAAGGTAATGAAAAAGCGGACCAAATAGCAAGATTCGGTGCTAGAAAACCATACAGGGATTCAGAACCAGCGCTTGACATAACAAAACAGATCATAAAGATGACAATCAACTGATGATCATATTCACAACATCTAGACAAAGACATGCGAGGAACGTAATTGGTGGCTCCTCAAAGAAACTGACGTCCTTTCTTTATCAAGGACCCAGACCAAACTAGTGGTGAAACTGACCACCGAGCACTGTCACCTGACGAAACATTTACAGAAAATGGGTATTCACAACGATCCCACGACATACAGACTATTTGGCGAAGAGGACACGCATATCTTCTATGAATGTGCGGCTTTAACTAGGAACTATAATAAACTGTTCATCGCAATAAACTTCCACATGGAGAGCTTTGAAGGAAGCTTATAAACCTTCTTCAAGGAACAAAGCTTATATAACCAAGAAAGGGGAATACAAGAGATTGTAGTGCAGAAACAGACACAATTGCCTACCCCCCCTACAACCAACCAACCAATTCAGACAATTATATGCGCTCAATGATTGGCAGAAGTCGATGTTGGCTCTGGGGCCAGAGGGGCCTTTTGTTCTTGACTCAAGAAAAAGGGCTCGAGGGGGGCGCAAGTCTGACTGAACTGGCTAATGATACTGTACCACGCCTACGGTGCTACCGTTCACTCCAAAAATGGTATATTCGAATTAGGCCTTATTGGATAATGGGCCAGTAGCGACGGCCGAAAATATGTAAAAGGTGAATAGTTTCTGGACCAGATGAACTTGTCAAAGGAGCATGTTGCTACTGTCCACGCCACTTTTTTTACCGTTGCTCTTGGTCCAATAGGAAAGATGTTAAGAATATTTTTATTCAACTGAGAATTTCAATCCTGCCTTTTATATATTTTACATATTACGACAACAAATACAAATTTAGCACATAAACTTACATACGCGACTTTAATAGACAACGGTGAATAGACATTAACAACTTTTTAAAACTGAATGCAAATAGAAATGGACTAAATTCGTAGACGAAACTATATTTTTAGTGTTCTGTACGGAACACTTATGGAAACAATTCGTTGTCCATCTGTCCGTCTCTCCGTGTGTCCGTTTGTCACACGCAATTTTTTCTGAAACTATTTGATATAGAAAGTTGAAATGTGGCATAAATACAAGAATTGATGGCCCAATCACAGCCGTGTAGTTTTGAAAGTGACTTAAGAGGTTAATTTTGGGGAGTGAAATCGGAAATGAAAAAAAAATTTAGCGGGTCATCGAGTGGGGTGTCAAATGAAAGCTTGTGAAAACAGGAGTTCAAAAATATATGTGATGTAATACTTGCGCACACTCTTCCTTGTATTATTTTAAAAAGCTAGCCATAGTGAGATGACAATATGGTGGATCGTCTTTTAATATACTCTTCACTGCATTAGTTTCGCCAGTCGCTGCTCTACCGAGACAATTTTATTTAATATTTAATTAAAATTTACTAAATAAATATTTAGATAGTAAATATTTGTTTTGCACTTTTATTACTAAATTCTATATTGATCTAGATTGATTTTTTGGCAATTAGATAGCTAAGATGCTATAACTATTATGCATCATTGATTAAGAAAAAACGTGAAAGTACATATTGGATCTTAAGATGTCAGGGGCCTAATTAACTTAGCCTAGGTAAGGATTTTATTTTATTTTAAAAGCAATCACGGTACGGAACACTAATTGCGCAAGTCCAACTTGCATTTGACCTAGTTTTTTTTTTATAAACTTGGTGGGAATATGAAATTATTACCGAAATTTTAAATAAAAAATTAAAAATGTTTTCATTCCAAAAACATATTATAGTGTAAGTGAGCCTACCAAGGATGTTACGATCTCGAGTACTCATTGTTATTCAAACTTTCTATAAGGAAAAGCTCAAGAAGGTGGTACGTATGTGACCAGACAGTGTACTCACTCAGTTTATAAGAGCTTCTCAATTCAACACGTATGTATGTAATATTGTTCAAATGGAATTTTGTACTGTACTGGTTGTTTGATATGTAAGCACTGTGACTTTCAGGATTTTTATATTTTCTGATATATTTGTATTATTTATTTATCTGTTTTAGAGTGTTTCTTGCATATGCTATATTAAGTTTTGTATTTTTATTTTCTTGCTTGACATACACTGATAAGCAAAAAAATCGACTCAAATTATTTGGCTTCATTTAACACGGATCCTAGAATTTAGTGTTCATATATTTTTACGGATGTTAGTATCATTTGAAAGCCCATTCTATTCTCTTTCTAATGATACCAAATCCCATAGCATACCTCATCCTTTTTACTGATTTAAATGAGTAAAAGAGGAAACAAGGAGAATAAGGATTGAAAATAGGGGTAGGAGAAAGGAAAAATTAAACAAATTTTAAGTTTAACACTTAAATTTATTTACAAAAACCAAAATCAATATTTTGTATTACTCCCATAGCCCTTATTGCTACCTCCAGGCGGTTTTTCATGGAGCGGGTGAGCTTTTTCACCACTGTTTCTGGGATTCTTCCCCACTCTTCCACACCCTTAAGTCCCTCAAGGATGCAGGGGCTGGATTTCTGACTCGAACTCTTCTTTTGAGCTCATCCTACATGTGCTCGATTGGATTGAAGTCAGGACTTCGCTCTGGCCAGGCTAATGTAGGTACTCCCACTTTCGCCAGGTATTGCCGCACCGATGCAGCAGCATGTGGCCTCGTATTGTCGTGCATTAGCACGAAGCTATTGCTAACAAACCCAGTATAAGGACCGACGTGTTCCTGCAGGATCTCCTCGGTGAGCACTTACTGGATGCGACAACCAAATCGGTTTTCGAATCCAGTAAGATGCCTCCCCACACGATGACAGAACCTCCTTCGTAAGTGACCGTATCAGTAAGGCAGCACTGCGCAAAGCGTTCCTCAGACCTCCTATAGACTCGTCTTCTTCCATCATTGCCATGTAGGTACATGCGGGACTCGTCGGAGAATAAAACGGAGCGCCATTACTCTAAGGTCCAGTCGACATGTTCTCGGGCAAATCTGAGTCGCGCTTGTCGATATGCTGCTGTCAATTTGGGTCAGAGGGTCTCTTCGGAATTAGATTAGCTTCTTTAAGTCTTCTTCTGACTGTCCAATGACTGATAGTCCAGCCACAAATTTGCCGGTCAAGTGTCGATTTCTTAGAGTGTTGACAATGAAGTGGTCATCCAGCTCCGAGGTACACCTTCTTCTTTCTGGTCCTGGTCTCCATGTAAAGGCACCAGTCTCTTGGTACCATCTGTAAACTCTGGAGACAGTTGACTGGCTCAGGTGCAGTTGCGCAGCGACTACACGTTGGCTATGCCCTTTCTGCAATAGGGCAATGACTTGTGCTGTTTCTTCCGAGGTGGTATCCATTTTCCGATGACGTAATTAATGAGCAAATATAACAGAGATTTTGACGGTTCAAATTCCAATAAAGGAATGATAGGAAAATGCAGTGGTATGTGTTTTTATAGGAATGAATAGGGCCCTACGAGTACGTTACTGAGCCAGCAAAAAACGGTTCTACTGAGTAAAACCGTTTTAATTAGTAAAACTTTCGGAAATCTAATAGTACCAAAAAAAATAGCACTGTTTGAAAATTAAATTCAAGAATCGGTGGTAAATGAAGCAAAATCGTTGCAGTTGATTTTTTTGCTCACCAGCATAGTAAACACCATATGTAAAAACACGAAATATATTTATCTACCTCTTTAAGATAGGAAATTTTCAATAACAAACAGGAAAAGTTTTTTTCGTTGCTAAGCATTTTTCTTATGAACTTAACAACCCAACAACTTATATTGGGTATAGCGTACTCTTCCTGATAGCTACGTGTAGAAATCTCTGGGTATCTTGTCATCGTCGCTACAAGTAGAATCGAATACGTACTTATGACAAAACGCTTCGTGTGTACAGTATCTAAATTTTATCACCAAGCAATTTATCATTCAATATAAGCCAACTGTCGAAGATAAATCACTTTGCATCACTCGCTAATAATCGAATTAATTCTTTAAGTACTCTATGAAATATTAAATTAATTAAATTATTAACTTAATCATAGTTGAAATGGTTACCATTTTACACAATTTCAAAACATCTGGCTTAAAACCGCAGAAATAGTATTAATTTCGGTAATTTTGAATAATTATTAGCAATTGGCGTTATATAATTAATTGGTTTAAACTAAAGTTAAAAGTCTGCATGGAAGCTCAAATTAATAATCATTGAGGATTAAAAATTAATACCAAATATAATTTAAAGGAATTATATTTGGTATTAATATACACGTATATCCGAACTCGGGTCTTTGTCGTTCTAGGGTAATTCTATATTCAACAATTCTTTATTCGTTAGTAATGTTAAGTAAGTAAGCTTAAAATAACTTAACTATCTGTTCTGTATAATATCAAAAATGTTACTACTTAACATATGGATATATTTTAAAGAACATTCAACTAAGGATGAGTTCTTGATCGACTACCAAAAGGCCTTTGATAGAGTCAAACATCACCTGGTCGGAATTCTGAAAGACCTTGAAAAGGATCTGCTGATTATTAGCAACCTCTACTGGAACCAGATGGTATTTATTAAGACAGAAAGGGAGCGTTCAGAAACAATATCGATTGAGCATATATCAAGGCAGGATTGTCTCTTGTCTCAACTATTGTTTAATATATACTCTGAGCAAATCTTCAAAGGCCCTGGAAGAGGCTGATAAAGGAATACTGCGAATAAATAATATTCATTATGCTGACGATACGACGATTATGGCTGATAACTTAAAGAGTCTACAAGATCTTATGACAAAAATAAACAAAATCAGTAATCGATACGGCCTCGAACTTGATATCAGCAAAACAAAGTACATGGTAATCACCAAATCTCCGGTTCCTGCTATCTTGTTGATTAAAAATCAACAAATACAAAGAATTCCACAATATTCATATCTAGGTACCATGTTAAATGAACAGTGGGATTACTTGGTTCCCAAGAAATACTATCGGTCTTTTCAGAGCTGCAGTGGATAAAGTAATAATAGCCAACATTCGAACCGAATAGGCACTTTAAGAAGAAGAAGAAGAAGAAGGAATATCCGAAACTGGTCAAGAGTCGAAATAAGAAGTACTTGCCTACGAGAAAATAAAGGTTTTCATCGTGAACTTAAATGTATGTGACATCATATGTCACTGTTTATTATTGCTTCGCAACATGAAACATAAATATAATAAATAGACTATTTCTTGCCTCAGACCCACTACTTTCATATTTACTTCTATAAACATAATACTATTCTCTTAAGAAGCTTCGGAATGTCGTTTACCGACTGAACTACAATCGAAAAATAAAAACAGCGGCAAAAAAGATTCTGATGATAAAAGCAGCTGGATTATCATTCTGAATTCAGTCGTTATCAACGTACATGACTTAGCCCTCGAAACGTCTACACGTAAAATATTTTTAAAGCAGTATTCAATTTCGTTACGGATTTGGTGGCAGAAAGTACTTATTTTGAATGTAGTTTTTGAATTTTTTGGTTAAATTATTTTTTTTTTGTTTTAGTTTCACTGATTTGAAAGAGATGGGTAAAATAATACATTTTAATTATATTAAGTAATATCTTTTCCGTTTAAATATCATAAAAAAATATGTATAGAACATTTTGGTACAAATTAGTGATTATCCACTAAGTAAAGTCTACTTTTAAACGCAAATTGGTGTATGCTAAATGCAATCCCGAAATAAGTGGGGAAAAGCATCTAATAGAGAAGATTGATTTATCAAAATAGCTTTCCAGTTCTATAAAATTAGCATTGTGGACAAAACAGAAGCCGAGACACCCTATAAGAGATTTCAAATAAAGTAGTGGCCAAATTGAGCGATGGAAAATACAGCAATTAATATAACGGGTATCTGGTTAAGAATTAATGTTTTCTACTCAAATAAATATCTGCCTGTAAAAGCAATGGCTCTGCAGTTTTAAAAGAGTTAGCCAAAATTCGACAAAGAACAAACCAAAGAGTCAACTACTCTCACATACAATACAACGTAATGTAAAGTACATGCATGTACTTACTTGTTGCTTCAAGAAAGCGTATACTGAAGGAGACCCAAAACCGAAATTGTTTTATGTATTATTTCACACCTCGGACATACATATATATATATATATATATATATATATATATATATATATATATATATATATATATATATATATATATATATCGGTTTGTCCGACATTTTCTGACTTCCAACTTCCATCTTTTTCGGTCGTTCCATAGATCTTCCAGGTTTCCTTCCACAATTTTCCTGTCAATCCCCTCTCTCTAACTTGTTTTTGATTTATCTCGCTTTTTCTTACGTTCTAGTTGCCACTTTAGTATTTGTTCTAGGATTAAATCTTCGTCCATTCTTTGAATGTGCCCAAACCAGATAAGTTGTTTGGTTAGAATGTCGTCTGTAATACTGTGTTGATTCCTACGATTTCTTTAATATGGTAGTTGGTGACTCTTTTCTTTCTGGATATTCCTGCTGCTCCTTTCCAGAAGTTCATTTCCATTGCTCTCAGCGTAGCGAATGCTCTTTCTTTCATAGGCCGTACTTCTCAGTTACCATATATAATGTGACTCACTATGGTTTTATATATCCTTTTTTTGTTGGTTCTATTTATAGATTTATACCATAATATGCTGTTTAGCAGTTTTATGGCCTTTCTTTCTGCTATATTTCTCTCTCTTTTTGCCCTTCCAGTTTTCCATCCTCCGAAATTCTTATACTTAGATACTTGTAGTCGCCTCAATGTCTAGTCGCGATTCAATCATCCAGTATAAGATCTCAGATCAACTGCTCTTATATTAACATCTATCTTTTAGAACAAGCAGAATACAGTTCTCTTAACAAGCGCTGGAAATTCTTTTACCGACTGAGCTACAGTCGCACGATAATAAAAGCAACAGAAAATATTTTGATGATAAAGCTTCCTACTGCAATGGCAATTTGATTTTAGATGAGTTTAATCACCTCTAGTTATAAATAAATAATAATAATTTCATGAAATTACTTGGTGTGTTTTATTTACATTCAAGCTAACACACATTGTAACTTACTAAGTAGGAACTAGACTTGAGGTTACTTAAAATTAATAAAGAATCCTCAAGCCACCCGATATAGGATCGATTGTTTAGAAAAAAATCAAAAAAACTAATTATCCCAAATCAAATTTGACGAGAAAATGTTTTAACCAGGTTTTTAGCTTAAATATCGTATGCGCGCAGTTAGACTACTTGTATTTATTCTTTCTATTCTCATCCCCATCATTTTATGATAATCTTACATAACTCTTAAAGTATTTCTGGCTTCTGCTTAAAGATAAAATTTAATTTCATTTTTAAATATTTATATGTCCCAATGGATAGTGTAATTAAATGTTGGGTCACTGATTCCGTTGTCCGTTTCCACCCAGCATCTCTAGTTTTTGCTTAAACCAAAGAAATATAATCTCAAAACTATATAAATAAAATCACCAAAATAAATATCAAGATTCAAACCTACAATAACTAAACTGATAAAAAATATACAAGCCTAGAGCTTACAAATTAAATTCGGTATATAAGCTATAAACTAGCCTAACTTCTAACAAAATCAACAAAATCTAACCTAACACAGGCCCACAATTTGTTTTTGTTAAATAAATGAGAAGTAATTTGCTATGAATCTGTATTCTGTGTATTTAATTTCGGTCACTAAATACGTGCCGTTGTTTGTTTTTCTCCATCACTTCAGTATTTCAGATGGAAGAAATTCAGAACTAACATACCCTAATCCTAAGATCTTTACACCAAGAACTCCGAAACTAACTTAACTACGTCACCAGCTTTTTTTCTAACCGTAAAAAATAGCTCTATGTTAGTGAATACCTTGATTTTGCCTCTAACGTTAAAAATTGCTTCTATTAAATAAAATCTCATTTTTTTTGAAGGAATGGGAGTGCTGCTGGTAAAAATTAATACGTTTTTATGTATCTTGAATTACTAAATCTTTATTTCATTTGTGCTGTTTTTTAGTGAGTCTTCTTGCCTCTCACAATAGTAGTGCTTAATTTCGATTAGTCCTTCCGCCTCTCACCATCGGGGTGCTTTATTCCGGTGAGTTTGGAGTTCTTGGTGTATAGTTCTTCCATTAGATTATGTTAGGTTTGGAGTTCTTGGTGTAAAGATCTTAGAATTAGGTTATGCTAGGTTTGGAGTTCTTCCATCTGAAATCTTGAAGTGATGGAGCAAAACAAACAACGGCATGTATTTAACTACCGAAATTAAATATACAGAATACAGATTCACAGCATATTACTTCTCATGTATTTAACAAAAAAAAAAGAATTGTGGGCTTGTGTTAGGTTAGGTTTTGTTAGCAGTTGGGGCAGTTTATAGTTTACATGCGGAATTAAATTTGTAAGCATTTGTTGCATTTTTTCTTATCAATTAAGTTATCTTAAGTTAGAATCTTGATATTAATTTTTATGTTGTTGCTAGTTTTGAGATTATATTCCTTGGATTTACGCAAAAACTAGACGGGCTGGGTGGAAACGAACAACGGATTCGTTTTCAGCGACCCAAAATACGTAGGGGGTACTTTGTCTTATTTGAGTAAAAAAAAATGTGGTGCTGTGTAATAAAAGTCTTCTTATCTTTCAACCTCTACATTTTATTGTATTACTATCAATGTCCAGCTGACATAAGCAGATCATCAGTGAAAAGCGACAATGACAATGATTTCTGACTTAATAAATTTAGATAATTTAAATATTTAAAACTCAATATTTTCGTGATACGCAAAAAAACTCCGTATGCAGTAACAACAACTTTATCTATTTTTTTTTGTTTCAGGTATGTATTACGGGAGAATTCAATCTATTGACGAATAGTGATAAACGCTAAAACTTTATGTGGTGAGTAGATAATATCCTTTTGATAATTTTTCTTTATTTCAATAGATACTAATTCAATTAGATTTGCGTTTAAACTCCCGGAAATAATCTTGGAATTCTAAGAATGGAATATAATAACAATCATCGAAAAAGATCTCGAACTGTAAAATATCAACAGTGATATATCTCAGAAACATGTATTGATATCTTATGGTGGATAACAGGAAAAATAAATGATGTAGGATGTACCATAGTGAATAGAAAGAAAGAAGCATTTAATTAGGATTCTCTGTAAAAATTACATTGTCTTGTAACTTGTGGTAAGTATGTACAGTCTTTCAAGTAAGAACGTGACCGCTCGTATTCTTAATAAAATGTGTTTCGAGAACATTTTTTGTCATCAAAGTATCCTTTGTTGTGTTAATAACGGCGCAATTACCTTAGTAAGTTTTCTCTTGCATCAATAATCGCCAGACATCTTCGAGGCATGCTCCAAATTCTTCGAATCTCGTGAGACAACTGAATCAAAGTCCTAAGAGACTTTTTTCTGAGCTTTCTCTTTACAAGAGACCAAACGTTCTCAATAGGGTTGGCCTCCGCCGATTGTGAGGGCCACTCCAGTATCTTATTGTGGGCCCAAGCCAGCCGCTTCGCGGCGTGATTTTTTCCCAACAAAGATTTCTTAAACTTGCTTCGGAATTTGACATAATGAGCACGAAAATGTTGTCAAATGGTCTTATGGGATAGTTTTAAATCCGATTTTATTACTTTCGCCTCTCCTGAACGTCAATTTCGGGTCTTGTAAAAACAAAGACACGATTTGTTTTTCGACTTTCGTAGTAACTTTGTCTACCGAGCCACGTTTTGGCAATTCAACGACATTTTTCGTTTCGTTAAAATGATTTACCACTTCTTCACAAACGATACCGACTTTTTAATATATTTAGCGGCCCCGAAATGTGTCTTTCAGGCGAGAACAAAGAAAGACTGCCTTGAACCAACGCGCAAACAAGTGACTAATTTTGAATTTTACGTGATTTCGATATCGACTGATACTTTTACTAAAATGCGTCGTAGACAAAGGTTTCTTCTACCGATTTTTTGTTGCATTGCTAGAATCGCATCTACCAAAAATGAATTATCCTGGACACGTTCTTACTTGACAGACTGTATCATTATTGTAAGAGGCGATGATACACAAAAACTTTACAAGAGCATTGAAATTCTGTAATAACCTTTAAACATCCAAAGAGCTCAATATAATTGTTTTTGGTTAAAATGACGTTGCCAAACAAATGGTCATCACCAAAATAGTCCAGAATCCAAATTTCAAATTTATTTTATATACAAGGGCTTGCAAACACTATTCGGTGATGAAATTTTGGATGAAATAGTATTTTATCGATAATTTTGTGTAAGATATATTGAAAACTCCACAATAAGCAGCAGGTTGAACTTCAATAACTTCAAAAAACACAATTTTTCTTTTAATTACTGCTTAAAATTAGTATCATTGGTAAAAATAACACCTTTAGGAACACTGTCGCCACAAAAAATAACAATATTCAATATTTTAGTCTTATTATGTATACAGGGCTTCATAACAAATATTGAATATCAAAATTTCGAAAGGCGGTAATAGATTAAAATGGAATTTTATGTTGCCTTTATACAGTATATCATTCCAATATAAATCTATATATATATATATATATATATATATATATATATATATATATATATATACATATATGTATATATATATATATATATATATATATATATATATATATATTGTAACATTCATTTTTTCCTAGATTTTAAGACCATGTAATGTTACTGATTTTTCCATTTCAAATTGTATTTATTTTTATTTTAAAATATCGACCGGTATATTAAACAGAAGTTTTAGGACATACGGTATATACTATATAGTTTATTGTGCGGGCTTTCGGACCGAATCTTTCGTCAGGCCACGATTGGTCAAATGTTTGACCCGGAGTTCAGATTGGAGCGACGTGATATGACCGGCAAAGGTCGCACGATTATTTAAACGTCCGAGAACCAGCCGGCAGGACTTTTTCCATCGAAGTCGCCAGGCAGGGGAGTTCCATCGAGCCGCAGACCAGTGAGCGGTTTTGATCTAGCTGCCGACCATGTCGGTCGTCGTTTCCATCTAGCGCAACCAGGCAGTACCGTCTAGCCGAAGTAGGCTAATCTTCACCAGAGTCGCTAAGTTTCGACAATAAAAGCTGTAGTGAGCTTTCTAAGTGTTAAAAAAAAAAAAAAAAAAGTGAAATCGGTCAAAGTCCATCACAGACAGGAATGAAACACTGTAAGTCAACCAAATCCCTTATATAGACTTATCCCGGAGAGTGCATTGACTACAATGTAACACAGACAAAAAAGTGAAGTGTAAGGCACGATACCTCGCCTTCGGGGATTTATAAGAATATAAAATTTTAAAGTAACAACTAC
This sequence comes from Pachyrhynchus sulphureomaculatus, assembly GCA_019049505.1. Taxonomy (NCBI): domain Eukaryota; kingdom Metazoa; phylum Arthropoda; class Insecta; order Coleoptera; family Curculionidae; genus Pachyrhynchus; species Pachyrhynchus sulphureomaculatus. Next base: position 154,307,231 of record CM032449.1, read on the forward strand.
TGTTTAGGCTAGAATTTTTGGTAAACTGCAAAGGTTAGAACTTTTATTATTTTTAAAAAAAAACATGAATAAATTTTTCTTTTTGATTAAAGCTAAGTGTATCACTGAATATTTATTTTCCTTTTCAGGATCAGTTGTACTAGACTAATTCCTTTTAGTAATATCCATAAAACACTTCAGTTTTTTCTCATTTTCTTAGCTGAAGTTAAATCCTTTCTATTTTAAAATGAGTGGTGCCCTTAAAAACAAAAAAGTCGTACAACTGAGGTTTCTTAAAAAAAAAATAGAAAATAATTTCCAGAAAGACGTATAAAAAACTATCTCTTACCCATATTTCTCTACCAAGGAAAACTGAGCTAGTGTTTCTTTAATTTCTTTAGTTCTTTTAATATCAGGTTTCACTCAATTCATTATCAGAAATTAAAGCGGGGCTGCAAGAAAATTGTGCTCAAGCTTGGGGCGTCCAGTATTTAAAAAATGTTACAAAAAGACGCAGTCTAAATGGAGCAAAAAAAAATAGCAAGAGAAGAAGCTACAAAATTGCGCTCAAGCGTGGGACAAACAACTTCTCACAGGGTACGGAAAAAGATGCCTCAAACTAAGAACAATTTTTTTTTTCATAAGCTACAAAAATTACGCCCAAGCTTGGGGCAACATTTTTTCACACGGTACAAAATAGCGCTGTCAACGCGGGGCTTTTTGGAATTTTATTTTTTAAAAGGGTTCAGTGTACTAGCTTTCGAACAAAATAAAAGCTCTAACTTTGCAGATATTTTTATTACACAATATTTATTAAACGAAGCTACACTATAGCAATAAGACAAAAGCAGGAAATTTGTAGAATTTTTTATTTCAATTTGTCTGATATAGATATTTGAATTTTGTTGTTGACTCTAAGATAAGAGATCCCTGTTTTTTTTCTTAGAAGCTAACTTTATCTTTCAGATTAGCAGATGTGCTGGTTTATTTTAATTTTTTTAGTAGTGATAGATTTTATTTTACGGATAACCGAACAAAAAACTGTTGTTTTTTCTCACCGAGGTTTTGCATGAATATTAAAAATACTTAGCGGATATACGAAACGATATTTGGAGATTTTTTGTTGAAAATTCTTAAGTTATCTTAGTAAAGGAATTTTAATACAAGGCGATACTTAGAAATTTTTTTTTTGAAATTGTCGAAGATTTTTTTAAATGTTTAGTAAAGAGGTTTACATATTTTAAGTGCCTTTATATGATTTTATTTAGACTATTGGGAGCACAGGAGAAATATTTTTACGATTTTTTAACAATTCTTTTAAATTTAATAGTATTCATTTATCATGGAAGCCTTCAATTTTAAAGTCAATCACCTACTAGAATATGAATTAGACTATGAACTGAAAATCCGTCGTACTTTCTCAGAACGTCCGGTCGCGGATAAAAGAAAGATTCTAACGAGGATCTTAAGTAAAGAAATTAATGAGCCCGGAAAAACGATAAAAATAGGGGATGACACCCTGTCTTTTTAAAGAAGAAACGGCTGGTATCGAAAAGAGTTTAAATTCTATCCAAAACTTAATCGATAGTTATGACGGCGATCCAAATGATTCACTTGTACTCCGGGTTAAATCACGCTTATCGCATGTAGCGGGTCGCGTACAAAGAATTCCCATGCCGGATGACGAAGAGGAAGCGTCGAAATTTTTCCAAATATGTTTCAAGAAACAATAGCTACGTGTGTACTCATGGAAGCAAACCTTGCCGAAAAGATAGCTCCTGGTCATGAGTTACCACAGCTGCCTATTACAACCCCAGTCATAAACGTACCAGCTCCAATCGTGAATTGCGCAGCCAGAAATATTCCTGTCAGCGAATGGCAATTGAAATTTAATGGAGACTCAAAGAGACTCTATCCTTTTTTGGAGAGGCTGACTGAAATAGCTCAAGCTAGGAAAGTATCGGAAGATGAACTTTTCAGCTCTGCTGTTGAATTTTTCACTGGCGATGCCTTCATTTGGTATAGAAGCATAAAATCAAGTGTCAACGACTGGCATTCCTTGGTAGATAGGCTAAAGAAGGACTTCTTGCACTGTGATGATGATGAAGAATTGTGGTCAGAAATAAAGAGGAGGCTACAGAAGAAGAATGAGTCCACTGTGATTTTTATTGCCCACATGGAATCTTTATTTGGCAGGTTATCCATCAAGCCTTTGGAATGTACCAAAGTTAAATTTATACGTAGGAATATTCTGCCTAGTTTCGTCAATCGGTTAGCTCTACTAGATATAAATTCGGTAGCCGAACTCGCCGGGTTATGTAGAAAACTTGAAGAGTCCGATTATTTGTTAGAAAAGAGCAGACCAAAAAGCGAAACTAATATACATCAAGTAAGGTATAATCCAAATGGCCGAAGTGGAGTCTCGACAAATAAAGTTGGGAATGTAAATCGGAACCCTAGGAGTAACCAGAAAACGGGTAAAGGAAAAAATAATGACTCTAAAATTAGCGACACTGCAGCCAAAGTGAACGACAAGCCGGTTTCACCTAAGGCAATTTTCACGTGTTGGAATTGCACAGGCCCGAATCACACTTACCAAAATTGTACAGCACCAAAGAGGGTATTTTGTTTCAAATGTGGAACAACAGGTGTGAGACTAACATCATGCCCCAAATGTACAAAAAACGAGTAAGGACGGTATATTACCGAGGCGGATATCCTAAGTCCAACAAAAAAGCCTCTAATCATTCGGCTAAGTCACAAGCTCATGTTCGCAGTAAAGCCCCTAATCCAAAACGTTCTAGAAACACGGACGAACAAAAATATTCCAGTAGATCAGATTGGACTAAATGGTTACAAAAAGTTTCTGATTTTTTTAAGTCTAATAAAAATTCTCCTTCTCAAGTTAAAACTCCTGCTTCTCCAAATGGTCACATGTCTCCTCTATTCGTGCATAAATATTTAGAAGACCGCATATCAAGATAAATCTATTAGGTGTCCATTTTTTCGGCTTTATTTGACTCTGGTGCAAATGCCTCCGTTGTAGGTCAGAATGGTATTAAAATTTAAGTCGTTTAAGTATAAAAATATGCCATGTCAAGAATAGAAGTGTTACCACTGCAGATGGCAGCCGCCTAAAAGTTTTAGGTACGGTTGAGTTGCCGCTAGTCTGCAATGGTCATTGTTTAGTAATCTCTGCTCTAGTAGTACCTTCTCTATCACATACTTTGGTTTTAGGATGTGATTTTGCACAAAAATTCGGAATTTTAGTAAATTTTAAAGATAATTCGTGGTATCCCCAGTCCCTAGAAGACAATTCTCAAACAAGCTTTAAAAATTGTTATTCAGAAAGTTCTTTTGAAAACCTTTTCTCGCGTCTATGTACCCTAGATGATCTCTCGCGGACGGAACGCTTAAAAGCAGAAAAAGTAATAAGCTCTTTCAATGAAATAAGTAGTAAAGATAGGTTAGGCCGAACGAATAAAATCAAGATGTCTATAGATACGGCTGATGCCAGTCCTGTAAAGACAAGGCCCTTCGCCATGTCTCCTTATATGTCAAAAGTATTAAATAAAGAGTTAGACGAAATGTTGAAACTCGGAGTGATTGAAGAATCAAACAGTCCTTGGTGTTCTCCAATCTTATTGGTGAAAAAGGCCGATGGACAGTATCGTCTATGCTTTGACGGAAGAAAGCTCAACGAGGTCAGCAAATCTGATAACTACCCATTACCGAACATCGACAGAATTTTGACATCACTCAGGAATGCTAAGTATGTATCTTCGATAGACCTTAGAAAGGCTTTCTGGCAAATTCCTTTAGACAAATCCTCTAAAGAAAAGACCGCTTTTGCAGTAGTAGGCCGAGGTCTATTTCAGTTCGTCACTATGCCGTTTGGTCTTAAGAACGCTGCTCAAACTCAGCAACGTTTAGTGGACGCCATATTTGGTCCGAAATATGAGCCACATATTTTTACCTATCTCGATGATATTTTAGTAACATCGGAAAGACTTCGAATCGCATATTCGCTTACTTAAGGAAGTAAAAGATAAATTGAAAGAGGCCGGACTGACGATAAATTTGAGCAAATGTGATTTTTTCAAAACTTCTCTAAAGTTTTTGGGCTATATTGTAGGCTCAAATTCCTTGCGTACCGATCCGGATAAAGTAGCAAGCATGGTTAATTATGCGAGGCCTACTAATACTACGGAAGTTAAGCGCTTCGTAGGAATGTGTTCATGGTACAGACGTTTTATCGAGAATTTTTTCTACCCTGTTGTCGCCTATTAATGATCTTTTGAAAGGACGAAAAAAAGGACAATCGATAGATTGGACAAAGGCAGCCGAAGAATCTTTTATAAAGATTAAAGAGCTATTGGTTTCAGCTCCCATTTTATCCCAACCAGACTTTTCCCAACAGTTTTATATTTCTAGTGATGCTTCTAATACTGGTTTAGGGGGCGTCCTAACACAGAAAATCAATGGTGAGGAAAGGGTGATAGCGTATGCCAGTAGAACTTTATCAAAGGCTGAACGTAACTATTCGGTTGTTGAAAAAAGAATGTTTAGCAGTACTCTTTAACATCGAAAAGTTTCGACCCTACATAGAAGGTGTTCCTTTCACGGTCATAACAGATCATTATAGCTTATTGTGGCTTAATTCTATTAAAAACCCTAGTGGCAAACTAGCGCGTTGGGCGATTAGGCTGAGACAACATACATTTAATTTAATTCATAGAAAAGGAGTCCACAATGTTATTCCTGACGCTTTGTCAAGAATCCCAGATAATACAGCGGACGAAAACAGTCTTAATGCACAGTTTGGCGTAAGAATTGATACAGTTGATGTAGATCGCATTGATCCATGGTACGACAATTTACGGCAGCAAATTAAAGAATTTCCCCAAAATTTTCCGCAGTGGAAGGTGGAAAATGATTTCGTGTACAAATTTATCCCAAACCAGTTGCCTTTAAAAGTTAATGTACCCGAGTGGAAAATACTAGTTCCTAAACCACAGAGAGAGGAAGTTATAGACATGTGTCACACTCCTCCTACTTCTGGTCATTTTGGCTTTTATAAAACTCTTCACAGGGTTCAGGAACAGTATTATTGGCCAAAAATGCGTTTTGACATCGTAAAGTTTGTGAGGACTTGTGAAGTATGTGGAGCACAGAAATCTCCAAATGCACTACCTATGGGACTGATGGGAAAAGAGAAAAACGGTTAATTACCCTTTTCAAGTCATAGCAGCTGATCTAGTAGGCCCATTTCCACGTTCAAAAAAGGGAAATAAATGGCTTCTCGTGGTTTCTTGCTGGTTTACAAAGTATACCATGCTATTTCCTTTGAAAAGCTCTAAGGCTGGATATATAGAGAGAATTTTGGAAAATAATGTCTTTCTAATCCACGGTGTTCCATCGCTCTTGATATGCGATAACGGTACTCAGTTTACCTCTAGGAGTTTTAAGAGCTTAAGTGAAACATATGGTTTTAACATCCGTTTTAATCCCGTGTACTCTCCCCAATGTAATTTTGTGGAACGTAATAACCGAACAGTCGGGACCGCTTTAAGAAGTTACGTGGATTCACATGACACTTGGGATGACAATATTTCCAAAATCCAACAAGCGATAAATACGGCAAGACACGAAGTAACAGGGTTCACACCGTCTTTCTTAGTTTACGGCAGACATATACCTCTATCTGGATCGTATTATAAAAATTTAGATTTGGATGTCAATATTGACAGCGAAATAATTCCGGGTAACAGGGGTGAGTACGCCGAAAATTTAAAGGGTTTAAAAGATATTTTCACCGACGTGCGTAGTAGGATACATAAGGCTTATGAACGGAACTGTAAGTCTTACAATCTTAGGAAAAGGGATTTTGCCTTTAATATAGGTGATCACGTTTGGCGAAAAAATAAAATTCTTTCCAGTGCAGCAGATAAATTCACATCTAAGTTGGTACCTAAGTATGTGCATTGCGTGATTAGAGAAAAAATTTCAGATTTAGTTTATGGTTTAGTTAATTTAGATGGGACTAAAGTAGGACGATGGCATATTAAAGACTTAAAACCATTCAATGAACCTAACCCTAATGAAAGTTTGTCAGAAGAAGAATAGTTTATATTTACAATATCTTAATTGCTTAAATTTTTTTGATGTTGCTCTGTAGAGGTGACGACCTCGTTTTTTTTTGACTGTTATAAAAGTTGAGCAGAGAATAGCTTACTTTTATTGTTTTTTGCTAAGGTTTTGGGTATTGGCCATATCCCAAACTTAGGTCGATTGTGGGTGATGTTTAGCATCGACTCAGCTGTTGCGAGCTTGCGAAAGAGTCACACTCAGGATATATCATAAGACTGGTATGTCGGTGGTCGCGGGATTTGATTTGCTTATGACCCCAAATAATATCCGGTTCTTGACACTTGGAAGCGAAATTTTGATTAGAGGCAATCCAAGGTGATCTTGAGTTAGGACAAGCGCAAGATGTAGCTCGTGTAGGGTGATGTAGAGTCAAAATTTTTAGGAGCAATTTCAAAGTTTGTTACCCGAGTGGGTGTATTTTTATTACCTTAATGGTATATTTTGGGTGCAATTAAGAGTAAATTGATTTTGGTTTATCCAGTAAGTCTAAGACTTGGATTATTTTGGTTTAGATCTTCTTCTGCCTTGACAAACTGAGGGTATTTTCGATTTTTTTTCCAGAGCCGTTTAAAAACGTTACCTTTGAGTCACTAATTTTTTTAAAATTTTTTTTGCATGGACTCATAGGCGTATGTTGAGTTTTTTCGGTTTACTATCAGATGGATAGAAAATTGAAGTTCTGCAGGAGAACTAAAGGCTGATCATTTACAGGAGATGAGAGCAAAGTAAGACAATCGTTTCACAAAGAAATGATCAAAATCTGATACCGAGATGAGAACCTTGTCAAGAGAGGCTAAGCGCAGTGAAGGAAGATTCCTAACCGAATTTTTAGATTTCCAAGAGGTAACCTAGAAGTTTGGGCTGACAGAAAACGGTTATGCCTGATACCTGTAGCAGTTTCTTCTAGAGGCTATTGTCTAGGGAGACGATTAACACCATGATCGAATATTTTAGCTGTCAACGATGTTTTCTTCTTGTTTCTGATTAAGCTGGGAAAGCTCTTGTCGTCTTCAAAAGTTTTGTTGCGTTGCCACCAAAAATTTGAGAAATTTTTGCTTCATGTAGCTTTTTAAGCTCATTTTCGTTTTTTTAAAATTTCGTTAGAAGCTTGGTTAAGTCAACCTTGTAAACCTTTTAGGTTGTATCCCGTAAGTTATTTGTTTTTACAGGCTGTGATGCACCGGGTGCTAACAGATGCCGTTTACGACGTTTGGCAGGAAGTTAGTCTTCCTGGGGAACAGACTGATTGGAAGGGTAGTCTATGGGGGGTGAACGTTTGACCTTTGGGACCTTTAAAGGTTTTGTTACCCAATGGTTATTTCTATTTGAACCAAAGGAGAGCCTAACTACTGTAGTCGACCTCAGCTCCAATTAGCCTATTAGTGGTGACAGGCTGTTGGCAGTAGTGTATTTCGGAACACCCTATTGATTAATTTTTTTTGACTTATGGTGGTGTGGTAGACACCGTTTTAGTTTAGTGGATGCTATAATCTACTCCCTTTTGTTGGTGGACTCCAGGGTCACCAATTCTGTATTTTTTTGTCTCCACCTTTCAGTATATCGTGGTGAAGTGTTTGTCTCCTGTTATGTGGGATGGATTGAATGTTTTTCGTTGTTGTTCTAGGGCGAGACCAGTACACGAGGGTTCTTCATGCAACTTGAAGAGGCGCAATGCTGGTTAAGTTTTATTTCTCTGTGTAGCCACCCTGAAGAATGACGGAGAGCGTTTTTTTTCTGGCTCATGTTTCTAGGCAGATTTGTCACTTTGGTGCGATGTGCCGAAGATTTGATTAGCTTTGCTAAGAGCTTTCACCAAGCTCAGTATGGAGTAATCATCACCTAGAGTTAGGGATTTGAACTCCTGTATATATTTCTGTATATATTACTGTACATATTTCTGTATATATTTCGGTGTATGTTGGTTGCCTGAGGGCATGTGCTCAAAATGCGAGATTTTGAGTCGCTTTGTTTATGGACTCCCATATATAGGATTATGACTTTCGGGAGGTCCTATTTCGAGACTTGCTGTCTCATACAGTTATGTTGGGAATGTTTCCTTGAATGTTAGTTGCGCGTAGACTAATCATTCTGTTCTTAGTGAACATTGCTTTTTGAAGCAGGATCATTCAGTTTAGTGAATTTTAGCTTTTATAGCTATTCACGGTGTTTAGAGTGAATTTTAGCTTTTTAGCTATTCACTGTGTTAAGAGTGAATTTTAGCTTTTGTAGCTATTCACTGCACTTATAGTGATTTAGTTAGCTTTTATACCTGCTCACTATGATCATGGCGAGTTTGTTCTTTTAGAACGCAGACTTTGTGTAGTCGAGGACTATTTACAGAGTGTTTTCTTGGCGAGGAGCCGAGGTTTTTTCTGGCGATATACCAGAGTGTTTTCTTGGCGAGGAGCCGAGGTTTTTTCTGGCGATTTACCAGAGTGTTTTCTTGGCGAGGAGCCGAGGCTTTTTTCTGGCGATATACCAGAGTGTTCTCTTGGCGAGGAGCCGAAGTTTTTTTCTGGCGATCAACCAGAGCGTTTTCCTGGCGATTCTAGCATGTCTGGATGTCTTAGGACGTCGACATTGCGTTATAGAGTGCGATTATTTTCCGAGTGCGAACTAGTAGTGATACTAGATTTAGAATGTTCTCTTAGCGATGAGCTAGAGCATGGATAGCGATTTTTTCCTGAGCGTTTGTCTGGATATTTATCCAGATATTATTTTTTTTTGGCCTTGTGCTAAATGGTCTGACAAGACTTTTTCTTTTTAGTGTAAGTGTTTGCACTAGAATCATCTTTTATTTTTTTCTTCTTTATTTAAGAATTTTTATAAATTTCTTTTGCTGAGATAAAAAAAATTTTCAGACAATCCTTAAAAGATTTTAAGGGGGGTGTTCATATTTTATTTCAGTTCACTTTTTTTGATTTAGACAAGAGTCTAGACAAAGTTATATTTTTTTGTTTTGGTAACAATAACAGAGCTGATTCTTTTATATAAGAAGACCGCGATTGTTATTTTGGAAAGGTATTTCCTATGTTCATGCAAGGATTTTTAGTTACCTTTTGATGTACTTAACCTTAGTGTTTAATTAAGTTAAGTCTAGTTATAAGATTTTTGTGTACTTGCAAAAATTTTTCATTTGGTTTTCATTGTACTTAATATTAGTGCTTAATTGAATTAAGTCTAGTAGTAAGGACCGAAGTTTGTAATTTTGTTTTAAGTTCTGACCTTAGTATTAAGTGATAGTGTACCACTTTATACCTTTTTATAAGTAGCCTAAGTTTAATAGACTAGTGTAGTCTATTTCTTTTTGGAAGGGGGTAATGTAACATTTCATTTTTTCCTAGATTTTAAGACCATGTAATGTTACTGATTTTTCCATTTCAAATTGTATTTATTTTTATTTTAAAAATATCGACCGGTATATTAAACA
>CM032449.1:154316889-154351889 GCA_019049505.1 Pachyrhynchus sulphureomaculatus
TTTTTATGGATTAACCAACTTTTATATGTAACAACTTTTTTATGTATAAGCTACCTACGGCCATTCAGGCTAACAAAATCTTTGCACTTCTCATGTGAGTTTTTTAATTTATTATGACTAATATCTTATTCTTGTTCTACACTAATTTTATTTATTATAATAACCTAACGATAACATCATTAATTTAATGTTGTCCCCTGTCCCCTATTGTTGACCAATACTTCGTTTAAATGGCATTTTGTTCATACATATTCAGTTACAATTCTAGATTTTTATATTTTTACTTATACTGCTGCTGAAACTGTAATAGCAGTTATTGAATTTATTTACTTTATTTTCTTTTGATCAGAAATTAGAAAACTCTTGTTGTAAGACCCTCTTTTGTTTTCTCCGCAATAAATTGTTTATCACTTTTTCATTGTAGCTATTGTTTCTTGCAATATATTTTATTGATAATAATTCTATACCGAAATTTTCTTTATTTAGTGAGAATGTGACTAATCGATGTATTAAAGCGGGAAATGAGAATAATTTGATTGGTTGTGATTGTTTCGAGTTTTATCAATAACGGTCTCTGTGGTGGTTGGTTTTCTGTATATACGAGTATATATATATATATATATATATATATATATATATATATATATATTTATATATATATATATATATATATATATATATATATATATATAAATATATATATATATATATATATATATATATATATATATATATATATATATATATATATATATATGTATATATAGATAGATATATATAAATTCTCAAAAAATTAATTGTCAATTCAAATACTGTTGACAGACCCACAAAAGAAGGTAATATAACACAGACGCAGTACAAGAAAGATATACCTACACTACATAGAGTTTTGCAAGAAATCGGAGAAGACCAGGACTTACCAGATTCAAAAAAAATGAAAATTGTGGAAAATCCTTCATAACTTGAATTTTTCGTTGGGAAAAACACAATAGAAAATCTGGTCTTATCGATAAAACAGAAATAATTTGTTGGAGAAGAGAATAGCTACGAGCAATCAGAAAATTTCAAGCCGAAGAACGAAATATTTTTTGTTTAGATGAGACTTGGGTTAATGAGGGACACACAGTGAAAAAATTCTGGATTGACAAATATATATATATATATATATATATATATATATATATATATATATATATATATATATATATATATATATATATATGTATATATATATATATATATATATATATATATATATATATATATATATATATGTATATATATATATATATATATATATATATATATATATATATATATATATATATATATATATATATATATATATATTTGTATTGCCTCTGTCCCCTATTGTTGACCGACCAATACTTCGTTTAAATGGCATTTGTTCATACATATTCAGTTACAATCCTAGATTTTTATATTTTTTACTTATACTGCTGCTGAAACTGTAATAGTAGTTATTGAATTTATTTACTTTATTTCCTTTTGATCAGAAATTAGAAAACTCTTGTTGTAAGACCCTCTTTTGTTTTTCTCCGCAATAAAATTGTTTATCGCTTTTTCATTGTAGCTATTGTTTCTTGCAATATATTTTATTGATAATAATTCTATACCGAAATTTTCTTTATTTAGTGAGAATGTGACTAATCGATGTATTAAAGTGGGAAATGAGAATAATTTGATTGGTTGTGGTTGTTTCGAGTTTTATCAATAACGGTCTCTGTGGTGGTTGGTTTTTCTGTATATACGAGTATATATATATATATATATATATATATATATATATATATATATATATATATATTATATATATATATATAATATATATATATATATATATATATATATATATATATATATATATATATATATATATATATATATATATATATATATATATATATATATATATATATATATATATATATATATATATATATATATATATATATATATATATATATATATATATATATATATATATATATATATATATATATATGTATATATAGATAGATATATATATAATTCTCAAAAAATTAATTGACAATTCAAATACTGTTGACAGACCCACAAAAGAAGGTAATATAACACAGACGCAGTACAAGAAAGATATACCTACACTACATAGAGTTTTGCAAGAAATCGGAGAAGACCAGGACTTACCAGAATCAAAAAATGAAAATTGTGGAAAATCCTTCATAACTTGAATTTTCGTTGGGAAAAAGACAATAGAAAATCTGGTCTTATCGATAAAACAGAAATAATTTGTTGGAGAAGAGATATCTACGAGCAATCAGAAAATTTCAAGCCGAAGAACGAAATATTTTTTGTTTAGATGAGACTTGGGTTAATGAGGGACACACAGTGAAAAAATTCTGGATTGACAAATATATATATATATATATATATATATATATATATATATATATATATGTATATGTATATATATATATATATATATATATATATATATATATATATATATATATATATATATATATATATGTATATATATATATATATATATATATATATATATATATATATATATATATATATTTGTATTGCCTCTGTCCCCTATTGTTGACCGACCAATACTTCGTTTAAATGGCATTTGTTCATACATATTCAGTTACAATCCTAGATTTTTATATTTTTACTTATACTGCTGCTGAAACTGTAATAGCAGTTATTGAATTTATTTACTTTATTTTCTTTTGATCAGAAATTAGAAAACTCTTGTTGTGTAAGACCCTCTTTTGTTTTCTCTGCAATAAATTGTTTATCGCTTTTTCATTGAAGCTATTGTTTCTTGCAATATATTTTATTGATAATAATTCTATACCGAAATTTTCTTTATTTAGTGAGAATGTGACTAATCGATGTATTAAAGTGGGAAATGAGAATAATTTGATTGGTTGTGATTGTTTCGAGTTTTATCAATAACGGTCTCTGTGCTGGTTGGTTTTCTGTATATACGAGTATTATATATATATATATATATATATATATATATATATATATATATATATATATATATATATATATATATATATATTTATATATATATATATACATATATAAATATATATATATATATATATATATATATATATATATATATATATATATAATATATATATATATATGTATATGTAGATAGATATATATAAATTCTCAAAAAATTAATTGTCAATTCAAATACTGTTGACAGACCCACAAAAGAAGGTAATATAACACAGACGCAGTACAAGAAAGATATACCTACACTACATAGAGTTTTGCAAGAAATCGGAGAAGACCAGGACTTACCAGATTCAAAAAAATGAAAATTGTGGAAAATCCTTCATAACTTGAATTTTCGTTGGAAAAACACAATAGAAAATCTGTTCTTATCGATAAAACAGAAATAATTTGTTGGAGAAGAGAATATCTACGAGCAATCAGAAAATTTCAAGCCGAAGAACGAAATATTTTTTGTTTAGATGAGACTTGGGTTAATGAGGGACACACAGTGAAAAAATTCTGGATTGACAAATACATTAAGAGTGCCAAACAAGCTAGGCTAATTATAGCACATATCGGTAGTGAAAACTGATTTCTCGACGGTGGCTTGTTGGAATTCGAATCAAAGTCAACCAAAGATTACCATGAGGAGATGACAGCCGATGTTTGTGAGGAGTACCAGCAGAATCAGTTATAGTATTAGAGAATGCCCCATAAAATTCTCGATTATTAGAGGGACTCCTGGCAAATTCATGGAAGAAGGCGGATATTCTTCAATGGATTAGAGACAAAAATCTCAAACATAAAGATGGTATGTTAAAAGCGGAATTTCTCAGAATTGCAAAACAAAATAAGACACAGTTCAAGATATATGCGGTCGATGAGATGGCAAAAGAACGGAATATGACAGTGCTTACATTATCTCCATATCGTTGCATATTGAATCCCACAGAGCTAATTTGGGCACAAATAAAAAGTTTCGTTGCAAGGGGAAACACCACGTTCAAACTTCAAGACGTAAGGCAATTATTACTCACCGGAATAGCCATTCGACATGTTATAGAAAAAAAAAATAAAATGTGGAAACTTGAGGAATAGATGGAAGAAACTGCGGAAATAGTTATTATTATTTTCAATTTAATAGAAGTCGAGTTTTCAGATTTTGAAGATGATGATTGTTTTTGATTGTAATTAAAGTACCTATATATCGTGAATTTTGAATTAGTATATATACATAGATCTATAGATTAAAAAATTTTTGGTAATAAATCTTATATTTCTATAACTTTATTTTTAAAATAATTTTATTTATTAAACACTAAAAGCAGGCTACGCTCGGACGGTTATGACCGATGAACCCACATTTACATTTTATGACTCTATTGTATAGCAGAGGTTTTCTGCCTAAAATAGGGTGAACCATTAAAAATAATTCAATACAGGTAGCAACATCCAGTAAAATGAATAAGAAATCTCTTTTTTTTTTTGGGCGCACCGCAACATGTATTTGCCTCTACAATCAGAGAATTATGCTATCAACTCCAAACAAATGCACTTTAGTTGCGGTATCGTCAATACCATGATTTTTTAAGGTTGTAAGCCTTGAGACAAAGAATGCGTTGTTAAAAGCCCTTTGTGTGTCAATAAAAGCACTCAGGATAAGTTTTTTCTGGCACAGTGATGATTCGACTCTCCATACCAGATTATGTAAAGTTGTCTTACATGATTTTCCTGGTTGATAGGTGAGTTGATTTTTATGTAGCGAGTTTCCTAGAAGTGTACCCTTTCTAATATTTTAAACTTTATCGGATACAAATTACTATCTAATAAAGTTGGTAAGGAAATTCCTGAAGATTCGCTGACCTCCCAGACAAAATTGTTTCAAATTTTGGATGGTTGTAGCTTCTACTTGATGGAAATTCATTATAAATATATAATAAAAAACTGTTTTTAGTCAGTTTCCACTGGTTTATTTAAATTGCGATGACGCGTTTCGATGTCGATGCAGCTTCTTCAGATCTACATTTTACACTGTCAAGTTAGGTTTAATGTTCACAATTTTATATAATTTCTTATTATAATATTACACCTAATTATATTATATTGATAGTATTGGAAAACCCACACAGATTTGGAGTTAGGAGAATAAATTCAATAATGGTGAATTGCTTAAATCTACCTGGTCGTTGAGTAAAGTACCTGTAGTCCTTAATCAATTTATTTTGCATTGTCTCTAAAAGGTTTAGTTTAAAAACCTTTTTGTTGGGTGTGTAAAATTTTGAAATTCTTCTTAAATGTGTGATTTTCTGTTAAAAGATGATTAGCATATGTTGAATTAGATTTCCTATGAATGAAACTTTTTTCGTGTTCTGTAATTCTTTGTCTAAATGTACGTCCAGTTTGTCCTATGTATGTTTTAGAACATGACCCACATGTTAATTGATAAACCCCTGATTTATTGTCTTTATTGATTTGTGGTTTGTAGATTTTAAGATATTTCCTTATAGTATTGTTAGTCTTGTAAGCTCTGTCGATATTTTTTTGATTTAAAAATTTCCCCAGTTTTTCCGTTGGTTTGCCGAAATAGGTTAAGCATTTAAAAGTGGTATTTGAGATTGCCTTGTTTCTAAGTTTTTTCCTAACGATACTATTGATTAAAGTAACCGAATAACCGTTGTTAACGGCTACTTGTTTTATGTAGTTTAATTCTGTGTATAAAACTATGATAAGCTGCGAGTTTATGATGGTTAGGATGGTGAGAACTATTGTGAATTGTGGTATCTGTATGACAAGGTTTGTGATATATTGCAAATTCATGTTTTTTCATGGTTTTACTGATTGTTAAGTCTAGGAAATTGATTTTTTCTTCGACTTCTGCTGCCATTGTAAAACTGATATTTCTATGTAAAGAATTAATATACTGTAAAAAGTGAGTCTGTCCGTACCTGTAAAGCAAACAATTATATCGTCTACGTATCGATACCAGTATAGACAATTATTACTATTGTTATTATGGTTGTTAAATATCATTGTTTCAATACTGTCCATGAAAATTTCGGCAAGTAATGGACTTAATATACTCCCCATAATTAATCCTTCCTTACTATTGTAGAATGTATTATTAAATGAGAAATAATTTTGTCTTAGGCAAGTTGTTAATAAATTAATTATGTCCATTTTTATAACTTCATTTACTTTGTTTTTTGTTAATAGGTTCTCTATTAAAATTATTGTTTCGTCTGGGGGAACACTTGGAAATAAGTTTTTGACATCGAAAGAGACTAATTTAGAATTATCTGGTATTGTTATATTCTTAACTTTATTCACGAGTTCGTATGAGTTTTTTGATACTATATTTAGGTTTAAATTTGATATGATATTTGATTAAATCAATTAAAAAGGATGACGTCTTATATGCTGGAGCAGACATGTGGGAAACAACTGGTCTGATTGGGTGGTCAAGTTTGTGTAGTTTTATGAGTGAATAAAGTTGTGGGATTTGGAGATTCATATTTATCAATTTAAATTTATCTTTATCGTGAATGATACTTTTAGCCTGTTCAATTTGTTGTTTTATTTCTTTTTGAAAAATATTTGTTGGATCTTTATTTAAAATTTCGTACTTTCCTGTTTTGAAAAAATCTAACGTTTTATTAATATAGTCCATTTTGTCTATTGCTATTACTGTGTTACCTTTATCTGCTTTGGTAAAGATTACATCATTTTGTTTCGCTTTACTCTGAATGGTTTTTATTGTCCTTAAGTCTTGGTTGATGTTGTTATTGTTAGATATGAATTCCTTTTTAATAATTTCGGCTGTTTGAAATTTTGATAATATGTTGTTAGGACTATCTTTCAAGGCAATCTCAGTATCAATACCTAATGTCTCCGATTGTTTAATATTGAAGTTAGTTTGAATATTGTGTTTGAAATCTTTTGTTAAAAGATTTTTTTCCCTGTCCGAAAAAAGTGTGTTGGAAATGTTAATAAATCGATTAAAGAATTGATGATCAGTAAAAAATTCTTTTTCTTTAGGAAGAGAAATTATATAAAATTGTGAACATTAAACCTAACTTGACAGTGTAAAATGTAGATCTGAAGAAGCTGCATCGACAGCGAAACGCATCATCGCAATTTAAATAAACCAGTGGAAATTGACTAAAAACAGTCTTTGCTCCAATTGTTGTATTTTCGTGATATTAGCGTAACACAAGAAGTCCCTTGATTGTTACAAACAGCAAATTGTTAAACATAAATGTCAAAAATTAAGTACCGGAAGTGGGACTTTTCGCAGACATTTTTTTATCTCGTGTAAGTGAGGCTTTTAATATGTCAATCAAATAAAATTTACCTAAGTCAATTTATACTACGCACCCAATTGGAATGTCCAGTGTTAAAAAGGGCTACATCAAGTTTATAATCCAGTGAAAGCATAACTGTTAAATTAAAATACCTTGTAAATAAATAATTAAATCCTTTAAATTAAACTCCGTCGGAAATCCCTAAATATTAAATATAATTTTAAACATAAAGTTCATAAATTTGCGTTTACTGCCAAATGAATTAAACACCCTTTTTAAAATATGTAAAGGTTGTATTTCATTTATGATCAGTTTTAATTCGAGGAGCAACTTATTGCGCAAATTATGCTTTTATGAATTTGAAATGACAAATAAAGGACCTTTCCCCTTTTTTAATGGGTGCAATAAAAAGCTACTTTTTGAGAACTCAGGATCCTTGTAGGATATTCGACTTACAAAATAATGATAACTCAAAATTATCTTATATTATGCTAATAGTTTTACCTGCACCAATATTGTGTTTTCAAATAAGTAAATAAAATAGTAACAGATGAAATGCCGTTTCCTGTATTATTTAACTTATATTCCCAAGTCATCTTCAAGAAAGCGTTATGAGAGCGAAGTGCAGGAATCAAGATAGAGGGTGAAGTGATAAATACCATTCGCTTTGTTGACGATGCCGTGATCTTAGCAAACACATTAGAGGACCTGCAAGCATTGGTTGATAACATGAATAGAGAAAGTGTCGAAATGGGTACTTTAGAGCAGCTTGACTCTCGAACTGAATATATTTCTTGGTTGCGGTAGTCTAGTCTAATGTTCTCGTAAACATATGCTTGTATTGCGAGAATTTCTGTTTTGAAATATTATTGCACTTGTCCCTAGTGGAATGCTAAAGCTCCCCTTGAGCTTTTCTATATATATATGCTAGCGTCTACTCCTCTCTAAGTTCTTGGATCATCTGGATAATACACCAGAACAAACAATTATACAAGAATAAGAACGAATAATGAATAATGATTGAAATAGGGGAGTTATAACGAAACAGTCAAAAATTTTTCATTTATTATATAGATCACAAAAATGTTCTTCTTTCCCACATTTGGTCAATGTGGTTCCATGTTTGGCTGACGGGCCCAAGCCAAGTTAGCACAAACGCTATTACCATTGTGTATTAAGGGATAACCTGACAATGTTACATGTTTTCAAAATCACTGACTTTTGAATGTTTCTGTGTATGTTTGTGTTGAGTCCTAATTGTGCTAAATATGGTGTGAATGTTATTGGTGTAAGGGCTGTGGCTGATATGATGAGGCGGACAATGATGACTTTTTCTTGTTTCCATAGCCTTTTTACTTCTGTTGCAAGGTGTGCATTTGGCGATTTTTTCTGTGTATTTCATTTGGATGTTTGTGTCATTGGAGATAGCTATATCAATTAGATTCCTTTTTTGCACTGAAAAGTAATATCGGGTCTATTGGTGAAGACCGTTTTATTTGTATGGATACTGATGGTCCAGTAGAGCTTGTAATATTTATTTTCAAGATGTTGGTGTATATTTGTAGTAGGAATCAGTGTTTTCTATGAGTTTCTATGTTGTGGCTAGTGTTTGGTGAACCACTTTTACAGCTGAGTCTTGTCTAGCTGTGTATTCTGTTCCGGCTAATGCGTGGTCAGGCCCGGGATAAGTCGAGAAGTGTATAGTTTTTGTCTGCTTTCACTGTTGCTGTGTGGAGGCTAGTTTGCTTGCTGTGAAAGAATTTCCTAGGTGCTTGTATTTGTTTTGTGTGTAGTGATCTGATGTCTATGATTCCTCTTCCTCCTGCCTTCCTCTCGATGGTAAGTCTTTCATTGCATGCTTTGGGGTGTAATTTCCTGTATGTGATGAATTGAGAACGTATAAGGATGTGAATGTTTTCTATGTCTGTTTGTGGCCATTTGATGATACCAAATGAATATGTGAGTATAGGTATAGTGAACATGTTTATGGCTTTAGTGAGATATTTGGAGTTGAGTGAGTCGGTTTTTGAATTCGGTTCTGAGCTCTGTTTTGATGTGAGTGTGGTTGAGTTTGGTGCTTTGTTGGAAGCCTAAATATTTGTATGTTTCTTTCTCGAGCCTGTTATCGAGTGTTTCGGTGTTGATAGTTTCTGTCTCATGGTGGCCCTTCCCATTGGCCTTTGTTGATGTGGAGCACTTTGCATTTACTTATACCAAAATCCATATTGATATTTAAGGTGAATATTTCTGTGAGTTTGAGGAGTTCTTTCAGCTATGTTTTTGTGGCAGCGTAGAGTTTTATGTCATCCATATATAGGAGGTGGTTTATTTCATGTTGATTCACTTTTTGGTATTGTTGATGTTGAAGCCATGCTCTGTTCTGTTGAGTATATTTGAGAGTGGATTGAGACAAAGGCAAAACCATAGATGTGTTCGGTTTGTGTTTCTAGGCGTATTTTGGTTTTTCATGTTTTTATAATTTGCGCTAGAAATTGCCTGAGGTTTTGCTTGATTTTGTAGATTGCTCTGATTAACCAGCTGTGGGGTATGGAGTCGAAGGCTTTTCCTAGTCTATGTAACCGATGTGAAGGTTTCTGTGTTTTTTTCTAGTTTGTCTCATAATCACGCTATCTATGATCAGCTGCTCTTTGCATCGTCGGCTATTTTTCCTGCACCCCTTCTGCTCTTCTGTGAAAATATTGTTGTCTATTAAGTGTTGTTCTATTTTCTTGGAAACTGGGGCTGTGATGATCTTGTGTAGGGTTGGAAGACAGGTGATAGGTCGGTAGTTTGACGGGTTTGTGGTGTCTGAGCTTTTGGTTTTGACCTATGTTATTCCTTGTGTAAGGAAGAATCATTTATTATTATTAATATTATTTTTCATTTATAATATTTACATTTTAAATTTCTGTACTGTCCCATTCTTGGGTTCATTTTTCGGCCAGTTAGGATTCGGTGGTCGTAGTGTCAATAAAATGTTAGTGAATGAATTGAATAATAAATTATCATATTTAAAATTTTTAAAGAGCTTTTCGATTATTTTGGTAATTTATATTCTAATAAAACGATGCCTCAAAATTGAAATTATCGTAGTTCTTCACAACTAGATGTACGTATTTCGGTTCCATAACAACTATGACAATTATAAAACATGAGACTTTATTTACATTCAAATCAAGACCAATTTTGACAATGTGTAATAGTGACGACAAACAATTTCAGTTCAGTGGTAAGATATAACGAATTGTACCAAATATGCAAACCTAGCACTCAATCGGAGGCTGGCACCGCATCCACAAGCGGACCGTATGGTTGGCATAGCCAACACTAAAGGCAAGCAGCAAGATTTGCGAGGAATCAACCTCGGACCTTATGTGGTTTATTGTAAAACAACTGAAAATAGGCAAAGCCCATATTTCAGCAGTCTACCCACTGTTCTCTTATTCGTCCATCCTTCTCGACACGCGTTTCGCCGTATCACGGCTCATCAGTCGGGCTAGGATCGATAAAGAGTAGAACAGAATAAGAGAACAGTGGGTAGACTGCTGAAATATGGGCTTTGCCTATTTTCAGTTGTTTTACAATAAACCACATAAAGTCTGAGGTTCATCCCTCGCAAATCTCGCTGCCGGCCTTTAGTGTTGGCTATGCCAACCACTCTGTCGGCTTGTGGCTGCTGTGCCAGCCTCCGATTGAGTACTAGATATGCGTATTTGGTACAATTCATTGCATCTTACCATTGTGTTTCGTAAGTACCGGAATAAAGTATTTAAATTCTGTTCTCTTCTTTGTCGATCCTAGCCCGACTGATGAGCCATGATATGGCGAAACGCGTCTCGGGATGGATGGACGAATAAGAGAACAGTGGGTAGACTGCTGAAATATGGGCTATGTCTATTTTCAGTTGTTTTACAATAAACCACAATTTCAGTTCTTGTTTCATGTGAGGTTAAATCGCTGTGTTTAAGGTAAAATATATATTTACCAAATCGCAATATTTTAAAAATGAATTTAATCGATTTTTGCACGGTACGAGAATCATTTATATTATTCGCGTAATCCTAAATAAAACACGAATATTTAGACAAACAAACAGTTTGTTACGGGACATTCTTTACCAACCTACTATCTGTTAGTCCGTGTGCCATTGTGTAATATTAAATTGAAAGCAAATGGGTTAAATCACATACAAAGGTAATTTTGAAACAAAGCACAGCAGTGAGATTGCAGAATTTTGTCAAAGGCTTGTCGGTGTAAAAAACACTTGGATGGAAATGAATTGTATTTATTTTCGGACAGTGACAAATCTTTTTAATTTGTTTGTAGCTATTCGTCTTCATGAGATAATGAAATGCTATTTATTTAGTTGTACGCTCTTAAAAAGAGTTGGTAAAATCCCTTGAAATTGACATGATTATGAAAAGATCATTTAAATTAGTTATATATTGTAAATTTTATAACCTTATGACATTCAAATAAATAATAATGATATTTATTAAAAATTATATATAATTAACTAGTAATCTAATATCATTTATTGAATAACTATATTATATATATATATATATATATATATATATATATATATATATATATATATATATATATATATATATATATATATATATATATATATATATATATATATATATATATATATATATATATATATATATATATAAAATGCAACGTCTCTCTGCCGGTCTGTCTGTCCGTCAGTGAACTTCTCATTAGAGAACCACTTATCCGATTTACGTACTTTTTTTTTTTAAAACATATATATGTTCTCTGGCCAGATTATAGGCTATATTTTATTACGATAGGTAGCATAAGGAATGAGCAGTGATGATAATAGTGAATGAAGTCGGAAAAAGTTTGCCGCTAGCGCTTTCCCTTCCAATACACAGCCTAAACTATTAAATATGGAACAATATTATGTAGCAGAGAATATCTATAGTCTATAATATATATTAAATGCAATGTCTCTCTGTCTGTCTGTCCATTAGTGCGTTTATCAAGCGAGAACCACTTATCCGATTTACGTGTCTTTTCTTAAATTCATACATGTATTCTTTGGGCAAGGTTATATAATAATAATAATAATGATCTATATCTATAATATATAAAAATGCAACGTCTCTCTGTCTGTCTGTCTGTCCGTTAGTGCGCTTATCCCTCGAGAACCACTTATCCGATTTACGTGATTTTTTTAACTTCATACATATGTTCTCTGACCAGGTTATAGGTATATATTTTATTACATCTATAATATATATAAAATGCAACGTATCTCTGTCTGTCTATCTGTCTGTCCGTTAGTGCGCTTATCACTGGAGAACCACTTATACGATTTACGTATTTTTTTTTTTTAAACATACATATGTTCTCTGGTCAGGTTATTACGATAGGTAGCATAAGTAATGAGCAGTGACGATAATAGTGAATGAAGTCGGAAAAAAATTTACTGCTAGCGCGTTCTCTTGCAATACACAGCCTAAAGCATTAAATATGGAACAATATTATGTAGCAGAGAATATCTATAATCTATAATATATATAAAATTCAACGTCTCTCCGTCTGTCTATTTGTCCATTACTGCGTTTATCACGCGAGAACCACTTATCCGATTTACGTGTCTTTTTAAATCCATACATATATTCTTTGGCCAGGTTATATAATAATAATAATAATCTATATCTATAATATATATAAAATGCAACCTCTCTCTGTCTGTCTGTCTGTCCGTTAGTGCGCTTATCACTGGAGAACCACTTATCCGATTTATGTGCTTTTTTTTTAAAAACATACATATGTTCTCTAGCCAGGTTATAGGCTATATTTTCGGAAAAAAGTTTGCCGCTAGCACGTTCTCTTGCAATACACTGTCTAAACCACTAAATATGGAACAATACCATGTAGCAAGGAATATCTATAATATATATAAAATGCAACGTCTCTCTGTCTGTTTGTCCATTTGTGCGCTTATCACTGGAGAACCACTTATCCGATTTACATGCTTTTTTTTAAACATGCTAAACCATTAAATATGGAACAATATCATGTAGCAAAGAATATCTATAATATATATAAAATGCAACGTCTCTCTGTCTGTCTGTCTGTCTGCCTGTCCGTTAGTACGCTTATCACTGGAGAACCACTTATCTGATTTACGTGCTTTTTTTTAAACATATATATGTCCTCTGGCCAGGTTATAGGATATATTTTATTACGTTAGGTGACATAAGGAATAAGCAGTGACGATAATAGTGAATCAAGTCGGAGAAAAGTTTGCCGCTAGCGCGTTCTCTTGCAATACACTGCCTAAACCATTAAAGATGGAACAATATCATGTTGCAAAGAATATAATATATATAAAATGCAACGTCTCTCTGTCTGTCCGTTAGTGCGCTGATCACTGGAGAACCACCTATCCGATTACGTGCTTTTTTTTTAAAACATTACATATGTATATTTTATTACATTAGGTAACATGAGGATACGATAATAGTGAGTGACGATAATAGTGAGTCAAATCGGAAAAAAATTTGCCGCTAGCGCGTTCTCTTGTAATACACTGCCTAAACCACTAAATATGGAACAATATCATGTAACAAAGAATATCTATAATATATATAAAATGCAACGTCTCTCTGCCTGTCTGTCCATTTGTGCGCTTATTACTGGAGAACCACTTATCCGATTTACATGCTTTTTTTTTAAACATACGTATGTCCTCTGGCTAGGTTATAGGATATATTTTATTACGTTAGGTGACATAAGGAATAAGTAGTGACGATAATAGTGAATTAAGTCGGAGAAAAGTTTGCCGCTAGCGCGTTCTCTTGCAATACACTGCCTAAGCCATTAAAGATGGAACAATATTATGTTGCAAAGAATATAATATATATAAAATGCAACGTCTCTCTGTCTGTCTGTCTGTCCGTTAGTGCGCTTATCACTTGAGAACCACTTATCCGATTTACGTGTTTTTATAAATTTATACATATGTTCTATATAATTCGATATAAGCCTAGATAATGGGAGATAAGGTGAGATAATGGGAGATAAGTATAAATAATGGGAGATAAGGAGAAATAATGGGAGATAAGCAGAGATAAGTCTAGATAATGGGAGTTATGACGAAATAATGGGAGGCAAGGAGAAATATTGCCAGATAGGTCGAGATAAGCCTAGATAATGGGAGATAAAGTGAGATAATGGGAGATAAGGAGAAATAATGGGAAATAAGGAGAAATAATGGCAGATATTTTATTACGGTAGGTAACATAAGAAATAAGCAGTGACGATAGTAGTGAATCAAGTCCACGCGAGCGGAGCCGCGGGCACGGCTATTATATATGTATATATATATATATATATATATATATATATATATATATATATATATATATATATATATATATATATACATATATGCATGTATATATATATATATATATATATATATATATATATATATATATATATATATATATATATATATAAGGTGATCTAACATTAGTATGATTTTCGCTTTTAAGATATTTACATGTCAGTAACCTAATGACCTTAGCTTATGTAAGGGTTTTATATAAATAAGATTAAATCTATGACACTATATATATAAATATATATATATATATATATATATATATATATATATATATATATATATATATATATATATATATATATATATATATGTATATATGTATATATATATATATATATATATATATATATATATATATATATATATATATATATATATATATATATTTACATATATATATATATATATATAAATTGTGAATAAGTATATCGGGAATGCGGTCTGTTTTTTTAATCGCTCAATTGCTGTTATAAACACGATAT
This sequence comes from Pachyrhynchus sulphureomaculatus, assembly GCA_019049505.1. Classification (NCBI taxonomy): domain Eukaryota; kingdom Metazoa; phylum Arthropoda; class Insecta; order Coleoptera; family Curculionidae; genus Pachyrhynchus; species Pachyrhynchus sulphureomaculatus. The sequence continues at coordinate 154,332,099 of CM032449.1, forward strand.
TTCGCCGAATATTTCGGCTTTTTCAAGAGTAACTACAATAAAAAACAAACATAAATATAAATAAAATGACTTACCAACTAGAGCTAAATTAGTTTCAACATTACAACAAAACATAAATTACACATGAAGGTACACAACGATCCAACCTGCACAACGTTTTAAAACAGAATAAATTTCCTCCTAGACCATTAATACATTTGTTGATAAATCTTCGCTACAGTGTGTTAAAACTGCGTTTTTGTTTTATGAATAGTGGTTACCTAGGATTCAGAATGTTACTTAATCTATTAATATCCGTAGTATTGTTAATTGAAGATTTATCTTTATTTTTGAGGAATAAGAATCTCTTTTAATCCGATTCACGTTCCAATATTTTAGCATTCTCAAAATCAAAACAATGTCCAATACTCAAATGGTGGTCAACCACAGCACAAGATTTTTTTTCCTTGAACAGTCGCTCCTGTGTTGGGTCATCCTTTGTTTAATCCATTATTATGTTTGTCCAATGTACGTGGAGGGGTAATTCAAACATGACAAATTATAGACCGTGTTAATACAATATGGTACAGGTGTTTTTTGTTTAACGTGGGTGAACAATTTATAGTTATTTAAGAGAATATATTTTCCTATCCTTAAAAAGGAATATTCTTTAAATATTTTTATGGTTTTATCCGTCAGGTCTTTTATGAAGGGTAACTTTCTATATTTTATGTTATTGGGAGTGTCCTCTGTTGGTCCGTCGTAACAGCAGGTATTAAAGTATTTGAGTATATGCCGAGGGTAGCATTAACAAAGATCAAAAATAATGTCTTCAAGTTCTTTTGGCGAAAACTACTGTTTTTTTCTGGTGATTGGAATAATAGTTAAGGAATCTACCAGTTGCAGTTGGCTTCTGGTACCAATTCAAAACAATACTATTTTCTTCGGTCGATAAATAAACTTGGTAAAATATATATGTATATATATATATATAAATATATATATATATATATATATATATATATATATATATATATATATATATATATATATATATATATATATATATATATATATATATATATATATATATATATATATATATATTATATATATATATATATATAATATATATATATATATATATATATATATGTATATATATATATATATATATATATATATATATACATATATATATATATATATATATATGTATATATATAGATAATATATATATATATATATATATATATATATATATATATATATATTTATATATATGAGGCTGGTTTGAAAAGTCCGTGCAAAGTCCGAGAGATGGCACCACCGGCGCGTATCGAGGTCATGTTTGGTTAGTAGCATCTCTTGAATGAACACACACCAAGTTTCAGCCATATTGGTCTATTTTCTTTGTGTTTGGCATTCGTGTGAATCAAGGAAGTCGAGTGATTTTCAAGAAATGGACGAAAAAGAATTTCGTGTGGTGATTAAACATTACTTTATGAAAGGCAAAACGCCTCAGGAGACTAAAGAGAAGCTTGATAAACATTATAGTGACTCTGCACCTTCGATTAGAACAGTTTATAAGTGGTTTCAAAATTTTCGGAATGGCCATATGGGCACAAGTGACGCTGAACGTTCTGGACGGCCTGTGGAGGTTACGACTCCAGAAATCATTGATCGAATCCATGATATGGTGATGGATGACAGAAGAGTTAAGGTGCGTGAGATTGCTAGTGCTGTGGGCATCTCGACTGAATGGGTACATAATATTTTGCATAAACATTTGGACATGAAGAAGGTATCCGCAAGATGGGTGCCGCGATTGCTCACGCTTGACCAAAAACGGAATCGTGTGAAGTGTTGCAAGGATGATTTGCAGCTGTTCTAGAAGAATCCGGAGGACTTTAAGCGTCGTTTCGTCACTGTGGATGAAACATGGATACATTACTATATTCCTGACACCAAACAACAATCTAAACAATGGGTTGCCAAGGGGAATCTGCACCAAAAAAGGCGAAGACCGTTCCTTCGGCCGGAAAGGTTATGGCGACTGTCTTTTGGGATTCGCAAGGGATAATCCTCATCGACTATCTGGAAAAGGGTAAAACTATTACAGGTGAATATTATTCATCGTTATTGGACCGTTTGAAAACAGAGCTGCAAGAAAAACGCCCGCGATTGGCCCACAAGAAAGTCCTTTTCCATCACGACAACGCACCAGCACACACCTCAGCAGTTGTGGTTGCAAAATTAATGGAAATAGGATTCCAACTCGTTTCACATCCCACCTATTCTCCAGACTTGGCTCCCTCGGACTACTGTTTGTTCCCCAATTTGAAGAAATGGCTGGCGGGACAAAGATTTTATTCAAACGAGGAGGTGATTGCAGACACTAATGGATATTTTGCAGACTTGGACAAATCCTATTATTCGGAAGGGATCAACAAACTAGAACATCGTTGGACGAAGTGTATAAGCCTAAAAGGAGGCTATGTCGAAAAATAAAAAAGGTTTACCCCAAACACATAAGTAGTTTTTATTTTTGCACTGACTTTTCAAACCAGCCTCGTATATAGCTCTTATCATTTTAAATATTAGACATCTCTCTCTCTCTCTCTCTCTATTTATATATATATATATATATATATATATATATATATATATATATATATATATATTCTGTACCTTGTCGAATGCTTGCATTATATCATAGAATATGGAAACTTTTATTGAGGTCTTTAATAACGACTGGGGAGCCTAGTCATGCTGTGTTCTGGTCGGAATCCAAATTGTTCAGTGGCAGTATATTATTGTTGTTATAATTTTATAATTCTTTTTGAGACCCTACTCTACCAACTCCACGGTGCTGCTGACTTTCTATTAAACCTTATTCCCATCCGAAACAGCCGGTGCTGCCGTAAACCATAAACTCCAAGGGGTGAAAAGATAAAAAACACCTAGATGCACAATGCACGTAGAAGACTTCCAGTGCGAGGCTGACCTACTAATAATCAGAGGATAGAGCGGATATGAAAATGAACGGAGTCGCATTCTAATTTTTGTCGGACGGCTAGTATATTGGAAATGAACGCCATTTTTATTTACAATATTCGACGTTCATCCGAACTTAACCCTAGATGCTTATTTGACCTTGCATTTTTCTCGGTACATTTTCTATTTTTTTTTTCAGTTTTTGTGATTTATGTAGTGTAAGAAAAGTTTAAATTAAAATTCTGCTTAGATACCATATTTAAAAAAAAATTTTTGTCTATCTTTAATAAAACAGGTGGTTTAATTTTTTTTTTAGTTTAAAATATACCGCCTCATAGGATAAAAGATTTTTAATTAAAGTTGCACAAGCCCCATAAAATACACTTTTAACATGAATTTACACCCGCTATGTGAAATCAACAATTTGTTTACATAGTAGGAGTGTCTCTAATCTATTACTATAAATATAGGTTGTATCTTCAAACGCAAAATAATTTCATGATTCATCTCCAATTATATATTGGTTTATTGGGTCACCAGCCGACAATTTTCTAAACTTACGATATTTAATTCGCTATGTTAGAATTAAAAGATAAATACACAATGAAACTACTTTTTTTATGTCTTACAAAATAACGGTTTTAAGATTCATTAAATATTACTGGTCCCATTTGAACAATATTACATACATACGAAATTGAGAACCTTCTATTTTGAAGACGGTTAAGAAGAAAATGATGATTTTTTTTAAGAGTCTAGCTCACGTGCTGCAGGGATGTCCCTAAAGTGCTACAGGAGCGACACGTGTGCGGAAAAAGCAATTCACATTGTTCTTGAATCGCTGTAAATTGTACTCGGTGGGAAACACAGTCCTGGGCAAATTATTCCAAAAGGATGATGTTCTCTATATAAATGACTGCTTGAAAAGCGTTGTACGAGGAGTGCAGATGTTCTAAGATCTATACAGTGAAATCAGGATTAAGAGTGTAATCATTTATGTTTTAACTTTTTTTAATAAAAACCAAAGAAAATATTCTGATGAATTAACGTAGCATTTATTTGGAACCATATAAGTATTTAGTCTTTCGATCGAACGAAGCCAATATTCCAACTATATGCAAGAATTCTTAAAAACACCTTCTTTGAGACAAAATAGTTACTTATTTCGGTCTAAAACTTGTTTTATGCCTTTAAACCATCTTGGAGTAAAAGTGCCATTTTTAGTGTTCCGCGGATCACTTCGATGTCTGTTATTTCTTCGCTCTTGATGAAAAGCTCCTCTATTTAGGCCGGTGGGCTGAAGTCTTAGTATTAGAACTCTAAGAAGGGCTGGCAGAGAAATCGGAAACACCAGAGATGTTTGAAAGATGTCGGGGAACTTCTCAGGCTTTTCAAATGATTTTACCCTATCCACTCTGCAGCATGTGACTAGAGATAGTTGGGAGAAATGAGGTACTGCCAAATAAGGTACGCTTGCTTTCTGTAAAAAAATGCCCTTTTTATTGGGAATTTGAGAGTGGGTCGAAAAGGGACTCAATAATCGAAAAAGAAAACAGAAATTATCCCTAGGAGAGTTTTCAAACCCAAAAATTACAGAGAAAATTGTAATTTTGAGATGCAATGTTTTAAAAAATAGGTGCACAAAATTAAGGCAAAACACCTATCCTTCGAGGCACTTTATCAAAAAGTGATCACGCGCTGAGTGCCGAAAAACCATCACGGTGGTTTCAGTGAGGGTATATTCTATAGTACCATTGAAAATCGAGCAGAAATAGCAAACTTGAAAAGGTAAAATATTTAGAACTAAACAAATATAAAGGTTTGGGACTACAAAAAAGTGTTACGTACTATTATTAAAACTAGGAAACTAAAAAGATATATTCAATATAACAAAACGATTCATTTCGGGTAGGAATATTTCTCTGGGAATCTAACAAAATTGAGGTGATCATGCTATCACCAGGCTTTTCTTATATATACTTGCGCTATTAGTGTTTTATACGTTTATTGCTTTTAAAATAAAAATTTTTGTTACGGAGGTATAAAATGATCAGTGACTTCACAAAACACACCCTAAATGAGTTTTCAACAAAATTTTCCAGAATTTTTTCAAAATTTTTTGATCAGTACTTTTCGAGATAAGGGGAAGGGACAGCAATTTTTCGCAATTTTTTAAAATAACACAAAAAAAAGTATGCGCAAGTATTACGTTACATATATATTTTTGAACTCGTGTTTTTACAAGCTTTCATTTGACATTTTTTTCACTTTCGATTTCACACCCCAAAACTAACCCCGTAAGTAAAAATTTAACTTTTAAAACTACACAGCTCTGATGAGGCAATCAATTCCTATATTAGTGCCAAGTTTCAACTTTCTATGACAAATAGTTTCGGAGAAAATCCGGTGTAACAGACGTACAGACAGACAGTCAGACAGACACCGAAGTGATCTTATAAGTGTTCCGTACGAAATTGTAAAAAATAAACGCTACAATGTAAAACACTTTCCATATTATTTTTTATGTAAACTTGTCTGTTTCATTAAAAGAAGGTATTTATTTTTTCAACAAAAAGAATAATTACAAATTTTTAAAAATTATCTGTAAATAAAAGTACATTTTTATTTCTTTAATTGACAAAATAATCGCTTATTTTAGTATCTTTGTCGGCAGACTGGGATTGTGACAAAATGGAATAATCTTGCGCTTATGTTCCATATTCTGCTTAATAATTACAATTTGATGTGCGTAGGACCTATTCGCTTTCAATTTGATAACAAACAAGGGTCCTTTGAATATGTTTTGTGCCGCTTTTACGCAAACATTACTCCTAAATTACTTCCGGTCCAAAACTGTTCTACCAAATCAGGCACGTTATCAGACCTATTTATAAAAAATTCTTCTTGATATGTAATACAGCAATGCTTTTAAAAAAGTATTTCGCACTTTATTAGTAGCTTACTTGAAGAGAAAGTATATTGCAGGACAACACTGTGGGTTAAGTCGGTAAAACTTTTCATGTAATCCCAAAGTTACAAATCACAGGAATTGGGAATGGTTAGAAAATTAGTCAACTTTTTTTGCTGGGAAACTCAATGTTAAGTAATTTTTTACGTCGAACCTAAAACTGTCAGACCGCATCGTTGCAGAAAAATCACATTAGTAGCAAGCTATTTTAGTGAATATATATATATATATATATATATATATATATATATATATATATATATATATATATATATATATATAATACATATAAAATTTAAGCCAGTTTTCAATTAGGTGCTTCAAGCGGACAATAAGTATTCTCTTAACAATGTAGTTGTTAAATATTGGGGTGTTGGTGAACAACATGGGTTTTCTCCTTTCCATTCAAGAATCTTTCAAAAGTCGTCATTTTTAATGAACTGTATTACCTAGCTAATTAAAACTGATCTAGTATAAACTTCAATCATGTTACTTAATTATAAAAATTAGGCAATTTTAAAATCAGGCTCAATTGCGCCATTTTAGAGCAACAAAATCAATTAGCACACGACACAATATCTATACAGATCGCGTATTAGAGGAATCTAGGAATATTCAAGTAAATGTTAATTTCTAGCAACGGTTGAAGGAAAGTTCTAGCGTGCTATATGAACAAGATCACCTGCATCGGTATTGACAATACACCTGCATGTTTTCGGAATAAAAATTTCTACGACTAGCAATCTAAAATATCGATGAACTTTTTGTAATATTGATATCGACAGGTTGTCAGTGAGATAACCAGCCGATGAGATAATGATGAATAAGTGTACAGGACCAAAATTAAAATATATAATCATAAAAAAATAATAGACTGTATCTCCTTTATAACTTTTATAGAAGATATATTCGATAAAGTAACCACCATAACATGCTAAAAAAGTCATGACTTCATAAACATCATGTGTAGGTAGAACTGCTTAACTGAAATGTAAGATATCATATTCAGTTTAAGAGTGCGGTATAGTAATTTACCCAACCACGCTGTTCTGAAATAAGAAAAACCTGAAATTTTAATTGATCTATTCTTCGCCTCCAAGAACCCTAAAAAGAACGTATAACACGATATATTCGAAGCAATTTATCTACTCCTCTCCTTTACCTCTTTAACTTTTTACTAATATGGCAATAAATAAATATGATTTCTTCATTCTCATAATACTATAGAAACTATATATATAATATATATATATATATATATATATATATATATATATATATATATATATATATATATATATATATATATATATATATATATATATATATATATATATATATATATATATATATATATATATATATATATATATATGTGAATCAACGTAGCCATTATTTGGACATATTTTGACCACATTTATAATGATTTTAGCCCGAAATGATGATAAATGTGGTCAAAATATGTCCAAATAATGGTCAAAAAATTGCTCTGTTGATTCACCTTGCGACATTTAGTTCTTGAAACAACAAATTTCAGATTATGTAGATCGAGAAACATAAATTGCTTTGGTTTGTTCATTCAAATATTGCAAACTTCGAAAAAATTATCCAAAAATGCTAGAATAATAACCAAAAATTGGTCATAATTCAAAAATCGGCTTCTAGAGATTTTTTGAAAATTTAGTTAGTGATTAAAAAAATATTATCCAAGTCGATTAAAAATTAGGAAATATCGATAATTTTGAACGAAAAATTAAATTCCTGAACCACAGTGTGTGCAGGCGTTTCGCTAACCATGTTGCTTCATCAGCAGCGATGATTGACTAAATCAAGCTGGGCAAAAATTAAGCGTTTGGTGTAGTAGTGATATATACTGAGTGTCATTTTGCCAAAGATTCCACATTCCCAACATAGTAAAGGAAAAAGATACCAACATGTACTTCTTTATAATGATAAATTTCACTCTTTCACGTAAATCGTATGTTTTTCGATTATTATTTAGATAAATAATAAAATATACTGCATTCCTTAAAATTAATAAGAATAGAATTGAACGCATTTGATTGTTTTTACCAATTTTAAAAGTCTGATAAAGTGACAAAGAACGATTCAATAATTAATATTGGTTCATCAAGAAACATTATTTCTTTTCAGCATAAACAAAAGAATGATGATTATCATTTTAAATTACTTTTGCTTGATCGAGCAATCCGATTGCTTTTTTAATTATTTTGCTAAAATTAATAAAAACAAACATTTCTTAACGAATACTATAATTATTTAAAATATAAACGAAGAAATTAGCTGGGGTAATCAGTATAATATTGTAAATTACTAACCCGCAAATTATTTAAAAAATCATAAAATCATAGTAAATTAACGTACCAATTAGGCTTTTCTTATACAAGTGAAAGTATAGTAATTGTTTCTACTCTAGTCTTGCCTAAAGTATTATAATATTTTCATTTCACGAAAGTAAATATTATTGTAGTTTACTGATAGGAATTTTAATGTAAACTGACAAGTGTGCGAGTGTCCATGCTACTTATATACTGTCGGGAGCGGTAGTTGCAGCGCTGATTGGGGGCTTGTCCACTCTAAGCTGACTTGACAAGCTCAAAAGTTCTTTTCCACCTTAATGACATGAAAGGTATATTCGAGAAACAGGGCATCGAGGATGAAGACTTCTATTCATGTGCATGATTATTCCGTACCAACATCCAAATCTAGCAGTTCTGTCATCCACTTGACTACTCCACAGAAGTAGAGAATTACCGATACACCCAGCATATTGGTAGCAGCAACTTTATTACGTCCTATGAGTTCTGATGATCAGATTCTTTTTAGGCGTTTTCTGTACTTGCAGTGAAGTTCTGTTTTAATAGTTCCTGTATCTTGTAGGCGATATTCTGCAATGACTAGATAGTTGTACGTTTCCTCAACATTTAAATCGTGTAAAATGTTCCTATCAGATAACAAGATGTTCTCTAGATGTTCACGATAGCATCCTCTATCCAGTTTAACAATGGTACTTTTATCCAATCAAAATTTCATAAAAATATCCAGCGGGTATTCTTCAGCTACTCTAAGTGATTGATTTAGACCTCGTTCTGAAGCAGCATAAAGTTTTAAGTCATCTATATAAAGTACGCCTGCAATCTCCTGATAGACCACAGTTATACCCACGGGTTTGGTTTAAAGCAACTGAGAGAGCGAAATAAAGAATAAGTCACCTTGAAAGACTCCTCTTCTAAAAGTCACCTTCAGTTTCTACCTTTTGGGTACCTGTCATTATGGTGAATTTAGCTTTCCAGAGTGGCATTAGACTTTCTATACAGTTAATGAAGGGAGCCACCAGTTTTAGCCTTTCTAACAGGTGAAAGATAAGTTCGTGAAGTGTTGTGTGAAGCGCTTTCCTGTAGTTAATCCATGCCATGGACAAATATCTTTTCTATTGCACGGAGTACTGGCTGATACATCTGTCAATCAGAAGGTTCTCCTTGCAACCTACAAATCCTTTTTTCCAGTTCAAAGTAATCTGTTGTGGATAACAAGAATAATATTTTATAACAAGAGTTAGGCACGTGGTCGTCTATAGTTTTTGGGGTTGGTCAAGTCGCCTTTTTTTGGAAAAAGTACCGTTCTTCTTCCTTCCATGAAGCACTTAGGAATGAGTTGCGTCATTTAACCATGTATTAAATATTTTATTGAGATGTTCCTGGGTGCTAGAGAATTTTTTCCACCAAAAATTATTGATGGCATCTAGTCCTGAGGCGGCAAAGTTGTTCATGGCATTTGAAACGCCCTTCTTCTATAATCGCATGACTAACCTTATTCTTTTGCTAGAACTGTAAAGAGGAGGTCCCGAAGCAGTCTATGATAGGCATGTCTGCATTTAGTGGTTTCTTTGTCTCATAAAAATCCTTCCAGAATGTAGTTACTTGTTCTATGGATGGCTGTGTTTCAAGTTGTCTCTATCCCGAGTAAGCGAGATGGTTGTGTGAGAAAAATCTTATTATCAACAACAGATTTTTTCACTTTGCGAGTCGTTTTCTTATTACCACTAGAGCTTGTATTTGTTCTAGACAATGCTGTTTGATAATATTCAATGAGAAAGTGTCGAATGGGTATGACGAAGTTGCTGTGCTGTTTTCCTCATCTTGGTTGTTAATCGTCGTCCAGTTGTTATATACTCAATCACACGCTGAGAAGCTTGTTGTCTAAATTTTTCTCGAGACCCGTTCTACACGCTGTTCATTTTTCTTTATTTTATTATTTACATGGCCATGCGGTTGGTTTGACATTAATTCTGAGGCAAAGCGATAGATAGTGTCGTTTAGTGTCTCAATCGATACATTTTCTGGAAGTCCAGTTTCAAGACATCTGTTAGCATTTGCCAGGTCGTGCGGCTTTATACATATACGTATTTTGATCTTGAAGTCCGATATCGTGGCGCAGAAGAATGACTTCCACGGGGTGGTTTATTTGCTGAACCACTGCCTTGGGTTGTCCTCGAGGCATTCGAACGTAGCTGGATCTGCAAAAAATGCCACATAGCCTTTGGCTCAAGATGTTTGGAGGCTCTGGATGTTTTTGACACCGAAAAGAATGTATACTTATCATATATATATCCTCTATTCCTTGGCTCAGACTCTTGGTAGCAATCATACAAATCATCCCTAAGTCTATCAGACCACTAGAAGTGTCCTTGTTCATTGCCACAGTCGTTCTCTAGGGGCATCCGTCCTTCAGCTCCTCCACCCTGCCGATCGTCTTTATCCGATCGAGACGAGTTATCAGGAGGTTTTACCTCATTGTTCCTCGTAACAACGGGTTTTCCGAGTTAACGATTCGGTGTTAACTCAGGGCCACCCGACGGATCCGGAATGATTTGAACTTATATGGGTTACTGATGTTACTCGGGACCCCTTGAAGTTCACTGACCGTACCATCTTACTTCGCATTGGTTCAGGGTAGCTAATTTTACCAAGCAGGAGAAATCAGGCCAGACAATTAAATAAAACTTATTATTATTATTGTTTTGGTTTTTCTTTCTTACATTTGGTCAATGTGGTTCCATGTTTGGCTGACGGTCCCAAGCTAAGTCAGCATAAACGCTATTATCATTGTGTATTAAGGAATAACATGACAATGTTACATGTTTTCAAAATCACTGACCTCTAAATATTTCTGTGTATGTATTGTACTAAGTGTGGTGTGCATGTTGTTGGTGTAAGGCCTGTGACTGATATGACGAGGGGAGCAATGATGACTTTTTTCTGTTTCCATAGCCTTTTTATTTCTGCTGCAAGGTCTGTGTATTTGGAGATTTTTTCTGTGTATTTCGTTTGGATGTTTGTGCCGTTGGGAATAGCTATGTCAATTAGATAGGTGGGTTGTCCTTTTTTGCACTGAAAAGTAATATCCGGTCTATTGGCGGAGACTGTTTTATCTGTCTGGATACTGATTTCCCAGTAGAGCTTATAATCTTTATTTTCAAGTATGAATGTTGGTGTGTATTTGTAGCAGGGATCTGTATTATTATTGTTATTTATTACAAAAAGTTCTTCTTTCTCACATTTGATCAATGTGGTTCCATGCTTGGCTGACGGGCCAAAACCAAGTCAGCACAAACGCTATTACCATTCCGTATTAAGGAATGACCTGACAATGTTACATGTTTTCAAAATCACTGACTTCTGAATGTTTCTGTGTATGTCCGTGTTGAGTCCCAATTGCACTAAATGTGGTGTGAATGTTATTGGTGTAAGGCCTGTGGCTGATATAATGAGGGGGACAATGATGACTTTTTCCTGTCTCCATAGCCTTTTTATTTCCGTTGCAAGGTCTGTGTATTTGGAAATTTTTTCTGTGTATTTCGCTTGGATGTTTGTGTCGTTGGGGACAGCTATGTCAATCAGATAGGTGACTTTTCCTTTTTTGCACTGAAAAGTAATATCGGGTCTATTGGCGGAGACTGTTTTATCTGTATGGATACCGATATCCCAGTAGAGCTTGTAATCTTCATTTTCAAGTATGGATGTTGGCGTGTATTTGTAGTAGGGATCTGTGTTTTCTATGAGTCTGTATGTTGTGGCTAGTGCTTGGTGAACCACTTTGGCAGCTGAATCATGCCTGGCTGTGTACTCCGTTCCGGCCAATATTTTACATCCGCTCGTTATGTGTTCGATCGTTTCTTTCTGCTGGTGGCATTTCCTACATCTGTCCTCTGCAATAGTCGGGTCTTTGATGATATGCTTTTGGTAGTTTCTGGTTAATATGACTTTATCCTGGATGGCAAGTAAGAAGCCTTCAGTCTCAGGGAATAGCTGCCTATCCCGTAACCAGGTGTATGATTGTTTTTTATTTACGTGGTCTTGTTCTATGTGGTATCTGTGTTTTCCGTGGAGTGTTTTCTCTGACCACGTTTTCATCTTTTCCTGTTGTAATTGGGTGTGACTGTGTGTGTCTGCTGAGTGGTCTGCCCGGGCTAAGTCGAGAGGTGTGTAGTTTTTGTCTGCTTTCACTGTCGCTGTGTGGAGGCTGGTTTGCTTGCTGTGAAAGAATTTCCTAAGTGTTTGTATTTGTTTTGTGTGTAATGATCTGATGTCTATAATTCCTCTTCCTCCTGCCTTCCTCTCGATGGTAAGTCTTTCTTTGCATGCGTTGGGGTGTAATTTCCTGTATTTAGTGAATTGAGATCGTATAAGGATGTGAATATTTTCTATGTCTGTTTGTGACCATTTGATGATACCAAATGAATATGTGAGTATAGGTATAGCGAACGTGTTGATGGCTTTAGTGAGATTCTTAGAGTTGAGTTTTGTTTGCAAAAGTTTCGTCAGTCTGTTTTTCAATCCGGTTCTGAGCTCTGTTTTGATGTGAGTGTGGTTGAGTTTGGTGCTTTGTTGGAAGCCTAGATATTTGTATGTTTCTTTATCGAACATGTTATCGAGCGTTTCATTGTTGATGGTTTCTGTCTCATGGTGGTGCTTCCATTGGCCTTTGTTGATGTGGAGCACTTTGCATTTACTTATACCAAATTCCATATTGACATCTAAGGTGAATATTTCTGTGATTTTGAGGAGTTCTTTCAGCTGTGTTTGTGTGGCAGCGTAGAGTTTTATGTCGTCCATATATAGGAGGTGGTTTATTTTATGTTGATTCTCTTTTTGGTGTCTGATATTGAAGCCATGCTCTGTTCTGTTTAGTATATTTGAGAGTGGATTGAGACAGAGGCAAAACCATAGAGCACTGAGCGAGTCTCCCTGAAATATACCCCGTCTGATGTACAGCTCTTCTGTTTGGATCCGTTCGGTTTGTGTTTCTAGGCGTATTTTGGTTTTCCATGTTTTCATAATTTGCGCGAGAAACTGCCTGAGGTGTTGGTTGATTTTATAGATTTCTAGGGCCCTGATTAACCAGCTGTGGGGTATGGAGTCGAAGGCTTTTTTATAGTCTATGTAACCGATGTGAAGGTTTCTGTGTTCTTTTCTGGTTTGTCCCATAATCACGCTATCTATAATCAGCTGCTCTTTGCATCCTCGACTATTTTTCCTGCATCCCTTCTGCTCTTCTGTGAGGATATTGTTGTCTGTTAGGTGTTGTTCTATTTTCTTCGATATTGTGGCTGTGATGATCTTGTATAGGGTTGGAAGACAGGTGATAGGTCGGTAGTTTGACGGGTTTGTGGTGTCTGAGCTTTTGGGTTTAACGTATGTTATTCCTTGTGTGAGGAAAGTGGGAAATGTGTGTGGTTGTAGAATGGCTTTGTTGATTTGGTGTGTGAGTGCTTCGTGTGTGGTGGTAAACTGTTTGTACCAGAAGTTTTGTATATTGTCTATTCCAGGACATTTCCAGTTGTGTGTGTGTTTGATAGTTTCTGTAATTTCTCGTGTATTAAATGTGGTATTTTCTTGTTCTGTCACATGTTTATGTTTGTCTTCTTCGGCTTTGATCCAGGGGGTGTTATTATTGTGTTGTTTGGGTTCTGACCAGATACTTTTCCAATAATCTGTGAGTTCTTGTTTGTTTGGTGGTTCAGTCACTGCTATCTGTTTGTTGTACATAGTTTTCCGGTAGAACTGTTTTTCGCTTCTTCGGAAGAGGTTGTTGGTGTCTTTCCTCTCATTTGATTCTTTGTATCTACGGAGTCTTGCGGCATATACAGATAGTTTTTGTTTCAAGGTATCGAGGATTTCTGGCAGTGTTCTGTTGGGAGACTTAGATTTGATCTTGTTTGCCCCCTGTGTGACACGTTTGGACGCGTTCCCGCTTATAAACTGGGTAAGATGTCCTAGATCTCTCCTGATGTTGTTGATTTTGTTTTCTATTCTTATTTGCCATTTGAATTTTGGTTTTGTCCTGTTGGGGTTTCCTTGTCGTTGAGGGAGTTTTTGATTATTTTGTGTTAGAGTGGTGATTGCTGCTGCGTATATTATTGTGTGAATGTCTTCGATTGTGCTTGAGTCTGTTATATACTGAGGTATTATGTGCTTGTTTAGTGTGTTGAGGATTGGTTGCGTGCTCTGTCTGAAGATTAAACGAGGGATGGGATTTCTTGTTGTGGGGTCGGTGCCTGACCATCGAGCTAGATGTGACTCCATTTTTGCTTTAAGTGTTTGTATGAGAGGTGATTCGGGGTGATGCTGTGTGGATGTCGTTGAGGGTGGCGAGTGATTCATGTTGTTGTCTGTGATATGGTGTTGCGCGGTACTCGCAATATTATTTTGCGTTATGCTCCTCCTGGGTGGTGGGTATTGTTGTGTTCGACTGGGTGGTTGTGTGTGTGAGGCTGGTTCGGAATCTGCTTTATTGTTTCTATTGTTTGGTTGGTCTGTGTTCAGTTCAACAGCCACTGTGTCCTTGATGGTTTGCAATTCGAGAGGTGTGAGACGATTGTTCTTGGTAATAACTCTTTTTTGGTCTACTACTCTCTGTTCTGAAACAAGTAATTGCAGATGTGGATATTCGGTCAAGAAAAGTCTGTGCAGTTGCTGTCTGTAGCCCGATGTTATTGTTTCGAGTTTGGTGGCGGTGTAGTAACAGCGCATCACCGTCCTATTCATCTCATCCGTCCACTTTAACCGCTGTCTTGGTTTTCCAGCCTTGGTAGTTGCATGTTGTCCTTGCAATACATACGGGCCCTGGCCTGGCCTTGGTGGTTGTGTTTGTCCCGTATCTACGTCGGTTGCGCTTGGGATTGATGTTGGTGGGTCCAAGCGGCGAGTGATTCTCTTCGCAGTGATTTCTTTGTCAGGTTTTGTGTTTTCATTACAGCAACGCATGGCGTGTTCGTTGATTCCTGTGGTGTAACTCATGCGCTGCTGTGATTTTCCCGCCTTGGTGGGTGTCGGCTTAGTCGCCAACACAACACTTTTGGCAGGTCCATTTTCGGTTGCCTGGTCTTCATCGTTTTGGTCGAGCTGCCATTTCCCGCGACGTCCTCGACCGTTACGTCGCTCGCCCGATGCTTCTTTTATTGGTCTGTTGTTCTCTGGAATGTTTTCAGTGTTTTGTGGTGTCAGAAGCTCAAAGTGTCCCGACATTGAGTTGCCTGTTAGTAGAAGGTAAATGGTTTTGTCGTATTTTCCCGTGCTTATTATTGTTGGTCTGTCCGTAAAAGTTATTTTTGTATGTCTTGTTCTTCGTTGTTTTGAGAAGATATGAAAGTTGCTATTTTGTGTTTCCGAGAGGGCAAGTATCTCTAGGCTCGTTCCATAGGTGCCATTTTTCCTCATATAATTATAATAGTTATTGAAGTCTTTTATATCGTCGACTTCAATTAATGAAAATGTGTGAAGTTCCGACCAGTTTTGTTGTAAATATCTTAGAGCAACCTCTCGGAGTTTCTCATGATGGTTCTGGTGGCCATATAAGTATAAGCTAACTGCACGGAAAAGGCAATTTCCATCACCTACAATGTCGGATCTGGTAAAACTATCGGGAGTAGTTTTTCGACTGAGGCGGTTGTTTGGTTCGTCTGTAGTTGTTGTTGTGGTGTTGCTGTAGCTGTTTGTACGACAGGGGTCCGCCTCCGCAACACCCTTCCATTTTCATTATTATAATTATTATTGTTTAACATAGTATTCCCACGAGTATCCTAGGAAAGAAAGGTCGACTGCGGCAGAGCCTGGATGCCACAGCAAGGCTACTTACTCCCGGAGGGCGCCCGGTATCCGGGGGAACCGTTCGCGACTCATAAACGCTGAGCCATTCATCTTCTCGGCACGGTAAACACCTTAAGATTGCGTTTTTATTACACATAATCTGGACAACACAAGACAGCACAACATGACTCAGGTACCTCGGGATCGTCAATGCCCGTACTAGGAGAATCCTGGGATTCCCCTAGCCCCTGAGGGATTATTGTTATTATTATTATTATTATTATTATTGTGAAGCACATTTGCAAATTTATTCAACTGTAAAATTGTTTGCAAAACCATTTAATCTGATAAGTTGCTAAAATTACTAGCGGGATGCTTAGATAATTCATTAAGCAAATGTGTTCGAATAGATAGTATTTACCGTTTAGAAAATTTACGAGTATTCACAGTTTAATGGTCTCCAGCTGTGCCTTTATGGATAGTTTTTCCGATTCAATAATACCGTCGATTGAAAAGAAAACCATTTAGTTTTCTTTAAAAATAGGATTTACATATTCAAATCAAGATTAATGAAGAAACAAGTAAAACGGGAAATAGAAATTTACTTACCGAGAACGAGGGATGGCGAGAACTAGTAAAAATTGTTCGAAACTAGTTTTCAAACTTACATTCCAAAGTGCATGCAACATTTATGCTACTCCTGCATAAATTCAAATAAGAATCTCTTGTTAATTTCTGAAAATTTTAAATATTAAATTTTAAACATTTTGTTTTGAGTAGTTGAACTTATTTTTGTTTATTGAAAACATTTCAAAACTTTACTTCATTTGATAAATTCATTTTGGGACATTCGATTTACAGCTCATACCAAAACTTACCTGCTCACTAGGATTTAAAGATTTATTAATGTGAGATAAATATTTTGTGTCAAATTACCTAGGGCTTTAAAGAATAATCGTTATTGCACTGATGATATTAGACGTTCGTTCAATTGCTTGAAAACGCTTCTCCCAGACAAAAGAGTAATAAGAATCTAAAAGTAGGGTTTTACCTTACATACACGTTATTGCAGACAAAAATTACTTAAAAGATCTAATATTCGCAAAATCTTCAATACTTTATAGAAAATTGAACAATGTTTGATAGCTCTAAAAGGTCCCATTTCTTTACATGCTGAAGATGCTATAAAATTCCCTATTCATATGGGGTGGTGTATGTAAAAGAAACAGGGAGTTCAGAATCAACTAGAATAAAGGATCACAAAAGATTTATTAAAAAGAAACAAATAAATAGTAAAATGTAGCTGAACATCAACATCAATAGGACATACGATCAGTATAAGAAAAACCAATGTTTTTGCTTCAGTCTCGAAGTTTTAGAAACGAAAATTTACCATAGCGAATAAATCAAAAACCTAGCAACAAAAATAAAGCTTAAGTTTCTAAAAAAACTTACGAGTCGGATGCATTGCCAGTTCTAACGTCCGGTCTTGAACCGATATCGTTAACACGTAAGTCGATGAACAGACTTCGAGTGGCGCAGCGTGCAATGGAGAGAGCTATGATTGGAATAAATTTGAGAGATAGAATGCCAAATGAGTAACTTGGTGAGGAACATGACTGACTGATACCATGGAAATAGCGGCTCAACAGAAGTGGAGATGGGCCACGTAGCCAGACAGGACAATGACAGATGGACCTACAAACTTCCAGTATGGCGTCACAGGGAGAGTAAGAGAAGTAAGACCCCAGCGAACGTGAAGAGACGACATCCAGAACATCGCCGGGAAAAAACGACTTTGGACAAGGAAAGATGGAGATACTTGTAAGAGGTCTATATCCAGAAGTGGATGAGGGCAGAATGAATCTATATATATATATATATATATATATATATATATATATGTAAAATTATGTCATATATTTACATACTAATGCCATTATATATTAACGATAACAATTGGCACATCTGTATTCACATAATTGTCGTCATCACTATTTATTCAGTTATATTTATTTTAAATATTAGGTCTATGTAGTTCATATGTACTTTCTTGCTGTTTATATATATATATATATATATATATAATATATATATATATATATATATATATATATATATATATATATATATATAAGGAAGTATATACCAGATATATAGACATAATATTTAAATTAAATATAACTGGTCAAATTGTGATGAAGTATTTTTTTCTTCTAGAATACTGAAAACTGACAATCACATTTACCTTTCTATTAAATAAATTGCTATTTCAAAGACTATATCACCACAATATGGTATATATTATAATCCGACCGGAGTTCATGGAAAAAATGCCTTTGCTCAGATGCTCAACTATAAAAATATGTTGCTTCTAAATCCCTTATTGAAAAAAACGTATTAATCTTTTACTAAAATTGTTAATGTTAATTTGTTTTTTTTTTTATGGGTGTAGCAGACGTGCTGCAGGGAAGTCCCTAAAGCGCTTCAGGAGCGGCATGTGCGCGTTAAAAGCGATTCACGTTGTTCTTAATCACTGTAAATTGTTCTCGGTACTCGGTGTTTTCCTTAACTATTTATATATATATATATATATATATATATATATATATATATATATATATATATATATATATATCTATATATATATATATATATATATATATATATATATATATATATATATATATATATATATATATATATATCAAGGATTTGCTACAGCTGACGCTGTCTTCCTTCTCTCAGCCTTTGATTCCATCCGTTTCTATCTTCCCACTCTCCATCTGTTAGACCCCTCTCCTCCATAGCCTCGTCCACATCGTCTCTCCACGATCGTCTGGGTCTTCCTCTCTTTCTTCTCCCTATAGGGCTCCACTCCGTTATTTTCTTTATCCACCTATTATCTTCGCTTCGTCTTATGTATCCATACCATTTTAATCATTTTTCTTCAATGGTGTTTATTGCCGTTCTCTTTGATGTTCATTCTGCTTCTTATTTCTTCATTTGTTATTCTCTCCATACGTGTCACTCTACAACATCTTCTCCAATACTCCATCTCTACGCGTTAATTTTAGATTTATTTCTTTTGTTGATCGTCCATGTTTGTATTATTGATTTATATATGCGTGTTTTGTTTTTCTTTGTAATATGCTTGCCCCACAGGATCGAATTTAATTGTCTTATGCATGTCCGCATTTGTTCTAATCTAGCTTTAATCTCTTCTTCTGATGTTGCGTTTTTTGAAATGATGGTTACCAAATATTTAAATCTATCGGCTCCTTTGATTATTGTTTCGTTATCGACTTCTAGACTCTCCACGTTTCCCTCCTTTGTTGTTAGATATTCTGTTTTATGAAAGTTTATTGCTAATCCTGCTTTAGTGTATTCTTCTTTCAGTTTTCTTACCATTTAACTGAGGTCTTCCTCATCTTGCGCTATGATTACTTGGTCGTCTGTGAAATATATATAAGTAATCTTCTCGTATTGGGACTCCCATTCCACTACATTTTTGCTTCCATTTTTTTAATGTTTGTTCGAGGTATATTTTGAATAGTGTTGGCGATGTAGAGCATCCTTGTAATAGGCCTTTTGATGTTTGGAGTCTCTTCCCTATTTTATGTCCTATTTTTATGTTCACTTTGTTGTTTTCGTAGAGAGCTTTTACTGCGTATATTAGTTCTTTGTCAATGCCTATTTCTTTCATTACGTCCCATAATCTTTATCTTGGTACCGAGT
>CM032449.1:154356889-154364865 GCA_019049505.1 Pachyrhynchus sulphureomaculatus
AGTTATATGTTATTGTTTGGATTAGTAAATTAAAAATTTAGTAAAAGCGTTATAAAATTCATAAAGAAGTTGAACATAAACAATAAAGACGAATATTAAAACAAGCACCAAGAACACTAGAGAAATATACCAACCTCAGGAGGAATAAGACCAGGAGATAGTCCTCAGTCCATCTTTCAACGGAAAAAGGAGAAAATGAAATAATAGAAGACGTAGGGTCACTAGGAATAGATACAGAAAGTGTTGTTGTTTTTTACGCATACGATGTAGCTCTCATCGCTGAAAGTGAAAAACGACCTACAGAGATAACTTTTTAAATTTTATCACCCCACAGTATAATATTAGCATATCTACTGAAAAGACCAAAAGCGTCACTATTGCCAAATACCCCATCAGGTGCAAACTCGTAGTGGAAGATAAACTCATAGAACGGTAACACAGTTCAAATACCTTGGTGGGGACCCGTCCAAACTATCACGACCCAGTTGGAGATCTTAGAGAATTTAATTAATAAGGCTCTCATTATATCAGGTCTGCTTAAGAGATATATGGATCAATCATTACATACGAACAGACGGCAAGGTTAAAATATACAAGACCTGCATCAGACCCATGGTATAGAGACACGAGAAGACACCAAATAAAGCAAAAAGTATGCTACGTGCCGCCAAATTGAAAACTCTAATAAGCAATAGTTGGAAAAACAAAGGAGGATAGGATACGAAATACCACCGTCAGGGAAATTGTGGCGTGCAAGATGTAGTAAGATCGGAAAGTCAAAAAGAAGACATTGGCATAACCAGCGTAAATATAATGGAGGAGCATAGACCTACAAGGAACGTTCTAGAATGGAAACCAGCAGGAAAAAACGTCTCCACCGGGGAGACCGTCAAAAAGATGGAGGGGCGATAGTTGGCAATCTACCTCTCAAGAAATCGCACGATTTAGGAATTAACCCAGATCATCAAGTCTATAAAGGATATAAAAAGAGGTAAACTCACATATCTGACACAACTTTTCTTGTAATAATAATCTGCAATCTTTAAGTGATAACAATCTCTACGTATACGGCAGTTATAGCCAGAAAAAATTATTCCAACAAAAAATATACATGCCAAAAAATTAAGCGTTGTTCAGGTTATCACTTTCTGCGGTCATTTAATGAGTCAAAGAATTAGATTTTAGAATCTAAAGAGTGCGAAATCCTGTTCCACAACCTAAATTTTGAAAGATACAATGTCAACGTGTTACGCTTATACACTCCTGGACAAAATTAACGCAACAATATATTAAATCATACAAATCTCTATAATGAATTAATTTTAATAATTTTTTATGAACATTGGTTACACTAAAAGTTAGAAAAAACTTATTCGGATACTTTAAAAGTGAATTAGCTACCAAATTACCTAATAACAATAACGAATCGTTGTAATTATGTAATAATGATAATGAAAAATAAACTGGGACACTAGTAGCCAAAATTAATGGTGTAACTGGGACACTAGTAGCGTGTGTTGCCTCCTCCTACTTTGGATGACAGCGTTTACGCCGCCTAGGACATGCTTCTAATTAAATTTTGGACAGGAGATCTTGAGGAATTTGCTCCCATTCTGTGATAACTGCATTTTCAAGTTCCCTCAGGTTTCTAGGTGCAGGTATATGACGTTATCACATTTTTCTTAAGGTGATCCCATACATGTTTTATCGGATTCAGATCCGGGCTTTTTGGTGGCCATTGCATAATCGGTATATCAACTTGATTAAGATAATCGAGTACCTCCCTAGCCACGTGAGGTGGAGCGTTGTCTTGCATAAACAGGAAATTGGGCCCCCACAAAATGACCGAAAGGCAACACATGTTCTATTACAATATTCTCAAGATAGTAGTCAGCATTCATGGATCTCGTACGGACTGGAACTAAACTCTGTGTTGAGCATCAAAACAGATGCCACCCCAGAACATAACAGAGCCACCGCCGAATGGAATCCTTGCAGAGATATTGCAAGGAGCAAACCTCTCTCCTTGTCTGCGCCATACTCGCTCACGACCATCTGGATGTTTTAGACTAACCCTAGTTTCATCTGTGAAGAAAACTTGTTTCCAATCATCCACAGACCAGTTTTCGTGATTTCGAGCAAAAACCTAACCTGGCAAACTCTGTTCTCTCTAGTAAGACAAGGGCGCAGTGGCTGGTCTCCTACTGTTTAATCCAGCTTCATTTAACCGTCTTCTAAAACTGTTTTAGAAGAAATTGTGTCATTGCGAACAGCTTCGAGTTCGTTTTCTTATTATAGAACTAGTGACAGTCCTGTTTCTTAAAGCATATTGTCTTATAAAACGTTTCATCTATGGTCGCTAGTGCATCGTTTTCGCCCTTGCCCTAGCCTTCTAGAATAAGTTCCTACTTCATTCAAGCGTCTTACCATACGACTTATTGTGGAACGATTGTTTGCCTTTAACAAATTGGGCAACATAACTCTGACAATATCCTTGTCAATAAAACTGAGGCTCGCAGTACCCCGTGTTCAGTTAAATTCCTTGTTCGATTCATTTAAATAAAACAGTCTACCACAAAAACGTATTACCTTGAAAAAAGGGAAAAAAAATTAATAAGCTTATTTTTAAAGAAAATCTATTGCATTATTTACAGAAAAAATTGTTTATCTTCTAAAAAATTCTTTAAAAACTGTAAATCTAAATCGAATTGTTTTGATTTCTGTCATGAACAACGAAAAACAAAATATTGCATAGCCTACTATTCAAATATTCGATAAACTTTAAAACTGACATAAGAAAAAGATAAATTAAATATTCAGATTGTTGCGTTAATTTTGTCCATGGAGTTTATATATATATATATATATATATATATATATTTATATATATATATTATATATATATATATATATATTATATATATATATATTGCTTCATTTAACACCGATCCTTTATTTTTTAATGTTCAAACGGATGAGAATTATTTTTGGGTACCAATAGATTTTGTACATTTTGTACCCTTTCCAATAATACCAAATCATTTGAATTTCCAAAAAGTTTTTAGTGATTACAACGGTTTTACTCAATAGAACCGTTTTTGCTCGCTCAGTAACGTTGCGCTATTTCATTCCCTATAAAAACACATACAACTGCATTTTCCTATTATTTCTTTATCGGAACTTGAACTATCAACATCTCTGCTATACCTGCTCAATAATTACGTCATCGGAAAATAAATACCATCCGGGAAGAAACGGCACATGTTATTTGCCCTATTGCAAAAGAGCATAGCCAACGCGTAGTCGTTGCGTAACTCCACCCTAAGCCAGACAGCTGTCTCCAGAAGTTACAGACGTTACCAAACAGAACTGGCGCCTTTATTCGAAGACCAGAATCAGGAAGAAGGAGGTGTACCTCGGAGCAAGACGACGCTACGTTGTCAACACAACTCTACGAAACCGTTTCACTTGACCGAAAAAAAATTAAAAAAAAAAGACATAATGACAACAGGTAACAGGTTAATTGTTTTATATTAAATTACTAGCCGTGTCCGCGGCTCCGCTCGCGTGGGACTTGATTCACTACTAACGTCACTTTTTATTCCTTATGTTGCCTAACGTAATAAAAAATATCTGCCATTATTTCCCCTTATCTCCCATTATTTTTTACTTATTTCCCATTATCTCTCCATAATTTCCATTATCTAGGCTTATCTCTGCTTATCTCCCTTTTATTTCCCTTATCTCACCTTATTTCCTATTATCTAGGCTTATCTCGACTTATCTCGCAATATTTCTTTTTATCTCCCATTTTTCTCCTTATCTCACCATAACTCCCATTATCTAGACTTATTTCCGCTTATCTCCCATTATTTCTCCTTATCTCCCATTATTTATACTTAACTTCCCATTATCTCACCTTATCTCCCCTTATCTAGGCTTATATCGAATTATATAGAACATATGTATAAATTTATAAAAACACGTAAAATCGAATAAGTAAAGTTCTCAAGTTGATAAGCGCACTAACGGGACAGACAGATAGACAGAGAACACATTGCATTATATATATCTATACATATATATATATATATATATATATATTTATATATATATATATATGTTTATATATATATATATATATATATATATATATATATATATATATATATAATATATACATACATACTATATATATATATATATATATATATATATTTATTATATATATTTATAATATATATATATATATTTATATATACATATATATCAAGGATTTTCTACAGCTGACGCTGCCTTTCTTCCCTCAGCCTTTGATTCCATCCGTTTTATCTTCTTCCCCAGTCTCCTCCATCTGTTTAGACCTCTGTCCTCCATAGCCTCCTCCACATCGTGTCTCGACGATCGTCTGGGTCTTCCTCTTTTTCTTCTCCCTACAGGGCTCCACTCCTTTATTTTTTTTTTATCCACCTATTATTACTCGCTTATTATGTCCATACCATTTTAAATCGTTTTTCTTCAATGGTGTTTATTGCTTTTTTAATATACATTATATTCTTTGCAACATGATAATTGTTCCATATTTAATTGGTTTAGGCAGTGTATTGCAAGAGGAAAAACGGGCTAACGGTAACCTTTTTTCCTACTTGATTCACTATTATCGTCACTGCTTATTCTTTAATGTTACCTAACGCAATAAATTAATTATCCTATAACTTGGCCAGAGCACATATGTGTGTTTAAAAAAAAAGCACCGTAACGCACTAATGGACAGAGAGAATCAGATTAGACAGACAGAGAGACGTAGCATTTAAATATTATTATATTGTAGATTAGATAATACCTGGCCAGAGAAATGCATATGTATGTTTTAAAAAAAGCACGTAAATCGGATAAATTGTGGTTCTCCAGTAAATAAGCGCACTAACGGACAGATAGACCAGCAGAGAGACAGGCAGACAGACAGAGAAAACGTTGCATTTTATATATATTTTAGATATAAGATTTATAGATAACCTGGCCAGAGAACATATGTATGTTTTAAAAAAAAAAAAAAGTACGTAAATCGGAATAATGTGTTCTCCAGTGAATAAGCACACTAAACGGACAGATAGACAGAGAATACTTGCATTATATATATATATATATATAATATTATATATAATATATATATATATATCTATCTATATATATATATATATATATATATATATATAATATATATATATATATATATATATATATATGTATATAAATATATATATATATCATAGATGTAATAAAATATATATCTATAACCTGGTCAGAGAACATATGAATTTCAAAAATTACATATATCGGTAAGTGGTTCTCGAGGGATAAGCGCACTAACGGACAGAGAGACAGACAGACGTTGCCTTTTATATATATATATTATAGATGTAAATTATTATTATTATTATATAACCTGGCCGAAGTATATATGTATGAATTTAAAAAAAAGACCCGTAAATCGGATAAAGTGGTTCTCGCGTGATAAAACGCACTAACAGACCGACAGACAGAGAGACATTGCATTTTATATATATTATAGATTATAGGATTATAGATATTCTCCGCTACATAATATTGTTCCATATTTAATGGGTTAGGCAGTGTATTCCAAAGGTAACTGCGCTAGCGGCAAACTTTTTTTTCCCGAACTCCATTCACTATTATCGTCACTGCTCATTCGTTATGCTACCTATCGTAATAAAAAATAGCCAATAACCTGGCCAGAGAAATATGTAGTTTAAAAAAAAAATACGTAAATCGGAGAAGTGGTTCTCCAGTGATAAGCGCACTAATCGGACAGACAGACAGACAGAGAGACGTTGCATTTTATATATATTAATGGTATTGACCATAATATTATTATTATAAATAACTTATATTATCTTCTTCTTGAAGTGCGATATCCGATACGGGGGGCGTAGGCGATCCTCTCACTTTTGCCTAATAGGTGGGGGTGCCTTTTTTAAGTGTTTTATCCCATAGACAAAGGGGGAATACAGTTTAATGCAGGTTCGCAACCGCCCAAACTAGGAGGGCTTTACTAGGTTTGATACATGACGGTGTGGTTTGTCATTGTCTTCATTGGCGACCGTCGCATTGGTAAATTTTATCATTAATTTTGTTTTTTATTATCATTTTTTATTATTTCCCGAACCGAAATACGAACTTGGGTCGCTGGCGTAGGAAGCAGGACACCTTAAAAACTACGTACAACTATTAATATACTAGTGTTATTTAAACAAACAAGTAAAGAATAAACAGCTCACCATATGAACCAGAGAACAGACAAACAAGGCTCATTTATATCTTAGAAATGCTAAAATTTGAATATTAATATTTTTAATTAACATTAATATGGAACTACAATAAGTAGCAACTTTGCTACAGTTTTTACTGAAGGCCGAGATAGGTTCAATTTTTACTCGTTAAGTAACGGACTGTGTGTTAATTAATAATAATCTAAGACAAAGCATAAATTTTATGCTTTGTCTTAGAAAGTCACCAATAACCTGAACCAAAAACAAATATGGAAATATTCTTTAAAATTTCAGTTTTAAAAATAATCATCTACAAAGAAGTTTCTTCTATTCTTTCTAACTAAATACCTTAAATATGTATTCCATTTAATAACAGCTGTAGTACAAACTTTTAATTGCAAAAATAGTTTCTGTTCCTGAATAGCAGAAATAATATTAAAAATAAAATTTGATAAAAATATCTACCACATCTCTCCATAGTGCTTGAAAATGAATGGTTAATTAAATTGAAAATAATTCATCAGAAGATACAATATGCACTTTACCTCGGTCGCTTAAAAAGCCATTTTATGTTCAAACAAATTTTTTTAATTAAATTTTTTATTTTTCGCATTTTTATCTTGCGGTTATTAAAATTTAAAATAATTCTTTGAGCAAGTGTGTCTTTGTGTTGCATTCCACTAGTGGGTTTGGTAATTAGACATAGCACAAGAGCTGCAGGAAAATCTCTAAAGCCCTACAGGAGCGATGCGCTTGCGGAAAAAGCGATTCACGTGAATCTTGAGTCCCAGAGCAAATTATTCTTAAGGTTCTCTATATAAAAGGCTTGAAAAGGGTTGTACCAGGAGTGACAAGCTAAACCTTATATGGACTTGAAGTAATAACGCGATGTATATTCTTAGCATTTACCACTCTGGGAGGAACTGAGGCGGGCTACAGCCATCGAACATTTTTCCATGAAAATTACTTGTAGAAATAGACGCAGATTTCTTCGATGTTCCCAGGAATCAAAGTTGGCTGATGAGTTCTGGGTCTCCAATCAGGCGAACAGCTGTCTTTCTGAATGGAATCCAAAAAATGCAAGTGTTTGTCTGGGAGCAGAACCATGAGCATGGGAGCAGTCTTCCATCGTTTGGTCGAATTTGAGCTTTGTACAGAATTAATAGTTGTTGTAGTTCGAAATGATATTCTCAGCCATTGAGAAGCTCTCTCTTGCTATTGCATGTTTCATGCCAAGACATATCTGCTCCAAAATTAAGGCCCCAGCAAGTTGAGTGACGACGATGTTATAGGTAATAAGGTATCGATATAACTATCTATGGGTTCAGCAACGTTAACTTTTTAGAAAAAACTGCCGCCTCTAGGGTTTTGTAGCTTCAAATTCTACTTAGTTTACTGTCGCCCCCAGATATAGAATTTTTCTCCCAGGACTTTGTTAAAGTTACACGATATAATAAAAAAATGACGGCTAACACATGACGCTAAAATTCAAAAATTTTAACAGTCAAGAGCTTTCGGATGAAACCTAGCCTTTTTTTCGAAATTTAATAATGGCGTCTACCTACAAACCTTGAAATCTGGCAAATTTCAAAAAATCTTAATATCTAACTACTTTGAAAAACATTTAA
This sequence comes from Pachyrhynchus sulphureomaculatus, assembly GCA_019049505.1. NCBI lineage: Eukaryota > Metazoa > Arthropoda > Insecta > Coleoptera > Curculionidae > Pachyrhynchus > Pachyrhynchus sulphureomaculatus. The sequence goes on from CM032449.1 coordinate 154,364,808, forward strand.
TGTCTGAATACTCGTTTATATATAATAAATATATATATATATATATATATATATATAT
>CM032449.1:154364965-154477465 GCA_019049505.1 Pachyrhynchus sulphureomaculatus
ATATATATATATATATATATATATATATATACATTATATATACATATATATATATATATATATATATATATATATTATATATATATATATATATATATATATACACTCCTGGACAAAATTAGCGCAACATATATTAAATCATACAAATCTTTATAATGAATTAATTTTAATAATATTTTATGAACATTGGTTACACTAAAAGTTAGAAAAAAACTTATTCGGATACTTTAAACGTGAATTAGCTACCAAATTTCTCTATAAGATTCGAATTAAAATTATTCTTAAGACCTAATAACAAAATCGTTGAAATTATGTAATGATGAAAAAAATAAACTGGGACACTAGTTGCAAAATTAATGGTGTAACTGGGACACTAGTAGCGTGTGTTTACCTCCTCTACTCGGATGACAGCGTTTATGCGCCTAGGCATGCTTCTAATTAAAATTTTGGATAAAATCTTGAGGAATTTGCTCCCATTCTGTGATAACTGCATTTTCAAGTTCCCTTAGGTTTCTAGGTGCAGGTATATGACGTTTCACATTTTTCTTAAGGTGATCCCATACATGTTCTATCGGATTCAGATCCGGGCTTTTTGGTGGCCATTGCATAGTCGGTATATCAACTTGATTAAGATAATCGAGTACCTCCCTAGCCACGTGAGGTCGAGCGTTGTCTTGCATAAACAGGCAATTGGGCCCCACAAAATTCTGAGAAAAATCATATAAGTTCTTTAATATTTATGTAACAAAAAATTTTCAATTTCGAGTCGATATTTTGTATAGTTCTTCGTAAAAAAATTCATTAAGTCCATTTTTTTGTTGATCTCTACATTGGTGTTCACCCTTAAATGAATCATGAAAAATCTATTAAAGAAATGAAAATATTATAAGTTGTATATTTGGGATAAGACATCTGCCATTTTTAGTATTCTGGATGGAACTTCGGTGTCTATCTGTCTGTCTGTCTGTCCGTCCTGTCTATTTGTCACACCCGTTTTTCTTCGAAACTATTTGACATAGAAAGTTAAAATTTGATACTAATAGAGGAATTGATGACCTTACTAGAACCGTGTAGTTTTGAAAGTTAAATTATGACTTATGTTTGTATGTATGTATGTATACCTAGTTTGTTTTAGGGGTTGAAATTGGAAAGTGAAAAAAAAAAATTACCAGGTCATCGAGTGGGGTGTCAATGAAAGCTTGTAAACACACGAGTTCAAAAATATATATGAAAGTAATATTCGCGCACACTTTCTTTACATTATTTTTAAAAAGTCGCAAAAAAACGCTGTCCTCCCCAACTTGTCTCGTAAAGTACTGATCAAAAAATTTTTAAAAAATTCTGGAGTTTTCTCCTCAGGCTGTAAATTGAACGATGTGAGAGGGCATTACTTTTAACAATTTATCTGGTATCTAAAAAAATTAAAATTTCAAGGTCATCAGTTTTGTTTAAAACTCATTTGGGTTGTGTTTTGTGAAGTTATTGATCATTTTATACCTCTATAATAAATTTTTTTATTTTAAAAGCAATCATCATATGGAACACTAATTGCGTAAGTCCTGACTTGCATTTGGTCTGTTATTAGATATGTCTAAAACTATTTTACTTGGATATACGGTATAAAAACAAAGAAAGAAATGTTCTAAATTATTATGACTTTTGCCTGAAATACTTCGTATTTAAAAATCGAAGATCGTGCCGAAAGTATTAAGAATTTTATAAATTTTTTGAAAAAATTTTAAATCAATTTTTAATCGATCGCAATCTGGCTTAAATTCAAATATATACTTTCCGCGCTTTCATGGAACAAGCCAATAGTTCTAGATACCAACACGTCTTAGACAAAAAAGTTATATGTTATTGTTTGGATTAGTAAAATTAAAAATTTAGTAAAAGCGTTATAAAATTCATAAAGAAGTTGAACATAAACAATAAGACGAATATTAAAACAAGCAAGAACACTAGAGGAAATATACCAACCTCAGGAGGAATAAGACCAGGAGATAGTCTCAGTCCATCTTTCAACGGAGAAAATAATAGAAGACGTAGGGTCACTAGGAATAGATACAGAAAGTGTGTTGTTTTTTAACGCATACGATGTAGCTCTCATCGCTGAAAGTGAAAACGACCTACAGAGATAACTTTTTAAATTTTATCACCCCACAGTATAATATTAGCATATCTACTGAAAAGACCAAAAGCGTCACTATTGCCAAATACCCCACTCAGGTGCAAACTCGTAGTGGAAGATAAACTCATAGAACGGGTAACACAGTTCAAATACCTTGGTGGGGACCCGTCAAACTATCACGACCCAGTTGGAGATCTTAGAGAATTAATTAATAAGGCTCTCATTATATCAGGCTGCTTAAGAGATATATGGATCAATCATTACATACGAACAGACGGCAAGGTTAAAATATACAAGACCTGCATCAGACCCATGGTTATAGAGACACGAGAAGACACCAATAAAGCAAAAAGTATGCTACGTGCCGCCAAATTGAAAACTCTAATAGCAATAGTTGGAAAAAACAAGGAGGGATAGGATACGAAATACCACCGTCAGGGAAATTGTGGCGTGCAAGATGTAGTAAGATCGGAAAGTCAAAAAAGAAGACATTGGCATAACCAGCGTAAATATAATGGAGGAGCATAGACCTACAAGGAACGTTCTAGAATGGAAACCAGCAGGAAAACGTCCACCGGGGAGACCGTCAAAAAGATGGGGGGATAGTTGGCAATCTACCTCTCAAGAAATCGCACGATTTAGGAATTAACAGATCATCAAGTCTATAAAGGATATAAAAAGAGGTAAACTCACATATCTGACACAACTTTTCTTGTAATAATAATCTGCAATCTTTAAGTGATAACAATCTCTACGTATAGGGTACGGCAGTTATAGCCAGAAAAAAATTATTCCAACAAAAATATACATGCCAAAAAATTAGCGTTGTTCAGGTTATCACTTTCTGCGGTCATTTAATGAGTCAAAGAATTAGATTTTAGAATCTAAAGAGTGCGAAATCCTGTTCCACAACCTAAATTTTGAAAGATACAATGTCAACGTGTTACGCTTATACACTCCTGGACAAAATTAACGCAACAATATATTAAATCATACAAATCTCTATAATGAATTAATTTTAATAATTTTTTATGAACATTGGTTACACTAAAAGTTAGAAAAAACTTATTCGGATACTTTAAAAGTGAATTAGCTACCAAAAAATTACCTAATAACAAAAATCGTTGTAATTATGTAATAATGAAAAAAAATAAACTGGGACACTAGTAGCAAAATTAATGGTGTAACTGGGACACTAGTAGCGTGTGTTGCCTCCTCTACTTTGGATGACAGCGTTTACGCGCCTAGGCATGCTTCTAATTAAATTTTGGACAAGATCTTGAGGAATTTGCTCCCATTCTGTGATAACTGCATTTTCAAGTTCCCTCAGGTTTCTAGGTGCAGGTATATGACGTTTCACATTTTTCTTAAGGTGATCCCATACATGTTCTATCGGATTCAGATCCGGGCTTTTTGGTGGCCATTGCATAATCGGTATATCAACTTGATTAAGATAATCGAGTACCTCCCTAGCCACGTGAGGTGGAGCGTTGTCTTGCATAAACAGGAAATTGGGCCCCACAAAATGACCGAAAGGCAACACATGTTCTATTACAATATTCTCAAGATAGTAGTCAGCATTCATGGATCTCGTACGGACTGGAACTAACTCTGTGTGAGCATCAAAACAGATGCCACCCCAGAACATAACAGAGCCACCGCCCGAATGGAATCCTTGCAGAGATATTGCAAGGAGCAAAACCTCTCTCCTTGTCTGCGCCATACTCGCTCACAACCATCTGGATGTTTTAGACTAACCCTAGTTTCATCTGTGAAGAAAAAACTTGTTTCCAATCATCCACAGACCAGTTTTCGTGATTTCGAGCAAAACCTAACCTGGCAACTCTGTTCTCTCTAGTAAGCAAGGGCGCAGTGGCTGGTCTCCTACTGTTACCAGCTTCATTTAACCGTCTCTTCTAACTGTTTTAGAAGAAATTGTGTCATTGCGAACAGCTTCGAGTTCGTTTCTTATTATAGAACTAGTGACAGTCCTGTTTCTTAAAGCATATTGTCTTATAAAACGTTCATCTAGGTCGCTGTGCATCGTTTTCGCCCTTGCCCTAGCCTTCTAGAATAAGTTCCTACTTCATTCAAGCGTCTTACCATACGACTTATTGTGGAACGATGTTTGCCTAACAAATTGGCAACATAACTCTGACAATATCCCTCGTCCAATAAAACTGAGGCTCGCAGTACCCCGTGTTCAGTTAAATTCCTTGTTCGATTCATTTAAATAAAACAGTCTACCACAAAAACGTATTACCTTGAAAAAGGGAAAAATTTATAAGCTTATTTTTAAAGAAAATCTATTGCATTATTACAGAAAATTGTTTATCTTCTAAAAAATTCTTTTTAAAACTGTAAATCTAAACGAATTGTTTTGATTTCTGTCATGAACAACGAAACAAAATATGCATAGCCTACTATTCAAATATTCGATAAACTTTAAAACTGACATAAGAAAAAGATAAATTAATATTCAGATTGTTGCGTTAATTTTGTCCAGGAGTTTATATATATATATATATATATATATATATATATATATATATATATATTATATATATATATATATATATATATATATATATATATTATATATATATATATATATATATTGCTTCATTTAACACCGATCCTTTATTTTAATGTTCAAACGGTGGAATTATTTTTTTGGTACCAATAGATTTTGTACATTTTGTACCCTTTCCAATAATACCAAAATCATTTGAATTTCCAAAAAGTTTTAGTGATTACAACGGTTTTACTCAATAGAACCGTTTTTGCTCGCTCAGTAACGTTGCGCTATTCATCCCTATAAAAACACATACAACTGCATTTTCCTATTATTTCTTTATCGGAACTTGAACTATCAACATCTCTGCTATACCTGCTCAATAATTACGTCATCGGAAAATAAATACCATCCGGGAAGAAACGGCACATGTTATTGCCCTATTGCAAAAGAGCATAGCCAACGCGTAGTCGTTGCGTAACTCCACCTAAGCCAGACAGCTGTCTCCAGAAGTTACAGACGTTACCAACAGACTGGCGCCTTTATTCGAAGACCAGAATCAGGAAGAAGGAGGTGTACCTCGGAGCAAGACGACCGCTACGTTGTCAACACAACTCTACGAAACCGTCACTTGACCGAAAAAAAAAATTAAAAAAAAAAGACATAATGACAACAGGTAACAGGTTAATTGTTTTATATTAAATTACTAGCCGTGTCCGCGGCTCCGCTCGCGTGGACTTGATTCACTACTAACGTCACTTTTTTCTTCTTATGTTGCCTAACGTAATAAAATATCTGCCATTATTTCCCCTTATCTCCCATTATTTTTACTTATTTCCCATTATCTCTCCATAATTTCCATTATCTAGGCTTATCTCTGCTTATCTCCCCATTATTTCCCCTTATCTCACCTTATTTCCTATTATCTAGGCTTATCTCGACTTATCTCGCAATATTTCTTTTTATCTCCCATTATTTCTCCTTATCTCACCATAACTCCCATTATCTAGACTTATTTCCGCTTATCTCCCATTATTTCTCCTTATCTCCCATTATTTATACTTAACTCCCCATTATCTCACCTTATCTCCCCTTATCTAGGCTTATATCGAATTATATAGAACATATGTATAAATTTATAAAAACACGTAAATCGAATAAGTAGTTCTCAAGTGATAAGCGCACTAACGGACAGACAGATAGACAGAGACACATTGCATTATATATATATATACATATATATATATATATATATATATATATATATATATATATATATGTTATATATATATATATATATATATATATATATATATATATATATATATATATATATATACATACATATATATATATATATATATATATATATATATATATATATATATATATATATATATATATATACATATATATCAAGGATTTTCTACAGCTGACGCTGCCTTTCTTCCCCCTCAGCCTTTGATTCCATCCGTTTCTATCTTCCCAGTCTCCATCTGTTAGACCTCTGTCCTCCATAGCCTCCTCCACATCGTGTCTCGACGATCGTCTGGGTCTTCCTCTTTTTCTTCTCCCTACAGGGCTCCACTCCTTTATTTTTTTTTATCCACCTATTATCTCGCTTATATGTCCATACCATTTTAATCGTTTTTCTTCAATGGTGTTTATTGCATTTTATATACATTATATTCTTTGCAACATGATATTGTTCCATATTTATTGGTTTAGGCAGTGTATTGCAAGAGAACGGGCTAACGGTAACCTTTTTTCCTACTTGATTCACTATTATCGTCACTGCTTATTCTTTATGTTACCTAACGCAATAAATTATATCCTATAACTTGGCCAGAGCACATATGTGTGTTTAAAAAAAAAGCACGTAACGCACTAATGGACAGAGAGACAGATAGACAGACAGAGAGACGTAGCATTTTATATATATATTTGTAGATAGATAACCTGGCCAGAGAACATATGTATGTTTAAAAAAAGCACGTAAATCGGATAAGTGGTTCTCCAGTAATAAGCGCACTAACGGACAGATAGACCAGCAGAGAGACAGGCAGACAGACAGACAGAGAAACGTTGCATTTTATATATATATTTTAGATATAAGATTATAGATAACCTGGCCAGAGAACATATGTATGTTTTAAAAAAAAAAAAAGTACGTAAATCGGATAAGTGTTCTCCAGTGATAAGCACACTAACGGACAGATAGACAGAGATACGTTGCATTATATATATATATATATATATATATATATATATATATATATATATATATATCTATATATATATATATATATATATATATATATATATATATATATATATATATATATATATATATATATATATATGTATATAAAATATATATATATATCATAGATGTAATAAAATATATATCTATAACCTGGTCAGAGAACATATGAATTTCAAAAATTACATATATCGGATAAGTGGTTCTCGAGGGATAAGCGCACTAACGGACAGAGAGACAGACAGACGTTGCATTTTATATATATATTATAGATGTAAATTATTATTATTATTATATAACCTGGCCGAAGTATATATGTATGAATTTAAAAAAAGACCCGTAAATCGGATAAGTGGTTCTCGCGTGATAAACGCACTAACAGACCGACAGACAGAGAGACATTGCATTTTATATATAATTATAGATTATAGATTATAGATATTCTCCGCTACATAATATTGTTCCATATTTAATGGTTTAGGCTGTGTATTCCAAAGGTACGCGCTAGCGGCAAACTTTTTTCCGACTCCATTCACTATTATCGTCACTGCTCATTCGTTTATGCTACCTATCGTAATAAAATATAGCCTATAACCTGGCCAGAGAATATATGTATGTTTTAAAAAAAAAATACGTAAATCGGATAAGTGGTTCTCCAGTGATAAGCGCACTAACGGACAGACAGACAGACAGACAGAGAGACGTTGCATTTTATATATATTATAGATTGACCATAATATTATTATTATAAATAACTTTATTATCTTCTTCTTGAAGTGCGATATCCGATACGGACGTAGGCGATCCTCTCACTTTTGCCTATAGGTGGTGCCTTTTTAAGTGTTTCCATAGACAAAGGGGGAATACAGTTTAATGCAGATTCGCAACCGCCAAACTAGGAGGGCTTTACTAGGTTTGATACTACGGGTGGTTTGTCATTGTCTTCATTGGCGACCGTCACATTGTAAATTTTATCATTAATTTGTTTTATTATAATTTTTTATTATTTCCCGAACCGAAATACGAACTTGGGTCGCTGGCGTAGGAAGCAGACACCTTAACTACTACACTATTATTATACTAGTGTTATTTAAACGAACAAGTAAAGAATAAACAGCTCACCATATGAACAAGAGAACAGACAAACAGGCTCATTTATATCTTAGAAATGCTAAAATTTGAATAATTAATATTTTTAATTAATTTTAATATGAACTACAATAAGTAGCAACTTTGCTACAGTTTTTACTGAAGGCCGAGATATTGTCAATTTTTACTCGTTAAGTAACGGACTGTGTGTTAATTAATAATAATCTAAGACAAAGCATAAATTTTATGCTTTGTCTTAGAAAGTCACCAATAACCTGAACCAAAAACAAATATGGAAATATTCTTTAAAATTTCAGTTTTAAAATAATCAGCTACAAAGAAGTTTCTTATTCTTTTCTAACTAAATACCTTAAAATATGTATTCCATTTAATACAGCTGTAGTACAAACTTTTAATTGCAAAAATAGTTTCTGTCTGATTGCAGAAATAATATTAAAAATAAAATTTGATTAAAAAATCTACCACATCTCTCCATAGTGCTTGAAAATGAATGGTTAATTTAAATTGAAAATAATTCAGTCAGAAGATACAATATGCACTTACCTCGGTCGCTTAAAAGCCATTTTTTATGTTCAACAAATTTTTTAATTAAATTTTTTCGCATTTTTATCTTGCGGTTATTAAAATTTAAATAATTCTTTGAGCAAGTGTGTCTTTGTGTTGCATTCCACTAGTGGTTTGGTAATTAGACATAGCACAAGAGCTGCAGGAAAATCTCTAAAGCCCTACAGGAGCGATGCGCTTGCGGAAAAAGCGATTCACGTGAATCTTGAGTCCAGAGCAAATTATTCTTAAGGTTCTCTATATAAAAGGCTTGAAAAGGGTTGTACCAGGAGTGACAAGCTAACCTTATATGGACGTGAAGTATTAACGCGATGTATATTCTTAGCATGTACCGCTCTGGGAGGAACTGAGCGGGCTACAGCCATCGAACATTTTCCATGAAAATACTTGTAGAATAGACGCAGATTTCTTCGATGCTCCCAGGAATCAAAGTTGCTGATGAGTTCTGGGTCTCCAATCAGGCGAACAGCTCTCTTCTGAATGGAATCCAAAAAATGCAGTATTTGTCTGGGAGCAGAACCTTGAGCATGGGAGCAGTATTCTATCGTTTGGTCGAATTTAAGCTTTGTACAGAATTAATAGTTGTTGTAGTTCGAAATGATATTCTCAGCTATTGAGAAGCTCTCTTTGCTATGCATGTTCATGCCAAGACATATCTGCTCCAAAATTAAGGCCCAGCAAGTTGAGTGACGATGTTATAGGTATAAGGTATCGTATATAACTATGTTGGGTTCAGCAACGTTAACTTTTTTAGAAAAAACTGCCGCCTTGGTTTTTGTAGCTTCAAATTCTACTTAATTACTGTCACCCCAAGATAGAATTTCTCCCAGGATTTTGTTAAGTTACACGATATAATAAAAAATGACGGCTACAACATGACGCTCAAAATTCAAAAATTTTAACAGTCAAGAGCTTTCGGATGAAACCTAGCCTTTTTCGAAATTTAATATGGCGTCTACAAAACCGAAATCAGAAAATTCAAAAATTTAATATATACTACTTTGAAAAACATTAATGTCTGAATACTCGTTTATATATATAAATATATATATATATATATATATATATATATATATATATATATATATATATATATATATATATATATATATTTATATATATTTTATATATATATATATATATATATATATATATATATATATATATATATATATATATATATATATATATATATATATATATATATATTGTAACATTCATTTTTTCCTAGATTTTAAGACCATGTAATGTTACTGATTTTTCCATTTCAAATTGTAGTTATTTTCATTTTTGTTCCGAACGGTATATTAAACAGGGATTCCCAGACGTTCGGTATATACGGCGTTGTGCGGGTCCCTGACCGAACCTCTCGCTACGCCGCGATTGGTGGAATGTTTGATCGGCAGTTTTGATTGGAGCGTCGTGATACTACTGGCAAAAGTCGCACGATTATTTAAGGCTCCGCAGACCGTAAATCGTGGTGGTTGTTTTCCATCTAGCCGCAACCAGGCAGTACCATCAAGCCGCTGCCGGGTGGTTTTCCATCTAGCCGCAGCCAGGCAGTACCGTCTAGCCGAGAGGCTATTTTCCATCTAGCCGAAGTAGGCTAATTTTTCATCAGAGCCGATAAGTAAAAGCACCAGTGTCTTAAATAAAAGCCGTAGTGAGCTTTCTAAGTGTTAGTTAAGAAAAAGTGTGAAATCGGGCGTAGTCGATCACAGAGCAGGAATAAAAAACAGTAAGTCAACAAAACTCCCTTCAATAGACTTATTCGAGAGTAGCGCCTTAACTGCAATGTAAAACAGACTAAAAAGTGAAGTGTAAAGCACGATTTCTCGTCTTCGGGGGTTATAATAGTCTAAAATTTTAATGTAACAACTACTAGTTAGGCTAGAATTTGTTAGGTAAAACTGTAAAGGTTAGAACTTTTCATTTTAAAAACAAGAATAAATTTTCTTTTTTTGATTAAAGCTAGTGTCTCACTGAATATTTATTTTTCTTTTCAGGATAAGTTGTACTAGACTTCTTTTTAGTAATACCCATAAAACCCTTCAGCATTTTTCCATTTTTTTAGCTGAAGTTAGATCCTTTCTATTTTAAAATGGATGGTGCCCAAAATTTCGTACAGCTAAAGCCTTTTAAAAAATAGAAAATAGTTCCAAAAAGACGTACAAAAATTATCTCTTACCCATATCTCTCTACCAAGGAAAACTGAGCTAGTGTTTCTTTAATTTCTTTAGTTCTTTTAAAATCATTAGTCACTCAATTCATTATCAGAAATTAAAGCGGGGCTGCAAGAAAATTGTGCTCAAGCTTGGGGCAACATTTTTTCACACGCTACAAAATTTACACACGTTACAAAATAGCGCTGTCAACGCGGGGCTTTTGGAATTTTATTTTTTAAAAAAGGGTTCAGTGTACTAGCTTTCGAACAAAATAAAAGCTCTAACTTTGCAGATATTTTTATTTCATAATATTTATTAAACGAAACTACACTATAGCAATAAGACAAAAGCAGGAAATTTGTAGAATTATTTATTTCAATTTATCTGATGGTGATATTTGAATTTTGTTGTTGACTCTAAGATAAGAGATCCCTGTTTTTTTCTTAACAGCTAACTTTATAGTTCAGATAAGCAGATGTGCTGGTTTACTTTAATTTTTTTGTAGTGTTAGATTTATTTTGCGAGTAACCGAACAAAAAACTGTTCTTTTTTCTTACCTATATTTTGCATGAATATTAAAAATACTTTGCTGATACGAAACGGTATTTAGAGATTTTTTTTATAGGAAATTCTTAAGATAAATTGGTAAAAGAATTTTAATACAAGGCGATACTTAGAAATTTTTTTTGAAATTGTCGAAGATTTTTTTAAGGTTTGGTAAAGAAGTTTACATATTTTAAGTGCCATATTTTTTATTTAGACTATTGGGAGCACAGGAGAAATATTTTTACGACTTTTTAAACAATTCTTTTAAATTTTATTCATTTATCATGAAAGCTTTAAATTTTAAAGTCAATCACTTACTGGAAAATGAATTAGACTATGAACTGAAAATCCGTCGTACTTTCTCAGAACGTCCGGTCGCGGATAAAAGAAAGATTCTAACGAGGATCTTAAGTAAAGAAATACTCCAATAGATCAGATTGGACTAAATAGTTACAAAAAGTTTCAGATTTTTTTAAGTCTAATAAAAATTCTCCTTCTCAAGTTAAAACTCCTGCTTCTCCAAATGGTCACATGCCTCCTCTATTCGTGCATAAATATTTAGATAACAGACCGCATATCAAGATAAATCTATTAGGTGCCCATTTCTCGGCTTTATTTGACTCTGGTGCAAATGCCTCCGTTATAGGTCAGAATGGTATTAAAATTTTAAGTCGTTTAAGTATAAAAATATGCCACGTCAAAAATAGATGTGTGTTACCACTGCAGATGGCAGCCGTCTAAAAGTTTTAGGTACGGTTGAGTTGCCGCTAGTCTGCAATGGTCATTGTTGAGTAATTTCTGCTCTAATAGTACCTTCTCTATCACATACTTTGGTTTTAGGATGTGATTTTGCACAAAAATTCGGAATTTTTGTAAATTTTAAAGATAATTCGTGGTATCCACAGTCCCTAGAAGTCAACTCTCAAACAAGTTTTAAAGTTTGTTATTCAGAAAGTTCCTTAGAAAACCTTTTCTCGCGTCGCGTATGTACCCTAGATGATCTCTCGCGGACGGAACGCGTAAAAGCAGAAAAAGTAATAAGCTCTTTCAATGAAATAAGTAGTAAAGATAGGTTAGGCCGAACGAATAAAATCACCATGTCTATAGATACGGCTGAAGCCAGTCCGGTAAAGACAAGGCCCTTCGCCATGTCTCCTTATATGTCAAAGTATTAAATAAAGAGTTGGACGAAATGTTGAAACTCGGAGTGATTGAAGAATCAAACAGTCCTTGGTGTTCTCCAATCTTATTGGTGAAAAAGGCCGATGGACAGTATCGTCTGTGCTTTGACGGAAGAAAGCTCAACGAGGTCAGCAAATTTGATAACTACCCATTACCGAACATCGACAGAATTTTGACATCACTCAGGAATGCTAAGTATGTATCCTCGATAGATCTTAGAAAGGCATTCTGGCAAATTCCTTTGGACAAATCCTCTAAGGAAAAGACCGCTTTTGCAGTAGTAGGCCGAGGTCTATTTCAGTTCGTCACTATGCCGTTTGGTCTAAAGAACGCTGCTCAAACTCAGCAACGTTTAGTGGACGCTATATTTGGTCCGAAATATGAGCCACATATTTTTACCTATCTAGATGATATTTTAGTAACATCGGAAGACTTCGAATCGCATATACGCTTACTTAAAGAAGTAAAAGATAAATTGAAAGAGGCCGGACTGACGATCAATTTGAGCAAATGTGATTTTTTCAAAACTTCTCTAAAGTTTTTAGGCTATATTGTAGGCTCAAATTCCTTGCGTACCGATCCGGATAAAGTAGCAAGCATGGTTAATTATGCGAGACCTACTAATACTACGGAAGTTAAGCGCTTCGTAGGAATGTGTTCGTGGTACAGACGTTTTAATCGAGAATTTTTCTACCCTGTTGTCGCCTATTAATGACCTTTTGAAAGGACGAAAAAAAGGACAATCGATAGATTGGACAAAGGCAGCCGAAGAATCTTTTATAAAGATTAAAGAGCTATTGGTTTCAGCTCCAATTTTATCCCAACCAGATTTTCCCCAACAGTTTTATACTTCTAGCGATGCTTCTAGTACCGGTTTAGGGGGCGTCCTAACACAGAAAATCAATGGTGAGGAAAGAGTGATAGCGTATGCCAGTAGAACTTTGTCAAAGGCTGAACGTAACTACTCGGTTGTTGAAAAAGAATGTTTAGCAGTACTCTTTAACATCGAAAAGTTTCGACCTTACATAGAAGGTGTTCCTTTCACGGTCATAACAGATCATTATAGTTTATTGTGGCTTAATTCAATTAAAAACCCTAGTGGCAAACTAGCGCGTTGGGCGATTAGGCTGAGACAACACACATTTACTTTAATTCATAGAAAAGGAGTCCACAATGTTATTCCTGACGCTTTGTCAAGAATCCCAGATCATACAGCGGACGAAAACAGTCTTAATGCACAGATTGGCGTAAGAATTTGATACAGTTGATATAGATCGTATAGATGGCCAAAAATGCGTTTTGATATCTTAAAGTTTGTGAGGACTTGTGAAGTATGTGGAGCGCAGAAATCTCCAAATGCACTACCTATGGGACTGATGGGAAAAGAGAAAACGGTTAATTACCCTTTCCAAGTCATAGCAGCTGATCTAGTAGGCCCATTTCCACATTCAAAAAAAGGGAAATAAATGACTTTTCGTAATTTCTTGCTGGTTAACAAAGTATACCGTGTTATTTCCTTTGAAAAGCTCTAAAGCCGAATGCTTTTTGAAAATTTTAGAAAACGATATTTTTCTAATCCACGGAGTTTCATCGCTCTTAATATGCGATAACGGTACTCAGTTTACCTCTAAAAGTTTTAAGAGCTTAAGTGAAACTTATGGTTTTAACATCCGTTTTAATCCCGTGTACTCTCCCCAATGTAATTTTGTGGAACGTAATAACCGAACAGTCGGGACCGCTTTAAGAAGTTACGTGGATTCACATGACACTTGGGATGACAATATTTCCAAAATCCAACAAGCGATAAATACGGCAAGACACGAAGTAACAGGGTTCACACCGTCTTTCTTAGTTTACGGCAGACATATACCTCTATCTGGATCGTATTATAAAAATTTAGATTTGGATGTCAATATTGACAGCGAAATAATTCCGGGTAACAGGGGTGAGTACGCCGAAAATTTAAAGGGTTTAAAAGATATTTTCACCGACGTGCGTAGTAGGATACATAAGGCTTATGAACGGAACAGTAAGTCTTACAACCTTAGAAAAAGGGATTTTGCCTTTAATATAGGTGATCACGTTTGGCGAAAAAAATAAAATTCTTTCCAGTGCAGCAGATAAATTCACATCTAAGTTGGTACCTAAGTATGTGCATTGCGTGATTAGAGAAAAGATTTCAGATTTAGTTTATGGTTTAGTTAATTTAGATGGGACTAAAATAGGACGATGGCATATTAAAGACTTAAAACCATTCAATAAACCTAACCCTAATGAAAGTTTGTCAGAAGAAGAATAATTTATATTTACATTATCTTAATTGCTTTACTTAATTTTTTTTGATGTTGCTCTGTAGAGGTGACGACCTCGTTTTTTTTTGACTGTTATAAAAGTTGAGCTGAGGATAGCTTACTTTTATAGTTAATGCTAAGGTTTTGGGTATTGGCCATATCCCAAACTTAGGTTGATTGTGGTTGATGTTTAGCATCGACTCAGTTTTGCGAGCTTGCGAAGGAGTCACACTCAGGATATATCATAAGACTGGTATGTCGGTGGTCGCGGGATTTGATTTGCTTATGACCCCAAATAATATCCAGTTCTTGACACTTGGAAGCGAAATTTTGATTAGAGGCAATCCAAGGTGATCTTGAGTTAGGACAAGCCCAAGATGTAGCTCGCGTGGTATGATGTAGAGTCAAAATTATGAGCAATTTCAAAGTTTGTTACCCGAGTGGGTGTATTTCTATTACCTTAGTGGTATATGTTGGGTGCAATTAAGAGTAAATTGATTTTGGTTTATCCAGTAAGTCTAAGACTTGGATTATTTTGATTTAGATCTTCTTCTGAATTGACAAACTGAGGGTATTTTCTATTTTTTTTTCAGAGCCGTTTAAACGTTACCTTTGAGTCACTAATTTTTTTTAAAATTTTTTTTGCATGGACTCATAGGCGTATGTTGAGTTTTTTCGGTTTACTATCAGATTGATAGAAAATTGAAGTTCTGCAGGAGAACTAAAGGCTGATCATTTACAAGAGATGAGAGCAGACTAAGACAGTCGTTTCACAAAGAAATGATCAAAATCTGATACCGAGATGAGAACCTTGTCAAGAGAGGCTAAGCGCAGTGAAGGAAGATTCCTAACCGAATTTTTAGATTTTCACCAGATAATCTAGAAGTTTGGGCTGACAGAAAAACGGTTATGCCTGATACCTGTAGCAGTTTCTTCTAGAGGCTATTGTCTAGGAAGACGATTAACACCATGATCGAATATTTTAGCTGTCGACGATGTTTTTCTTCTTGTTTTCTGATTAAGCTGGAAAAGCTCTTGTCGTCTTCAAAAGTTTTGTTGCGTCGCCACCAAAAATTTGAGAAATTTTTGCTTCATGTAGCTTTTTAAGCTCATTTTCGTTTTTTTAAATTTCGTTAGAAGCTTGGTTAAGTCAACCTTGTAAACCTTTTAGGTTGTATCCCATGAGTTATTTGTTTTTACAGGCTGTGATGCACCGGGTGCTAACAGATGCCGTTACGACGTTTGGCAGGGAGTTTAGTCTTCCTGAGGAACAGACTGATTGGAAGGGTAGTCTATGGGGGGTGAACGTTTGACCTTTGGGACCTTTAGGGGTTTTGTTACCCAATGGTTATTTCTATTTGAACCAAAGGAGAGCCTAACTACTGTAGTCGACCTCAGCTCCAATTAGCCTATTAGTGGTGACAGGCTGTTGGCAGTAGTGTGTTTCGGAACACCCTATTGATTAAATTTTTTTGACTTATGGTGGTGTGGTAGACACCGTTTCAGTTTAGTGGATGCTATAATCTACTCCCTTTTGTTGGTGGACACCAGGGTCACCAATTTCTGTATTTAATTGTCTCCACCATTCAGTATATCGTGGTGAGGTGTTTTGTCTCCTGTTATGTGGGATGGATTGAATGTTTTTCGTTGTTGTTCTAGGGCGAGACCAGTACACGAGGGTTCTTCATGCAGCTTGAAGAGGCGCAATGCTGGTTAAGTTTTATATCTCAGAGTAGCCACCCTGAAGAATGATGGAGGGCGTTTTTTTTTGGCTCATGTTTCTAGGCAGATTTGTCACTTTGGTGCGATGTGCCGAAGATTTGATTAGCTTTTGCTAAGAGCTTTCACCAAGCTCAGTATGGAGTTATCGTAACCAAGAGTTTGGGATTCGAACTCCTGTATGTATTTCTGTATATATTTCTGTACATATTTTCTGTATATATTTCGGTGTATGTTGGTTGCCTGAGGGCATGTGCTCAAAATGCGAGATTTTGAGTCGTTTTTGCTTATGGACTCCCATATATAGGATTATGACTTTAGGGAGGTCCTATTTCGAGACTTGCTGTCTCATATAGTTATGTTAGGAATGTTTCCTTGAATGTTAGTTGCGCGCGGACTAATCATTCTGTTCTTAGTGAACATTGCTTTTAGAAGCAGGATCATTCAGTTTGGTGAATTTTAGCTTTATACCTATTCACTGTGTTTAGGGTGAATTTTAGCTTTTATAGCTATTCACTGTGCCTATAGTGGTATTGTTAGCTTTTATAGCTGCTCACTATGTTAATGGCGAGTTTGTTCTTTTAGAACGCAGACTTTGTGTAGTCGAGGACTATTTACAGAGTGTTTTCTTGGCGAGGAGCCGAGGTTTTTTCTGGCGATATACCAGAATGTTTTCTTGGCGAGGAGCCGAGTTTTTTCTGGCGATATACCAGAGTGTTTTGTTGGCGATAAGCTGACGTGTTTTCTGGCGATCAACCAGAGCGTTTTCCCTGGCGATTTTAGCATGTCTGGATGTCTTAGGACGTCGACATTGCGCGATAGAGTGCGATTATTTCCAGAGTGCGACTAGTAGTGATACTAGATTTAGAATGTTCTCTTAGCGATGAGCTAGAGCATGGATGGCGATTTTTCCGGAGCGTTTCTCTGGATATTTATCCAGATATTCTTTTTTGGCCTAGTGCTAAATGGTCTGACAAGACTTTTTCTTTTTAGTGTAAGTGTTTGCACTAGAATCATTTTTTTATTTTTTTTTCTTTATTTAAGAATTTTTATAAATTTCTTTTGCTGAAATAGAAAATTTTCAGACAATCCTTAAAATGTTTTAAGGGGGGGGTGTTTCATATTTTATTTCAGTTCACTTTTTTGATTTAGACAAGAGTCTAGACAAAGTTATATTTTTTGTTTTGGTAACAATAACAGAGCTGATTCTTTTATATAAGAAGACCGCGATTGTTATTTTGGAAAGGTATTTCTTATGTTCATGCAAGGATTTTTATTTGCTTTTTGATGTACTTAACCTTAGTGTCTAATTAAGTTAAGTCTAGTTATAAGATTCTTGTGATCATGCAAAGATTTTCATTTGGTTTTCATTGTACTTAATATTAGTGCTTAACTGAATTAAGTCTAGTAGTAAGGTCCGAAGTTTGTAATTTTGTTTTAAGTTCTGACCTTAGTATTAAGTGATAGTGTACCCCTTTGTACCTTTTCATAAGTAGCCTAAGTTTAATAGACTAGTGTAGTCTATTTCTTTTTGGAAGGGGGTAAATGTAACATTCATTTTTTCCTAGATTTTAAGACCATGTAATGTTACTGATTTTTCCATTTCAAATTGTAGTTATTTTCATTTTTGTTCCGAACGGTATATTAAACAGGGATTCCCAGACGTTCGGTATATACGGCGTTGTGCGGGTCCCTGACCGAACCTCTCGCTACGCCGCGATTGGTGGAATGTTTGATCGGCAGTTTTGATTGGAGCGTCGTGATACTACTGGCAAAAGTCGCACGATTATTTAAGGCTCCGCAGACCGTAAATCGTGGTGGTTGTTTTCCATCTAGCCGCAACCAGGCAGTACCATCAAGCCGCTGCCGGGTGGTTTTCCATCTAGCCGCAGCCAGGCAGTACCGTCTAGCCGAGAGGCTATTTTCCATCTAGCCGAAGTAGGCTAATTTTCATCAGAGCCGATAAGTAAAAGCACCAGTGTCTTAAATAAAAGCCGTAGTGAGCTTTCTAAGTGTTAGTTAAGAAAAAGTGTGAAATCGGCGTAGTCGATCACAGCAGGAATAAAAAACAGTAAGTCAACAAAACTCCCTTCAATAGACTTATTCGAGAGTAGCGCCTTAACTGCAATGTAAAACAGACTAAAAAGTGAAGTGTAAAGCACGATTTCTCGTCTTCGGGGGTTATAATAGTCTAAAATTTTAATGTAACAACTACTAGTTAGGCTAGAATTTGTTAGGTAAAACTGTAAAGGTTAGAACTTTTCATTTTAAAAACAAGAATAAATTTTCTTTTTTTGATTAAAGCTAGTGTCTCACTGAATATTTATTTTTCTTTTCAGGATAAGTTGTACTAGACTTCTTTTTAGTAATACCCATAAAACCCTTCAGCATTTTTTTTTTTCCATTTTTTTAGCTGAAGTTAGATCCTTTCTATTTTAAAATGGATGGTGCCCAAAATTTCGTACAGCTAAAGCCTTTTAAAAAATAGAAAATAGTTCCAAAAAGACGTACAAAAATTATCTCTTACCCATATCTCTCTACCAAGGAAAACTGAGCTAGTGTTTCTTTAATTTCTTTAGTTCTTTTAAAATCATTAGTCACTCAATTCATTATCAGAAATTAAAGCGGGGCTGCAAGAAAATTGTGCTCAAGCTTGGGGCAACATTTTTTCACACGCTACAATATATATATATTTATATATTATATATATATATATATATATATATATAATATATATATATATATATATATATATATATATATATATATATATATATATATATATATATATATATATATATATATATATATATATATATTTATATATATATATATATATATATATATATATATATATATATATATATATATATATATATATATATAATAGGGTGTCCCTTATAAGACAAAAAAAAAGTTTTTCGAGTATTCAAACGCATACCCTCTAATTCTTTTTAGACAGCTCTAGCCTACTTACATAAGAAATGTTATCCCCCTACGATGACGTTAACCCATGCCGAGTAGACCACAAAGTTTTATAAGGGTGTCCCTTATAAGAAGAAAAAAATTTTTTCGAGTATTCAAACGCATACCCTCTAACTCTTTTTAAAGAGCTCTAGCCTACTTACATAAGAAATTTTATCCTCCTACGATGATGCTAACCCGTGCCGAGTACACCACAAAGTTTTCGACAAGAGTTAATTTTGATTATTGCTTGATGCGTGACCAATTTTGTATAATTTTGGGTTAACAAAGAAATTCAGAAAACAAAGAATAATATCGTACCCTTCCTGGAAGATACATGTAAGTCAACTTACGTAAAATTTATTTTTTATTCCATTAGTTAAAGAACAATACTTCGTTCTGAACTAAGTGATTGAGAGAGGTATTATAGTTTATGTAGGTTGATATACACGTTTCTTCCAGGAGGAGTGCGATATTTTAATTTGTTTGCAATGTGTGGATCAAAATTACAAATACAAATACAAATACAAAACCGTTCAGAAAATTATTGAAAACCAAAAATTATTCAGGTTATTTTCTTTTTAGGGTCTCTTTTTTACAGTCCGGGTACAATTTTCTATGTTCTTGCACACAGCGTAAAAGAAATTGTTTTTGTTCTTCATCGGCTGTAATTAACCCATGAAAATCATGCATTAATTTTACAGCTCTTTCAGCTGTGTCATTTACCGCCTTCAGAGAAAAAAAACCTTTCTTTTACCCTGTACAAAAACCGCATTTTCTTCCCACGAAGAAACGCTTTTCTGAAGAAAGCTGCTATCAATTTTCAATCAAGAAAACAAAGGTTTGCTCTTCACGGATACAAATTCATCCAAGGTTTTTCCTAAAACAAAATATAGGTAAACCAGTTGCAAAAGATACAAAATAATGTATTTTGTTTATGTATATGTAATTTTGCATACCATAAGAAGTAGAGCCGGATATTTCTGCTGTCGATAGAGTGTATTTTTTTGCAAAGTCGGATGTACTCTCCCTTTCCAAATTACGTACCATTTTAATTTCAGTTTCATTGTCGACTGAATTATCAAATATTGAAAACAAGGCTATTTCCTCAGATAAATAACACAAGTGTTGGCAAAACTTCTTTAAAGCTGCTTTGGAAATTAACTGGTCAACTTTTTCGTAGTCCTTTAATGTTTTCAAAAAGCACAAATCTTGATAAGGCGCCTTCATGATCAAACTGCATCTAAGCTAGGGCTTTACATAAGCTGTTGCAATAAATAGGCAAACGTTTTGCAATGCTTATTGGTCAGTGGCCTTCATTTTAAATTGCGACTGCAACAAACATATTTTCAATAAGTAAATGGCTCTAGCCATTCACCTTGCTTGATGCATCGCACCTAAAAATATGATGGATAACTCAATTAGTTCACGGTAGTCTTCCCTTACCATAGATTTTTTCACTTCAGACCCATAAAATGTTAATAATTGCCCAATTTCCGCGTCATTTAAATGTTGTTTTACATGACAATACACAGTTGTGCGTTCGCAGAATTAATATTTTTCCAATTATCTTTAAACTTTTTGAATAACAGAAAATCAGGGCTTTGAGTGACTTGGGATTTTCGTTTCAAGCACACTTTTTAAAACCAATTCGTAAATATGATGACGACCGGCGAAAAGTAATAGCTCTCTTTTTAACTTTTGCTCTAAAAGCACATAAGCTCCATTCCATCGACCCTTATTAGACGCTGTGGTGTCACAACATATTACTTGCACTTATCATTGAGGTTCCAATCATAGATCACGTTGAGAACAGCTTTGGCTTGGTGTTTACCGGTAGAACTGTTCAGTTTTGGCACAGCGAGTAGTCATTCTTTGTTGTGAATTGAAATGAAGACCGGCAATCGCTCTTCTTTACAACTTCTGACATCCAAGCCAGGCAACAATTTGCCACCCCAGTAAATGGTGACTACGTCGGGCACCTCGTCCTGAAAATCCGATTTTATGGCTTCTGCTCTATCCTTCCTCATCTGTGTCCGAATCCGCTAAATTGAAGACTTATTGATTGGAATTCGTCAGTACTAACACCTAGTACTTCAACTGCACCCTGAAGAATATAAACGGAATCTATAATGCTCAGCTGGCATCTGTCTAAAGCTGCAACTAATTTAGGTGTGACGGAATTCTTTCTTCCTCTCTTTGTAGTAGTTTCAGATGACGCACAGTGGGGAAAAAAAACGAAAAATCGTGTTTCAAAATTGTCTAGAGCCTTCAATTTTGGTTCGATTTGGACGATTTTTTTTTTTTTTAAAATTGAAGCTTATTAAATTCCGAACAAAGTTGTCGGAGCCAATTTTGCAATTAAACAAGATTAATAATAATGAACCCAAAATGGCTGCCATGAACAATAAAAGTATTATAAATATGAATAAACGTACCATTATTATTTTATATCCATAACATTTGCATAAATAATTTCTTTAAGGTTGTTAATTATAAATATGTTTCAACAATTGACTTAAAATGACAAATCAAGTATGGCGGATGCCAAAATTGAATCGAGCAAGAAAGTTTCTCTGTGGCATTTAGACTGTGGCAGTCAGATCATTCAAGTTATTTAAGTTTAGTTGCGGGATTTAAACTTTCATGTAGTTATTGCCAGAATATTGCTGCTGTAAATTTTAAGTATCGTAGACAATTTTCTAGCAGATACAAAAAACAGCGATACACGCAGAAAAGGACAGCTCACACAGCTAGAAAATGGCTACAACAGCTAAAACGTTTTGTTAAAATAGGGACAGCTAAATATTTTGCTGCACTAGCGACATTGTTTGCTGTTGTAGCAAAAAAGTGGCTGCTATTGCTAAAACAGTGGCACAACTTGGTTTGAAACTGTAAGCGTTTTCTGTGTCTCAGTCGCTATATAATCAGAAACCGCCATTTTGAAGACGTCCGCCACTTTGAAACAAAAGTTTAATTGCAAAATCGGCTCCGACAACTTTGTTCGGAATTTAATAAGCTTCAATTTAAAAAAAAAATCGACCAAATCGAACCAAAATTGAAGGCTCTAGATAATTTTGAAACACGATTTTTCGTTTTTCCCCACTGTGCGACGGCACGGTATTAGATATCTGTGGCATAAGCTCTTCCAAGCTTTCGTCAGAGCTGACAGAACAATCGTGTTGCTCTTGGGGACGTAATAACTCGTGCGATATTGAAAATGTCGATGTAGCCTCCAATGAAACATTCCTCAGTCTTTTTTTTCTCTTCCTGTAATTTTCTTTTTCTTTTATCTTTTTCAGCTAATTTTTTATCTACACCCGCTAAGTACGCCCTGGTTCTCTCTGTCTCTGTAAGAATATTTTATCTTCCTCTATTTTAATTCTTTCGAGGGCATCGGCGTGTGCGATATCAAATAAGTTATCCAAATCCAACTAGAATTTTTCCTCGCAGTGTTTATAAACGTCTTGAGTTTTCTTACAATTTTTTTGCAGGTCATGCCAAACATGATAAATATCCACAAGTTTCTTTATACAGTTGGATGGTGACTTTGTAGGTATTTCAGCCTTTTCCCAAAATATAATGCACTCGCGAATAACAAGATGTGCGCTTTCATTCACAGTTAATTTAAGTTCATGAATGTTAAAAAATAAAACTGAAAGAACTTGTCGATTTGACGGTAATTTTGCACCCGTTATTTGGTGATTTACCTCTCGGACTAAGAAAATACTTTTCCTTGCACTTCGTAATTCCACTGACATCTTCGAAAAAACAAAACAATGCGTGCTAATTGCTCGAGAAATTACATCAGAATGACAAACACAACGAGCACGCGTCGCTTCTCTCGCGCGACTTGTATGAACATTCGATACAAGTCGGCACGGGTTGCAGTGCTCCAAGTAAGCTAAAACTTAGTGTGCAAGTATTTTAAGGTAAAATAAACAAAATTAGGCCCTATGCGTTAAAAAATTAAACATTCGAAAAATAAGAGACACCCTAATATATATATATATATATATATATATATATATTATATATATATATATATATATATATATATATATGTATATATATATATATGTATATATATATATATATATATATATATATATATATATATATACATATATTATATACATATATATATATATATATATATATATATATATATATATATATATATATATATATATATATTATATATATATAAAGGGTGTTTTTTACAGAGGTATAGAACTTTGAAATGGAATAAAACAAAGATGAATTTTTTAAATTGACATGAAATTTACTTTATTCGAAAGATAATCTTCTGGCATTATAATTTAAATATGACTTCTGGCATATGACCGCCACGGCTGGCTCGGACGTAGTCTAATCTGGAGGTCCAATTTTCGATGACTTTTTCAACATTTGTGGCCGTATATCGGCAATACCGCGGCGAATGTTGTCCTCCAAGTGGTCAATCGTTTCGGGCTTATCGGCGTAAACTAGCGACTTCACATATACCCACAGAAAATAGTCTAGCGGCGTTAAATCGCACGATCTTGGAGGCCAATTCACGGGTCCGAAACGTGAAACTATGCGGTTACCAAACGTTTTCCTTCAATAAATCAATTGTGGCACGAGCTGTGTGACATGTTGCGCCGTCTTGTTGAAACCACAGCTCCTGCACATCATGGTTGTTCAATGGATGAACGAAAAAGTCAGTAATCATGGCTCTATAGCGGTCACCATTGACTGTAACGTTCTGACCAGCATCATTTTTAAAGAAGTACGGACCAACGATTCCACCAGCCCATAAAGCACACCAAACAGTTTTTCTGGATGTAACGGTGTCTCAACATACACTTGAGGATTATCATCACTCCAAATACGGCAGTTTTGTTTATTGACGTATCCATTCAAACAAAAGTGAGCTTCATCGTTAAACAAAATTCGCTTATGAAAATCGGGATCAAGGGCAATCTTGTTTTGGGCCCATTCACCGAATCTACGCCTTGCTAGGTGATCGTGTGGCTTCAATTGTTGCACGAGTTGGATTTTGTAAGCATGCAAACCAAGATCTTTCCGCAAAATCTTCCATAAAGTGGATGGACACATATCCAATTCTTGTGCACGATGGCGGATAGACTGATTCGGGTCTTCCTCTACGCTACGCTCTACAGCAGCAATTACTTCTTCTGTACGCACTGTACGACGTCTCTGTGGACGCGTATTATCATTTAGAGTAAACGTGGTGCGAAAACGTTCCATAGTTAATCGAATTAATTGCTCTGATGGACGATTATGTTGACCGTAAAATGGACGTAGTGCGCGACACGTATTTCGAACAGAACCATGATTTTCAAAATAAATTTGCACAATTTGGAAGCGTTGTTGAGGCGTCAGTCTATTCATGTTGAAATGCCAAACCAAACTAAACATAAATCACTTGACAGCTGACAAAATGGCCGCCAGTTAAAAAAGTATTGCCAACTTTTATACCTCTATAAAAAACACCCTTTATATATATATATATATATATATATATATATATATATATATATAATATGTATATATATATATATATATATATATATATATATATATATATATATATATATATATATATATATTATATATATATATATATATATATATATATATATATATATATATTATATATATATATATTATATATATATATATATATATATATATATATATATATATATATATATATATATATATATATATATATATATAATATATATATAATATATATATATATATATATATATATATATAAATATATATATATATATATATATATAATATATATATATATATATATATATATAATATATATATATATATATATATATATATATATATTATACATATATATTAATAAATAGTGCCACTCGATAATAATATGATCTATGATAACTATCTAAAAAAACCACTTTAATCAAAAATCATCGTCACTGTCATTCCGTATAATTTTCTCTCTTTTTTCAATTTTACTACCACTTTCAACAAATTTTTTTTGCCCAAATTATCAATTTTAATTGTATAATTGTGGTGTCCCGTTATTTTGTGACAATACATTTTAAATTTCTAAATGAAATGAAACGAATTACTTTGTTATTTGTCACTGTTTTTTATATTTGTCTGCTACTGCAATTTCGTAGGTTTTCTATGTAGAAAAAGACAATGTTGTCAAGCGTAACATTATAATTTAGATATTTATCGATTTTAAATCGCGGAAAAGACCTCGAACAATGCAAGTTAGTCACTTATTCATTCAAGGTTCGGAGGACCGACCGGTCCACGATCATTCAAGGCGAGATACTCTAGACTTGCTGTGTATCCTGCTTTGCAGCCCCAGGCAGTGTAGGTCAGTTTATGTTGAGTCAAGATTCGGAGTGAACAGAACAATGGTTGTCCTTATCAGTTAAAAATATTGTGGTAGGAAATATGTTAAACAAATTCAGTAAAGGTAAACAAATAGATATAACACATTACATTAAAATAACACTACGTTTATTTAATGAAACGAACTGTGTTAAAAACTAATCGTTTCAAAACTTACAAAAAAATCATTAAAATACCTAAAGACTGTTTCTGTATTACCAGTTTGTAGTATTTCACGAAAAACATTTGTTTGACGGCTCGTTTTACAGCATAAAAAAAAACTGCAATTTTAGCAACTGTCAGTTATTGATCTACCATCTCTCTTCGTCTTGTCTTAAAAAAACCCTCACTTCTTCACATTGATATTACGATGTTGATCCCAGAGAATTCCAGTATTTCAACGGCGGCGTAATAATTTTTAAATTATGTAACTGCCTTAGCAAATGGTCAATTTTTTATACATTATTCATGTCCACAATGACTATTACTGTCTTTAAGAAAGCAACATTATAAGATATAATAATTGATATGTCAAAATAGGAATTTTTTGTATTTTTTATGTCTAATTTACTGAGACTCCAGCATGTATGCTATGCACTAATAAAAAGAAGCACTATTTTTTTCACAGCTGTAGTGCAAAAAAAACTTAATCTTTATAATCGCTTAACTGTAATAATACACTGTCTATGTTAACTCAAACTGATTTGTAAAATGGATGAAATCTTTTATAAGTGTCCTAAAGCCAACCCCTGAAAATAAAGTGTCAGTTCTACTTGATGGAAATACAACGCTGGAAGCGTTGAACATAGCAAAGGCTAATGGGATAAAATAATGTTACAACTATTAGGCCTTACTACTCATTGCTTCAGCCACTGGACTTTTTTTCAAACCTTTTTTTAAACCAATAAAAAATTACTATATTCAAGCAATAGAAAAATGATTGAAAACAAATCCAGGTCGTCAAATAACGCAATATCAAGTTGCAAGTGTATTTGTAGAAGCCTACCAGAGCGCTGCTATCATTAGCACCATTGTAAACGGATTTAAAACGGCTAGAGTTAGGCCCGTGGACAAAAACGTCAAGCCGCTGAAAATATAAATGTTCTATCTCTCAAATAAACTGAAGTAATGAAAGCACATCGACCTACAAAACGCTTCTATTATTATCAATAATCAGAACAAACAAATTACTTAGCAAGCTGATGTCTCCGAAGAGACTACTACATTTAAACAGTGAACCATCTCGTTCGAGATTTAACGCTTAAGTTTAAAAAAAAATTGCATAATCTTTATGCCCAGTACTACAAAACTATGGAAATTGCATTAAGTCATTAAAAATGTAGACATCAATAAACAAAAGAAGGAATTTGAAAAAAAAAAAGAGAGATACCATCAATAACAAGAATAATACGATATACCCTACAAACCTCAAATAAAAAAGCCGACACTCAGCCTGCGCCCAAAAAAAATTCTTGCATGCTTCCGCAGAGTACCGACCAAAAGAAAGCATTTTTGTGTGGAACGAAAGAAAGCCGACCAACCCCAATTTATTTATTAGGCTGATTAGGTCAGTTTTATCATCACGCAAATAAAATTTTACTAAATAACACTATTAAAATTTTTTACCTATTAGGTTTAAAGAATTGAAATATAAAACTTTTACAAGTTTTAATATTTGGTGAATTTTTAGAATATTTTCTTATTATTAAATTATTTTAGGAAATCTTTTTAGCAACCTATTCAATGTACACTAACGCTGTGGTAACTGTGTTATGATATTGAAATCATTTTAATTATAGAGTTGTTATCAAATTCTTTAATATTGACTTGGCAGTCAGGACTTCAGTAGTCTTACTTCTATTAAAAAGTCAATTATTACAAACATTGACTTAAAAATATTAAAATATGATCACATTATGCCATCGATGGGGTTTTAAAAGTCATATGCAGTGTATGTGTGGTGCGGCTGAACATCGCGTCATATTCTAAGTGAATGCGGGAAACTTGCTTTTGAAGAAGACCTTACTCAGCCTCATGAGGTGACACCCTCTACTCTTGAATGGCTCCGACAATTAAGAGTAGATCTTTAGTCCTAGCTTTTGGTATTTTATATTAATGTTAGAATTTTTATCTTATTTTACTTATACTGGGTTTTATTTATACTTATACATATATTGCCTTCTTATATTGTTCGTATTTGTGGATGGATCTGTGTATTGTTTGTCCGTTTATATTTTGGGTGTTTGTATTATTTTCCCTGTGCTACGACATAAGATAAAAAAATTAAGCCAGTCTAGCTACTGGGTGGCTCCTGTCTTCATATAATTGAGTCTGTTGTTTATAGATGTGTTTACGTAACTAGGTCAGAATTATCCCTTGCTGTTAAGTTTGGATAGATAGAGCTACTAGGTGGCTCCTATCCTCATATAATTGAGTCTGTTGTTAGTAGAATATGTTTGCATAACTAGGTCAGAATTATCCCTTAATGTCAGGTATGGATAGATATAGATGCCTTCTGGTAACTTCTATTAAAATGGATAGTCAATTCTTTCCATGTTTAAGTCTTGATGGTTGTTTGTCCCCGATTAACCATTTGTAAATATCGAGGTCCACCTCTGATATGCTTAATTCAATGTAGCTCTTCCCACTGATTGATAAATTGCCACGCTGTGGTAACTGTGTTATGATATTGAAATCAGTGGATGTAATCTTGATAGTATATCTTAGTTAGATGGACCTGTAGGCGAATAATGATCGCTTTTCTGCTTCTAGATGCAGTTGTGACCGCTACACTATCCGTATATATAAAAAAATGCTAGATTAGTGGGATCTTGGAATGGCGGCACTATACAGATTAAATACTAGTGCAGAGAGGGGGATCTACGGCAACTTCTGCAATCGCCGGTTGGTTTTGGGAAATTGTGCCAATAATTTTAGTTCAAATGTCCTCTTAATTAGGAATGACTGCATAAGCTGGGTTAAGTTCGGAGGGAACACGTACCCAATAGGCTTGAAGATTAGTCCAACATACCAATCTAGAATGCCTGTGACACGCCCAGTATCACAGCTCCCAAATATCCTCTATTATTAAAGATAATATTTTTTTTCTTGATCTATAAAGTTATATAATTCTAGGATAAATAAAAATGTTTTATCATAACTTCTTTGTAATTCATATAAAGCCAAATTAATACCGCATTTGAAAATTCATATATGCTATAAAGTGAAGCTGGAACATAGCCAATTTAAATAGTTAGCTATTCTCAATTCGCAAAGATATGAAAATAACGAAAATCCCTGGAAACTATGCGAGCTTAAATCTTGGCGGAAAATTAGGAAATTTGCAATATTTTAAAAGATTCTCTGTAAAACTGTATAATATGGATTTACGTTATTTAGACTCTTCTAACAAAAAATTTCATTAATATACGCAATCTACTAAAATGAAATTTATAATAATTCGTTCTTAAAGTAGCTAGTATTCGTTTAATGTAAATAACTGAGAAGATCGTTTTTATTTAAGGGGTTCCTACCTTAGATTTTTGAATTATAGCTCTGAAAGATTCTCGATTAACAACCAAGTAGCGTTCAATTGCACGAGCTTTAAATTAGATGGTAACTGTATTAGCTTCTACATTTATTTTTTTCTATACTATCAAAAATTTACTTCATAATTCGTGAGTAATTTTATATTTAATATAAAAATTATTTATTAGAGTATCATAGGGCTAAAATGAATGCCTTTTTTTTTGTTAACTTTGTATACACAGTTACCGCGAGAAAATCATTGGCTTTTTGTATATGAGATCCAAAAAAAAAAAACCTTTTAACCTACTGTCTATTGTCTCCTTACATTATATGATATTGAAAAATTCTTTCCTTAAATCGAATAATGTATAATAACTACATAATATATTTGGAGACCTACCGCTTACTCACATATGGATATCTAGGTATATATATATATATATATATATATATATAAATATAAATATACATTTGTAGTTTATAATTTGCCTGAAATAGAAAGCCAATTTCACCTGGGATTTTAAATTTTGAGGGGAGAAAGATCTGCCATAAAAATATATGTTAACCGAAATTAATTATCTTCAAACGTTTACGATATCAACGTTATCTTTTTAAAATTAATTTAAGAGTTGTATCAACATTGATTAGAAGGAACAACTGCAGTTTTTTGAATTAGATATCTTGTCAATTTTTCTCATCCTGTAATTTCAGTACTGGATTAACTTACTCTGGGCAACACTAACATATTATGTTAAAAGTAATGTTTACGTCCCTGAAACAAAGCATTTGAAATGATTGCTACACAAAATAACAAACTCATAAGCATGGCCAAAAATCCATAGGATTGTAACATTCATTTTTTCTTAGATTTTAAGATCATGTTACGACATTGTTTTTCTTTCTATAATTTATTTTTTTATTACATTTTTATATTTGATTAGGCAGTGATTTCAATTTTTGAGCAGTGTAACTTAAAACAGTGATTTAAATTTTTGAACAGTGTAACTCAACCGTGTATAACGTGTTGCTGACCTAACTTATTTAGTTTGCATTGATTTTGCCTCCCGGAAGTGAGCCATTTTAAAGACGTCACTTTGAAAAAGGGGCAAAAGATATATAAACGGGTATATGGGATTTTTAAGGGCTTTTTCCTCGGCCATGCCGTAGTGGCTTTTTCCTCCAGCACGCCGTAGTGGCTTTTGTTCTTCCGTCATGCCGTAGTGCAGTAACGGCTTTTTTTTTCAGCAAGTTGGTGTTGTTTATAGATCTCAAGTTTGATGCCTTTTTCCAATCTTAAAATATTCTGCCCATCCTAACACATTTCGGGTCAAAAAGTGATTAGCTACCAAAATGAGGATAGGAGAGTGGCAGGTGAGACAATATCTGGATGAGAATCTCACCAGGAGAGGCCAAGCTTTTTCTGGAAAACCCACTAGGAGAAGCCAATCAGTAAGTCATAAGCATACCAGTTTAAATATCTTACTTCCTGTCTGCAGCGTGTGTTTCCAACGACTACTCAACACGCGTAATCCGCGGAGTTAATTTTACAAACTTTTAGTCGTGTTTTTTTAAAAGCCTTTTGTTTTTTTTTTTTTACTTAGGATCAGTAATTCATAGAACTCTAGTTTAAATATGTACACTATCATAGCCTAAGGGGTTTTATTTAGTTAATGTAATTTTAAGAGTGTAATAACTGCAAGAATTTTTATTTTGTTAATATACTTTTCTCTGTGTTAATGCAGCCTTTTACTGAACTACCCGCTCTTTCTTTCAGGACGTATAGGTTGTACGTAAATTAATTTTATTTCAACAACTAAATAACTATTCAATATTTTTTCATTTTTTGAGCTGAAGTTAGATTCTTTTTATTCTAAAATGGGTGGTGCCCAAATACAGTACAACCAAATATTAAACAACTATATAGAATATTTTCAAAAGGCGTACAAAAATTACCAACCAGTAAAAAAAAAAAACAAGTTAGCGTATATCTAGTTTGTGCTCTATCAGTATTAATATCCACTCAATCCATTCTCAAAAATTAAGATATACATAAGGGGCAAATACCGACTTCTATTTAATAAATTAAAATAAAGAAAGTTGAGGCTATACAAAATTGCGCCGCAAACGTAAGGCTATAAAAATAGCCGCAAAAGAGACGTTATAGGATAACATTACACTAGTGATCAAAACATCCTCCAAAATGATTGCATTTCTTTACGATTTAAAGTATCTATACCTATTGGCACGATAACTCTAAAACAATACCAGTGTATTAAATTTCCATAATTTCTTATAATTAAATAGGATTATATTTTCATTGGCTTAGGGATCTATTACTGTTAAAAATAACGTGAAACAAAGTCTCGCGTTATTTGAGACTTCTTAATAGATAGGACTCTCAGATCGTCCCAATGTATTACTAGCGATAACGTGACCGACATAACAGTTCCTAATAACTGTAATGTATCTCACAACCTTTGATGTGTTCGCTAGCATTTTTAAAGTTTTTTTTTTTGGGAAAGATGTATTTAATAGAGATTTTATTATTTCTTTTCCAAATGTGAAAAAAATAATTTGGTAGCGTTCTACATACGTCGCTTTCACAATACTCATATTAAAGGGCTCATTTTTTTGGTGTACAAAAGATTTCAAATTGTATAATTACCTTTTCACGATTTTCCCGGCTGTTTTAATTCTAACCATCCGCATAATGTAGGCTTTATCTTAATTAGCTCAGACATGAAAATGACGACTTTGCAGATTTTAATAAAACGTTTAACATTTAACCGAATTATTTACCTGCTTAAGCGATTGGCAGATGTTAATACAAATAAATTTTAAATTAAGGAGAATGTATAAGTATGCGAGGATGGATTGATAAGTCTGGGAAATTGCTATGAAATGATGGGAAATTTTGTTAAGGAGTATGTCTGTTGGTTATCATGGTAGTATATCTATCCACCTTTCGTACATTTTCAGTTAAATACAGCACGGCGAAAGTCCAGGTGAATGACGTCCTATCCGAACCTTTTCCAGTCCACTCTGGAGTTCGTCAGGGTTATATATTACCTATTCTCTTTAATATCTATGGAGAATATACCATGAGAAGAAGTACGGAAAACTACGATGGTGGCATTTCAATAAATGGAAGGCGTGTAAGCAACCTGAGTTACGCTGATGACACTGCTATCTTCTCCGAAAATATCGTAGACCTTAAGCGTAACATGCTATAATTAGAGCGAGAAAGCGAGTTGCTGGGACTACAGATAAATCAGTCTGAAACCAACGTTGTGATCATGATGATCAGAGCCAACAATAACCAACCTAATATCACAAAAGTTCTGTGAAGTTGTTGATAAATGTACATATCTGGGCTCTTTAAGTACAAATTCTGGAAGTTGTGAGCCAGAAATACCCTGAAGGATAGAGATTGCCCTTCATGCCGTTGTCAAACTAACAAAAATTTGGCGCGATCGCAATATATCTTAAACAACAAAAATTCAACTCCAGCATTTTCTATTTTTTTTTTTCTATTTTACTATATGTCGCAGAGACATTGACGCTTAAAGAAATGGGCCGCTCAAGACTCAAGGCGTTTTAGATGTGGTGTTATCATAGACTACGTATACCATGGACTGCGGACAGAATCAATATTTCGATTCTAAAAGAACTAGGAGTAGCTAAAGAAATAAGTTTCATGAAAAAATTTTGCGATACTTTGGCCACATAGTTAGGCGGAATAACGATATGGAGTTGCTAATCATAGAAGGACAAGTAAACGGCCGTAGACTCAGAGGCCGGTCTCCACATCGCTGGTCATATCAAGTTCGGGAGCTCGCCGGAGTTGGGAGTGCATGACACAGTTCATCTTGCTGACGATAGGAACCAGTGGAAGGACTTATTTTCATTGGCAGTCACCACGCCTCTACTAAGAGGTTCCGGCTGAGAAGAAGATGTCTGTCGGTAAGCGCAGTTGTTTGCTGGTAGCTATCGTAAGTCGTCGATGTTACACGTTTCGTAGAAATGATTAATGCTGAGTATGATGCAGTGATAACAAATTTGTATTTAAAGAACTTAACTGCGGCGCAAAACTGAACTTAAAGAAATTCATGGGGACTCTGCACCAGCACTTATTACTGGAAAAATAAATTTAAACGTGTTCGTACGAGTACTGCAGATGCGGCACGTTCATAACGCCCAATTGAGATTTCTTCGTAAGAAATGGTCGATGGTAGATCATCATATTAAGCTTCGTGAGACTGCTGAGATTACAGGCATCTCATATGAGCGGGTACATATTATCCTGCATGAAATTATAATTACACATTTTGTGACTATAGATGAAACGCTCATCCACCATTACACCCCGAACACAAAACGACACTCAAAATAGTGGGTTAGCGAAAGTAAAAGTGTACCAAAAAAAGCGAACGTCGTCGGGACTAACTATTTGAAAAATGATGTGCTGGCTCTCATTACCCAACGTAACTGGAACGTTTGCATAGTGAGTTTCACCAGGACAATGCACCTGCCCACACATCGGCCTTTGCAATCGCAAAAAAGCACGAGCTAGGCTTTGAAATGGTTCCCCATACACCCTATTCCTTAGATTTGGCCCCAAGTGACTTGTTAGGAGTTATGTTATCTGCACTGTAAACTAGGATTATCCACAGTTTAAAGCATTTTTTTTCTGAGGGAATCTCGCTGGATCAAATGTTATATTGACAAATAATTTTTTAGTTTCACGAAAAATATTATTTACCTTGTTCTTTACAAGAGTTTTTTTCAGTCTCTCCTCGTATATGCATGATCTAAATATTGTATTTCTCTAATCAATCAATCAATAAATAATTCTAAAACGATTAACAATCATATCCCAAGAACATATGAAACAAAAGTTAATTTGCTTTTAATCGGCCCTAAATTATTAAATTCTGACATAAAAAATATTTTGGGTTTAAGAGGTTACATACACCTTCTTTTCTACGGATTTTTAATCTCCATATTTCTAAGAATTATTCAAAAATTTTTTTTAAGAAAACTCCATTCCATTATCAAGTTATATCATTAACTGACGTCGGATTGGGACCGCTACCTGAGTTCAAACATTGTCTGCAATGTTACTCAGTCAATTTTTAATATTTTTTTAACTTTTTTTTTTAATCTTAATAATTACTTTTTCTACAAAATGTCGAGAGATTTTTTTAAATTTTTCTAGGAGATACTTTTGTTATAAACAATTCCTTCAACAATTTTTTTTTAACTACTACATTATTATACAAGACTAATTTTTATGTTTGCTGGTTGGATTATTTTTTGTTTAGTTAGTTAGACAGGAGGCGCCATAGTTTTTATCAGTGGACCATTTAACCCGATAAAAAATAATATTAACATTTAAAACATATTTGTATAAGTTAACTTATAGTACGATTAAAATATATAATCGCCATTCTTTTATATTATTCACTTAATAACTTTTAAAATATTCTAGCAGTCTAGCACATATGCTACAGGGTAGGCCCTAAAGCGCTCCAGATGCGGCATGCGTGCGGAAAAAGCGATTCGCGATGTTCTTGAATCGTTGTAAATTATACTCGGTGGGAAACACAGCCCTGGGCAAATTATTCCAAAGGGATGATGTTCTCCATATAAAAGATGCTTGAAAAGCATTATACGAAGAGTAACAAGCTGAACCTCATACGGATGTGGAGTATTAGCGCAACGTGTATTTCTAACATGCACCGCTCTGAGAGGAATTAAGCGGGCTACATCCTCGAACACCTTCCATGAAAATACTTGTAGAACAGACTCAAGTCGCCAACCGTTCCTCAATGTTCCAGCGAATCAAGGCCGCTGGTCAGTTCCGGGTCTCCAATCAGATGAACAGCTCTTCTCTGAACAGAATCTAACAAATGCAGTGTGTGTTTGGGAGCGGAGCCCCAAACATGGTAACAGTATTCCATAGTTGGTCGAATTTGAACTTTGTAAATAATTAACAGTTGTTGTGGAATGTAATGCTTTCTGGTTCGAAATAATATTCCCAACTTTTGACATGCTCTCCTTGCTCTGCCTGCAACATGTTTATGCCAGGACATATTTGCTTCCAAATTAACGCCCAGCAAATTAACTGACGATGCTGACAAAGCTGTAGATTGGATTTCCGGTCTTTTCCAACAGATCGTTAATGTAAATGAGAAAGAGAGTAGGAGACAGTATGGAGCCTTGGGGCACACCCACGTTGATAGTGAAGGTGTTAGAATGAGATCCGTCGACCGCCACTCGTAAAAAAACGCTCTCTGAGAAAACATTAGAGCCACAAACAGAACTTTGCAGACATACCATAAGAGCGTAGCTTAACCAACAGTCCATCGTACCAAACACAGTCGAATGCCTTGGATATGTCAAGAGCAACCGCTCGAGATTCTCCAAAGGGTTCAATTGCGCTCTTCCAAACATGTGTCACATAAGTCAGAAGATCTCCTGTTGTTCTATGTTTACGAAAGCCATATGATGATCGCTAATAATATTAAATCCTTCAAGATATTTTAGAAGATGCTGACTGAATCTTTTTCCATGACTTTCGATATTATTGAAAGCAGCGCGACTGGTCGGTAGTTATTTGGCAAGGTCTTCTTGCCTTTTTTAGGTATCGGCTGAACTGTGGTACATTTCCAGCAGGAAGAAAATATTCCCTTTCTGCAGGATAGGTTGAAAAAGTCTACAAAAAACTGATGTTAGTTCCCTCGCACAGTTTTTGAGAATAATGGCAGGTATCCCGTCAGCGCCAGAAGCCTTTTTGGTGTATAGCTTCATTAAAATACGCTTTATGATACGCTGTCTGAAGACAACATCGGGCATCCTTGACTGCAATATGGGAATAGTAAGTAGTGTTTTTTCGTTGGAAATTGACAGTAGAATGTGAAGCAAAGAGTTCAGCCAGCAAGTTCGCTTTCTCAACAGGTGTCGTTGCAATAGAATTATCTGGCCGTGTGAGTGGCGGTATGGTGGTTTGTTTCTAATTCATTGATTGTGTGCCTCCTTGGTTTCGTCGATAATTCCTTTGCATCTGTACCGGGAACGAACAAATGGTGTTGCGATTTATGCTGTTAAGATTTTCACGCCATTGTCGGTAGAAAAGATGTTTAGAAACAACAGCTTCTTTGCATTTTCAATCAAACCAAGGCTTGCCGTTGAAGGGGCATTTCTTCGAAAAAGGGATGTAGGCTTCCATACCAGCCAAAATAACATCGGAGACCTCCCTGGCGCAGCCAGAGGGGTTGTCGGATCGAAAACAAATGTCTATCCACGGCAAAGTTCGAAAATATTCCATGAGATCTTCCCATTTAGCACATTTGTAGTGCCAAATCTTGCGCGGCCTAGGCGCCTCTCTGTCACTGAATGGTAGGATACTCGATGTCGAAATTAGTTTTTGGTCGGAAGAACCTAACGGTGGATTTACGGTGACTGTGTAGTCTCCGGATTGGTAATTAAAAACAGATCAAGAAGACTGGCGAACTCCTGATCTCGATCAGGCTGAACTGTGTTGGTTCGTCAATAAGCTGAGTTAAGCCACAACTGATTGAGAATGATTCAGTTTCACGACCTTGTTCTTCGGTAGTATTTGAATATTTAAGCCAGTTGATATTGTTGATATTAAAGTCGCCCAGGATGGCAATTTCGGCACTTGGATAGTTAGTTTGTAAATGATTCATGGTGTCTGCAAGAGAAGCGAAAAGTGTTCTAAAGTTAGTATCACTTGGTGGTCGATAGTGGTTACAGATGAACCTTGTGGTTTGTTGAGTCGGTATTTTTAACCACATAATATCAAAGTTTGGGAGCTCCAGAGCCTCTTCTTGTTGGCAAGAGAGGTCGCTTCTGACAAAAAGACGGATTTCAATGTTACGCCTAAGTCGGGAATAGAAGTCGTACCCAGGATAAAGATAGTTGAGTGTGCTGGTCGACGAACTGATCTTGGTTCACAGAGAGCGAGTACATGAGGTTTATTTGATTGCAGGTGTTGGTGCACTGAATTTATCTTCGAGTCTAAACCTCGTATGTTGCAAAAATCTATTTTAAAATTATGATCTCTGTATGTTGTCACCCCTGAATCCAGCCCCCACCCGGATATCCGAACGGGGGGCTATTTTACCTCCGGAATTTTTGTATCGAGATGCCTCATTATGCTATTTGGTCTCACAGTAGTTTGCAGCGCCCAGGTGTATGTAAAGTTGTTTTTAAGGGTAGTTTTAGAATACCACCACAATAATCTAAAAAAAATTGTAGTCGTATTTTTGAGCATTGCGTTTGATAATGTAGTAACGAATTAGAAACCGGGGTTACGCTGAAAGAAAGTTATTAATATAGTGGCTTGTTTAACAAAGTAAATTATGATTACGATGCACGTAATATAAGTAACGGACACTTCAATAAATTATTTATAATGAAATATTAACTGCTGCCGAAACCTATCAAAAAGATCTTGAGCTGTTGGGGAAAGAAATGTTGATGTGTGTTTTTTCCGTGATTATGTTGACTATAAGAAGGAAGTTGCGATATACTTAGTTATTAATCTACATATTTCTACAATACAGCTATATAAAAAGAGTCGTTTAAATTTATCGTCAGTTTCATAAACCAAGCCTTGATCGCACCATAAGTTATATTACCCCTGCAGGCATGCTAAGCTGCGACCGAGAAAAAATCCAGTAAAATTTTTTTATTGTCTTAACACGCTGCTATAAGACAGGATTTCACATTTACTGCTGTTATCCTGTGTCAGACCATAAAGTGCAACAGTTTTGTAACAGAATAATATAAGACAGCTTTAATATGATTTTAAAGTGAACACTGCGTAGAATGCGAATGTAACATAATAGAACTTTCGATAAAATAACTAGCGTAAATCTGTATCGTAGGCATTAATACGATACAAATTGTAATAAAATGTATATATAAGGCTCGTTTTTAAAGTAAGTACCGTTTTGATATTTAAAAAAAAAACAAGGCCATTCTTTTAATAATTTTATTGTTACATGAACGCTCGGGTCTTAATCTACTTTTCAACATAATTTTCACCAATATTAGGGCACTTGTCGCATCGTAAGACCAACTTCTGTATTCCGTTCTTAGAGATCGTCGATCGTCGCCTGATTTACTAACCTCTGCAGCACGGCCGTTTTAGCGTCGTCGTCGACAGCCAAGGTGCTTATTACGGCCACGGACAAATAGTAGTCACTAGTAGCTAGGTTCGGGCTATACGAAGGGTGATCAAGTTGTTCGCAGCCACATGAGATGATGCGATCTTAGGTTCGATGAGCCATGTGTGAAAGAGCATTGTCGTGAAGTAAGACGGTTCGTCTACTGAGCATACCATGCTTTTTGTTTTAGAATGCACGATGCAGTTTATTTATTGTGTCTCCTTGAGGCTAAAAATCCAAAAGCAACACCACCTGCCTATCCCAATATGCACTTTGTCCCTAATCGTGCACGTTTTTATGACCATCTGGAAATGCTCGAACCCATTTTCTTACCATTCCGTCGCTCATACTCTTCAGCAATCTGCCGATGAGTTTCGACCGCTTTTACGTCTCTTACGTTTAGGAAATGAATTACAACGCGTATTTGACAATGCGTGAGATTTTCAACGGTCTGAGGCGTTTTAAATACGCACAAACAAACTTAAAGTCGGACGAATCCTTCCGCAATGGCATCTGAGGCCAGCCAAGAGATGCAAGTACTCAGCTAGCATCCGCACAATGGCTACCGTAACGCTGCAGTGGCTATATTTCAAAATGGCACCTACTTAAACAACGCCCATCGTAATTTTATTTTAGAAATGTATAGTTGTGTATGTTTCATAACAAATTTTGATACACTACCTAACGAATTATTTTACAGGTAATTTTCTATATCCTAATATTTCCTTTAGAAGTAGCATTCGTTTATTACAGAGACTCAGATAGACATAGAGTTTTTTATACAAACGGTATAGAGTTAATAAAAGATCTAGTTTGGATTTTTACTCGGACGATTCTTATGTAACTTAGATGTAAAGTGATATCTACGAGGCTGGTTTGAAATGTCCGTGCAAAAATAAAAACTACTTATGTGTTTGGGGTAAACCTTTTTTATTTTTCGACATAGTCTCCTTTTAGGCTTATACACTTCGTCCAACGATGTTCTAGTTTGTTGATCCCTTCCGAATAACAGGATTTGTCCAAGTCTGCAAAATATCCATTAGTGTCTGCAATCACCTCCTCGTTTGAATAAAATCTTTGTCCCGCCAGCCATTTCTTCAAGTTGGGGAACAAATAGTAGTCCGAGGGAGCCAAGTCTGGAGAATAGGGGGGATGTGAAACGAGTTGGAATCCTATTTCCATTAATTTTGCGACCACAACTGCTGAGGTGTGTGCTGGTGCGTTGCCGTGATGGAAAAAGACTTTCTTGTGGGCCAATCGCGGGCGTTTTTCTTGCAGCTCGGTTTTTAAACGGTCCAATAACGATGAATAATATTCACCTGTAATAATTTTACCCTTTTCCAGATAGTCGATGAGGATTATCCCTTGCGAATCCCAAAAGACAGTCGCCATAACCTTTCCGGCCGAAGGAACGGTCTTTGCCTTTTTTGGTGCAGACTCCCCCTTGGTAACCCATTGTTTAGATTGTTGTTTGGTCTCAGGAGTATAGTAATGTATCCATGTTTCATCCACAGTGACGAAACGACGCTTAAAGTCCTCCGGATTCTTCTGGAACAGCTGCAAACCATCCTTGCAACACTTCACACGATTGCGTTTTTGGTCAAGCGTGAGCAATCGCGGCACCCATCTTGCGGATAGCTTTCTCATGTCCAAATGTTTATGCAAAATATTATGTACCCGTTCAGTCGAGATGCCCACAGCACTAGCAATCTCACGCACCTTAACTCTTCTGTCATCCATCACCATATCATGGATTTGATCAATGATTTCTGGAGTCGTAACCTCCACAGGCCGTCCAGAACGTTCAGCGTGACTTGTGCCCATATGGCCAGTCCGAAAAATTTTGAAACCACTTATAAACTGTTCTAATCGAAGGTGCAGAGTCACCATAATGTTTATCAAGCTTCTCTTTAGTCTCCTGAGACGTTTTGCCTTTCATAAAGTAATGTTTAATCACCACACGAAATTCTTTTTCGTCCATTTCTTGAAAATCACTCGACTTCCTTGATTCACACGAATGCCAAACACAAAGAAATAGACCAATATGGCTGAAACTTGGTGTGCGTTCATTCAAGAGATGCTACTAACTAAACATGACCTCGATACGCGCCGATGGTGCCATCTCTCGGACTTTGCACGGACTTTTCAAACCAGCCTCGTATGCCATATTCGAATTTCATAATATTATAAGTTTATACTTTTCTAGATAACTACTTTGATATGTTTGCCAGTGTCCCGTACGAAACACTTATGGGATCATATTATTTTTAAAAAATTGCCAAAAAATCGCTGTCCTCCCCCTCCCCCGTATACTAGTACTAGTCAAAAAACTTCGACAAAAATTCATAACGTGTAGATTGAATGAAAAATATTACGAGTGGCAACAAAAATTTTATAGCCATCAGTTTTTAACAAGCAAACTTTATTGAAAACTTATTTGGGGAGTGTTTTGTAAAGTAATGGATCATTTTATATCTCCGTAACAATTATTTTGTATTTTAAAAGCAATCACCGTATGGAGCAATAATTGCGCAAGTCCGACTTGCACTTCGCCGGTTTTTTTCAAGGAGTCATATCAGTGTTTTAGATAAAGAACTACTCATGTTTTTTATGCATTAGTTTTTATTTTCATGGGAGTAATTTGGAAAAATAATCTGAAAACCTGACCAAGTTTTTTGTTGTGTCAAATATGCCATACAAATTGCAGGTCACAGGTGGTTAATTAAAATTGAATTAATTTGAATTGATTTTAGCATCCAAAGTTTTTAATTGCATCCCTTTTGTAAATGCCTTTTTACCGAATTAATATGTTAGTGTGTGTAGTGAAAGATTTACTTAATTCTTAGTCGCATTTATGTAATTGGTATTTATAGCCGTTTTTGTTAGATTAATATCACACCCCTCATTTTGTGCCCTGATGAAGATCCCAACCTAGGCCCGAAATATTGGCTAAATGAACATTATGTGAACACCTGTTGCGCCCTTTGCCGAGTTTCCCAACTAATTTCATATTTAAGAATTTTGTTAGATACGGCAAATTTTGCTTTCTTTCTTTATTTTATATATATATATATATATATATATATATATATATATATATATATATATATATATATAATGTTTTGACGAACGTTCTCACGGGTGTGAAATCTAGTAGTGGTTTTTTGGGTATCCCGTGTTAGCTTAAAGTCCCTTGATGAATGATTTCGTTGACGTTCCGATGAAATCTCATCCATCTTTTCCAAAGCGTTGGACGATGTCTTGGCGATAAATGACATTTAACGCCAAGACATCCTCTAAGTGATCAACGCTTTGAAAAAGATGGATGAGTTTCCATCAAAGCGTCCGCGAAAACCGTCCATCAAGGGACTTTAAGCTAAGACGGGATACCCGAAAAACCATTACTATATTTCACACCCGTGAGAACATTCGTCAATATATATATATATATATATATATATATATATATATATATATATATATATATATATATATATATATATATATATATAAATTGTATCTTCTTGTATTGTAAAAATATAAAAATATATATATATATATATATATATATATAAAATTGTGTCCAGCTTGCTGGAACTCTTCTTGATCACTCTGTATATTTACATCTAAACTGTGTACTTCTAATGTTCAGTATTCTTAATAATAGGGCGAAGGTTCTTTTAGCACAGTATGTAATATATCAAGGCTCTTTTAGCACAATATGTAATATATCAAGTTTATATGTGAAAGCATTTATCGGATGTACATAGAAATATGTTATAATTTACACAGGAAAAAATAATTAGGGAAGTTGTTTTCTCGAGTATACTTAAAAAAATATTTACTCTTCTTCCAAACTGAGAAATACAGTTTGTAACTTCAAATGTTTAAGGAAAATCACAAATTTATAACAGCACAATTATACCTATATAAACGTATACTGCGGAAATTCGATCAGGTAAAAATCAAATACAAAACAAATATTCGAAATAACAGAAGTGAAAATAGTGTGCAGAATAGCTGAAAAAGGCCTACAGATAGAGAGGAA
The DNA here is from genome assembly GCA_019049505.1 of Pachyrhynchus sulphureomaculatus. Taxonomy (NCBI): domain Eukaryota; kingdom Metazoa; phylum Arthropoda; class Insecta; order Coleoptera; family Curculionidae; genus Pachyrhynchus; species Pachyrhynchus sulphureomaculatus. The sequence goes on from CM032449.1 coordinate 154,407,585, forward strand.
AGTGGTAACATTAAATAAACACACAAAACGATAATATACATAAATGGACGTTAAACAGAATGACAAAATGGAAGAAATATACGAATAGAATAATATAAGAAAGAGCGCAATGAGAGGAGAAAGGCCACCAGTAGGAAAGGTAAACATACTTGGACCATTACAACCGTCGGTGTAAAAATTTTCTAATATAAGATAGGCGAAGATGGCAGTAAATAGTTAATCTTATCTGAACCAAGAAAGAAGAAAAAGGAAACCGTATCGTTAAAATAAACTAAGAAAATATTTAGACTTTTTCTTAATTGCTTCTATACCCCATCACCCCATCTATGTATTTTTTTTTATTAGAAGGTTTAACAGCTATAGAAAAACATAAGAAGTGTGTTTTTTCTATAGTTGAGTGATACTGAATTTGTAGAGGTACAAAAAATAATAGTTTCGTCAATCTTTATTTTCAATCTAAAATAGCGCTTATATAATAAAGTAACTTTATTACAGGATGGCACATAAGTGCATAAATTACCCTTAGGCAAGAACACACTACCAATTTATATGAATAATTATACCTTGGTGCATAAAGTTGAAGTACGTAATTTGGAAAACGTGTGGAAGCCAGCTCTGCATTTAATTTTCATAATAATTTTACTTTTGGGTTGGCATGTAAAGAAGTTCAAAAGTAAATAATGATATTCTACGTTCAGTTTGTGGCTGTTTGTGTTGGAATTTAAAATTAATAAGGAAAATTTACATTTCTAACCTTTTTTTTAAGCATGTAGTACACACTTTGCAATTAACCTTTAAAATTGCTACTAAGGAGCGCATACGCAGCGGAAACAAGTCAGGTTGGTTGGGCTAGTTACAGATTGTTCTCGTTTATTTCAAGAGGATAAGGTTATCCTCCTCCTGAAGAATTCTCGAGGAAGACGCTACTAGCTGTAATAGGCTAAACCTTATATGAGTAGTAGCTTTTTTTTGATATACATGAAATTTGATCATGCCAAGACATATTTGCTCTCAAGTTCAAGCCCAACAAGTTAAGTTACGATGCTAATGGATTAAAGTATCTCGGTATAGCTCTGTCGGGTTGCGTCATGCTAACTTTTTTAGTTTTAGCAATTTTAGATCTATGCAGTAATAAATTCCACTTAGCGAGACTGTTGTCTCTTTTAGGTCTTTGTTAACTTATATAACGTCCCTCTTGCCTATTCGTATTTAACCTTTGTAGTAAAGAATATAATATATATAAAATGCAACGTCTTTCTGTCTGCCTGTCTGTCCGTTAGTGCGCTTATTACTCGAGAACCACTTATCTGATTTACGTGTTTTTTTTTTAAATTCATGCATATGTTCTGTTGCCAGGTTATATAATAATAATAATAATAAACTATATAATATATATAAAAAGTAACGTCTCTCTATCCGTCTGTCCGATAGTGCGCTTCTAACTCGAGAACCACTTATCCGATTTGCATGTTTTTTTTTTTTTAATTCATACCTATGTTCTCTTTCTAGGTTATAGGATATATGTTATTACGTTAGGTAATATAAGAAATGAGCAGTGACAATAATAGTGAATAAAACTTACGCGAGCGGAACTGTGGGCACGGCTAGTAGTCTATATACAGTAAAAACTGAAGAAATATTATAGCACACATAGAAGGGTATATTTCTGTAACAGAAAATTGGCACTTTGAGGAAGGATGTAACGCGAATTTATTTTTGGTTAATAACTGAGCTGACCTTCACGAAGAATGTGCCGCAGAGTTAAGTGCTTAAGACCGTGGTTCCGAACCCATGGTAAACTGCTGATTTTGAGATTTAAAGACCTCACATCATATGTTTGATGCAACGAGTCAATAATCTCGTTGGCAAATCCGTATATTTTACTTTTGAGGAAAGTGAATGAACAGTACAACGTGACACTTAATTTTATGTAATACTAAAACAGTAAGTTTTATATTTTAAAAGTTTAATATTCATAATATATTATTTATGCTATTTATATTATCCAGTAAACATAAGTATAAAAGTATCTTATTAATACATTAGCACAAGAAGAATTAAGTGGGAATGAAAATGCTTATTTTCAATAACTGTAATTTACTATGTTGGGAATGTGGAATCTTTGGCACAATGACACTACTCAGTATATATTATCGCTACACAAAACACCGTATTTTGCGCTCGAAGTACGTTTCGCTAATCATGTTAGCTTCATCAGGAGCGATGATTGACTCAATCATTGCTTCTGATGAAGCTTACGTGGTTAGCGAAACGCGCGTCGAGGTAAAAATAAAGTATTTGCTATAGTGGTGATATACAGTCAGCCCAAAAAGTTTCCATATACCAGCTGCCTTCTATATTACATATATTTTTCTGTTATGTTTAACTAATTAATTTGAACTATGAGAAAACATGTTTAATTTAATATTTGAAACAACTATGGAATATTTTATTTCGAAGTTACATCATTGTTATAAAAATGTAAACAAAATTAATGTCAAAAAAGTCTCCATACACTCAAGAAATGCATTAAAAAGACACATTATAATCAGCCTCATTTAATCAAGCTATCTATGGCTCACTAAACTGAAAACAGATCAATAATTTTCGGCCATACTTTATAATCTCTTGTTGCTAGTAATTTTGCAGTGGGTAGTATTAAAAATGAGCGAGAGAAATTGTGAAAGTACCAATAATACGTGTAGTTTGACGGAGTTTAACGGAAAACAACAACTAATCTTTAGTGGTACCGCCGTTGGCCTTGATAATCTCCTGTAACCTTTTTGTCATGCTTGCACCCAGCTTTCTAGTAAATTCTGTTGGCATGTTTTCCCATTCGTTCAGTCTATTTGAAACATTATGTTTGAGAACGCGCCGTTTAAGTTCCTCCCATAAATGCTCGATGGGGTTAACATCGTGTGATTGCGGAGATGTACGAAGCTGTTGTCGCACGTTATGGAACATCCATTCTCGCAACAACTTTGCCGTATGTTTCGAATCATCGTCTTGTTAGAAAATGTATCTTTTTCCTAATGTTAATTTTAACACTTTTTCTTAAATTGTCTCTGAAAGTGTTCAGATAAACATGCTGATCCATGATACCATTAATAAAATGTAAACTTCCAATCCCTCGAACGGACATGCTTCCCCAAAAAAGAACACTGCAACCCCCTTATCTTAACGTGGAACAAATGTTTTTAATATCGAAGGCGGTATTCTTCTTTCTCCAAACTTTAGTTCTGCCCTCATACCCAAAAAGGTTAATTTTAGTTTCATCACTAAAGAGTATGTATTCCCAAAATTCAGGAGGTTTAGTACCGGATTCCCTAGCAAAAGCTAACCGCTTTATGCGATTAGTTTCCAAAATTAACGGCTTTGTCCTAGCTGAACACCCCTTATCGCCTGCCCTGAGTAAACAATTTCTCACTGTTTGTGAACAAACATTTTTCGAAAATAGTTCCCGTACTTCTTCTTTTAATTTTGGTGCTCTTTTCTTGGGATCTATAATTATTTGTCTAACAATACTAGCCTCTTCACGTGGAGTCAGTTTCTTGGGACGACCGAAGCGTGGTCAAATTTTATAGGAATCCGTTAATTTATACTGGTTTACAATGTACTGAACAGTATCATGCGACTTTTTAACAATTTTTCCTATATTTCTGTACGATTTTCTGTCTTTCCACAAATCAATTATGATCTTTCGAACTTCAAATGGAATTTCACAATTTCTCTCGCTCATTTTTAGTGTTCCGTACGGAACACTTATAAGATCACTTCGGTGTCTGTCTGTCTGTCACACCCGATTTTCTCCGAAACTATTTGACATAGAAAGGTGAAATTTATTAATAATATAGGAATTGATGGCCTCATCAGAGCCATGTTGTTTTGAGAATTAAATTTTGACTTAAGGGGTTAGTTTTGGGGGTGAAGTCGGAAGTGAAAAAAAAATTTTTTTACTAGGTCATCGAGTGTGGTGTCAAATGAAAGCTTGTGAAAACACGAGTAAAAAATATATATATAATATTATACTTGCGCGCACTTTTCTTTGTATTATTTTTAAAAATTCGCGAAAAATCGCTGTCCCGGGCCTTATCTCGAAAAGTACTTATCAAAAAATTTCGAAAAAAAAATCTGGAATATTCTCCACGGGTGTAGATTGAACGAAAATTATCACGAGTGCATTACCTTTAATAATTTTATATGGTATATAAAGAAAACAAAAATTTCAAGGTCATCAGATTTCAGTAAAGATTGGAAACAAACTTTGTTGTAAACACCTTTGGGGTGTGTTTTGTGAAGTCACTGATCATTTTATACCACCGTAACATAAAATTTGACTTAAGGGGTTCGTTTTGAGAGGTGAAATCGGAAGTGAAAAAATTTTTTTTTACTAGGTCATCGAGTGTGTTGTCAAATGAAAGCTTGTGAAAACATGCGTAAAATATATATATATATATATATATATATATATATATATATATATATATATATATAATGTAATACTTGCGCACACTTTTCTTCGTATTACTTTTAAAAAATCGCTGTCCCCTACCTTATCTCGAAGAGTACTGATCAAAAAATTTTGAAAAAATTCTGGAATATTCTCCACGGTGTATAGATTGAACGAAAATTATCACGAGTACATTACCTTTAATAATTTATCTGGTATATAAAAAAAAACAAAAATTTCAAGGTCACCAGTTTTCAGTAAAGATTGGAAACAAACTTTCTTGAAAACTCATTTGGGGTGTGTTTTGTGAAGTTACTGATCATTTTATACCACCCTAACAAAAATTTTTATTTTAAAAACAATCAACGTACGGAACACTAATTGTGCAAGTTCAACTTGCATTTGACCGGTTTTTAATACTACTTTGATTACCCACTGCAAAATTACTAGCAACAAGGGCCAGATTATAAAGTATGGCCGAAAGTTATTGATTTGTTTTCAGTTTAGAGAGCCATAGATAGCTTGATTAAATGCGGCTGATTATAACGTGTTTTTTTCAGTGCATTTCTTGAGTGTATGGAGACTTCATTGACATTAATTTTGTTTACATTTTTTATAACAATGATGTAACTTCTAAATAAAATGTTCCGTAGTTGTTTTTAATATTAATCCTCGTTGGTTGAGTTTCAAATATTAATTTAAACATGTTTTCTCATAGTTCCAATTAATTACTTAAACATAACAGAAAAATAGTATAGAAAGCAGGTGGTGTATGGAGACTTTTTGGACTGACTGTATACTGACTGTAGAAATATAATTTAACTATTTCTAAAGTCTTTCGCTATTAAACTAACTATAATTTTCCCACTGTACGATTAACGACATTTTTTTGTTATTTCCCGTTGCTATTATTTTGGATAATTTGTATTATTTAACTGTTTTTAAAACATACTCAATTTTAAACTGGCAATTGGTTTAATGACTCCAAAAATCGAATCAGTAATCATTTGTTTTATTTCTATACCACATAACTTTTTTATGTTGTTTTCGTGTTTGGTATTTAACTTTGCTACTATTATTATATTATGAACAATACTAGAATTATTTTTTGTTCAAAATTACGCTAAAATTTTGGCTAATATTTACCCAAAAAATATGGTAAAAGGATATTTTTTCGCATTTGGTTTTAAATATTTTTATGCTAACAATTCAAAAAAGTAGCTTACATTTGCAGTTATAAAATAAATAAAAATTTAACAACATTCATGGTTGGTCTGGTAATTAAATAAATACGAATAGTTTAGGACAATTCTTTTATCATATATTTTGTTTATTATTTCGAATTTACCATAAAAACATTCTATTTTTAAAATTTTTCTATTATTATTTATAATTGTAAGTAATCTCCAGGACAAAATTAACGTAACAATATGAAAATTAATTTATCTTTTTCTTATGTCAGTTTTAAAGTTTATCGAGTATTTGGATAGTAGGCTATGCATATTTTGTTTCGTTGTTCATGACAGAAATCCAAACAATTCGTTTAGATTTACAGTTTTAAAGAATTTTTTAGAAGATTAACAATTTTCTGTAATAATGCGATTTTCTTTAAAAGTAAGCTTATAAATTGTTCCCTTTTTCAAAGTAATACGTTTTTGTGGTAGACTGTTTTATTTTTGACCCCGAAGAATTAGAAAAATGAATCGAACAAGGAATTTAACTGAACACGAGGTATTGCGAGCCTCAGTTTTATTGGACGAGGGATATTGACAGAGTTATGTCGCCAATTTGTTAGGCAAACATCGTTCCACAATAAGTCGTATGGTAAGACGCTTGAATGAAGTAGGAACTTATTCTAGAAGGCTAGGGCAAGGGCGAAAACAATGCACTAGCGACCTAGATGAACGTTTTATACGACAATATTCTTTAAGAAACAGGACTGGCACTAGTTCTATAATAAAAAACGAAATCGAAGCTGTTCGCAATGTCACAATTTCTTCTAAAATAGTTAGAAGATGGTTAAATGAAGCTGGGTTAAACAGTAGGAGACCAGCCACTGCGCCCTTGCTTACTAGAGAAAACAGAGTTGTCAGGTTACGTTTTGCTCGAAATTACGAAAACTGGTCTGCGGATGATTGGAAACAAGTTTTCTTCACAGATGAAACTAGGGTTAGTCTAAAAACATCCAGATGGTCGTGAACGAGTATGGCGAAGACCAGGAGAGAGGTTTGCTCCTTGCAATATCTCTGCAAGAATTCCATTCGGCGGTGGCTCTGTTATGTTCTGGGGTGGCATCTGCTTTGATGCTCGCACAGAGTTAGTTCCTGTCCGTACGAGATCCATGAATGCTGACTACTATCTTGAGAATATTGTAATAGAACATGTGATGCCTTTCGGTGATTTTGTGGGGCCCAATTTCCTGTTTATGCAAGACGACGCTCGACCTCACGTGGCTAGGGAGGTACTCGATTATCTTAATCAAGTTGATATACCGATTATGCAATGGCCACCAAAAAGCCCGGATCTGAATCCGATAGAACATGTATGGGATCACCTTAAGAAAAATGTGAAACGTCATATACCTGCACCTAGAAACCTGAGGGAACTTGAAAATGCAGTTATCACAGAATGGGAGCAAATTCCTCAAGATCTTATCCAAAATTAATTAGAAGCATGCCTAGGCGCGTAAACGCTGTCATCTAAAGTAGAGGAGGCAACACACGCTACTAGTGTCCCAGTTACACCATTAATTTTGCTACTAGTGTCCCAGTTTATTTTTTTTTCATTATTACATAATTTCAACGATTTTGTTATTAGGTCTTAAGAATAATTTGGTAGCTAATTCACTTTTAAAGTATCCAAATAAGTTTTTTCTAACTTTTAGTGTAACCAATGTTCATAAGAAATTATTAAAATTAATTCATTATAGAGATTTGTATGATTTAATATATTGTTGCGTTAATTTTGTCCAGGAGTGTATAAGCGTAACACGTTGACATTGTATCTTTCAAAATTTACGTTGTGGAACAGGGTTTCGCACTCTTTAGATTCTAAAATCTAATTCTTTGACTCATTAAATGACCGCAGAAAGTGATAACCTGAACAAGGCTAACTTTTTTGGCATGTATATTTTTGTTGGAATAATTTTTTCTGGCTATAACTGCCGTATACGTAGAGATTGTTATCACTCAAAGATTGCAGATTATTAATACAACAAAAGTTGTGTCAGATATGTGAATTTACCTCTTTTTATACCCTTTATAGACCTGATGATCTATTAATTCCTAAATTGTGCGATTTCTTGAGAGGTAGATTGCCAACTATCCCCCCATCTTTTTGATGGTCTCCCCGGTGGACGTTTTCCTGCTGGTTTCCATTCTAGAACGTTCCTTGTAGGTCTATGCTCCTCCATTATATTTACGCTGGTTATGCCAATGTCTTCTTTTTTGACTTTCCGATCTTACTACTTCTTGCATGCCACAATTTCCCTGACGGTGGTATTTCGTATCCTATCCCTCCTTGTTTTTCCAACTATTGCTATTAGAGTTTTCAATTTGGCGGCACGTAGCATACTTTTTGCTTTATTGGTGTCTTCTCGTGTCTCTATACCATGGGTTGATGCAGGTCTTGTATATTTTAACCTTGCCGTCTGTTCGTATGTATTGATTGATCCATATATCTCTTAAGCAGCCTGATATAATGACAGCCTTATTAATTAATTCTCTAAGATCTCCAACTGGGTCGCGATAGTTTGACGGGTCCACACCAAGGTATTTGAACTGTGTTACCCGTTCTATGAGTTTATCTTCCACTACGAGTTTGCACCTGATGGGGTATTTGGCAATAGTGACGCTTTTGGTCTTTTCAGTAGATATGCTAATATTATACTGTGGGGTGATAAAATTTAAAAAGTTATCTCTGTAGGTCGTTTTCACTTTCAGCGATGAGAGCTACATCGTATGCGTAAAAAACAACACACTTTCGGTATCTATTCCTAGTGACCCTACGTCTTCTATTATTTTCTCCGTTGAAAGATGGACTGAGACTATCTCCTGGTTTTATTCCTCCTGAGGTTGGTATATTTCCTATAGTGTTCTTGCTTGTTTTAATTTTCGTCTTATTGTTTGTTCAACTTCTTTATGAATTTTATAACATTTTTACTAAATTTTTAATTTACTTATCCAAACAATAACATATAACTTTTTTGTCTAAGACGTGTTGGTATCTAGAACTATTAGGCTTGTTCCATGAAAGCGCGGAAAGTATATATTTGAATTTAAGCCAGATTGCGATCGATTAAAAATTGATTTAAAATTTTTTCAAAAAATTTATAAAATTCTTAATATTTTAGGCACGATCTTCGATTTTTAAATACGAAGTATTTCAGGCAAAAGTCATAATAATTTAGAACACATCTTTCTTTGTTTTTATACCGTATATCCAAGTAAAATAGTTTTAGACATATCTATAACTAATAACAGGCCAAATGCAAGTCAGACTTACGCAATTAGTGTTCCGTACGATGATTGCTTTTAAAATAAAAAATTTTATTATAGAGGTATAAAATGATCAATGACTTCACAAGACACAACCCAAATGAGTTTTAAACAAAACTGATGACCTTAAAATTTTAATTTTTTTAGATACCAAATAAATTGTTAAAAGTAATGCCCTCGTGATAAGTATCGTTCAATTTACAGAGAGGAGAAAACTCCAGAATTTTTTAAAAATTTTTTGATCAGTACTTTACGAGACAAGGGGAGGACAGCGTTTTTTGCGAATTTTTAAAAATATTTTTTTTTTTTTTTTTTTTATGGGTCTAGCACACGTGCTACAGGGAAGTCCCTAAAGCGCTATAGGAGCGACACGTGTGCTGAGAAAGCGATTCACGTTGTTCTTGAATCGCTGTAGATTGTACTCGATGGGAAACACAGTCCTGGGCAAACTATTCCAAAGGTATGATGTTCTCCATATAAAAGACTGCTTGAAAAGCGTTGTACGAGGAGTAACAAGCTGAACCTCATACGGATGTGAAGTATTAGCGCGACGTGTACTTCTAATATGCACCGCTCTGGGAGGAATTAAACGGGCCACATCCTTCGAACACTTTCCATGAAAGTACTTGTAGAATAGGCTCAAGTCGCCAACCGTTCTTCGATGTTCCAGCGAATCAAGGCCGTCGGTCAGTTCCGGGTGTCCAATCAGACGAATAGCTCTTCTCTGGATATAATCCAACAAATGCAGTGTATGTTTGGGAGCGGAGCTCCAAACATGGGAGCAGTATTCCATAGTTGGTCGAATTTGAGCTTTGTAAAGAATTAACAGTTGTTGTGGAGTGTAAAGCTTTCTGGTTCGAAACAATATTACCAACTTTTGAGAAGCTCTCCTTGCTATGCCTGCAACATGTTCATGCCAGGACATATTTACTCCCAAATTAACGCCTAACAGATTGAGTGACGATGTTAGAGGGATGGAGTGCCCCGACATAACTATGTCAGGTTCTGCAACGTTAACTTTTTTAGAAAAAACTGCCGCCTGGGTTTTTGTAGCGTTAAATTCCACTTGGTTACTGTCACCCCAAGATAGAATTTCTTCCAGATCTTTGTTAAGTTGAATGACTTCCTGCTGTCTGCGGATATTCGTCTGAGTAGTCGATGTCCGAGCGTTCAAAGTGAATGAAGAGATAAGTGTACTGTCGTCTGCAAAGCTGTAGATTGGATTCTCGGTCTTTTCCAGCAGATCGTTAATATAAATGAGGAAGAGAGTAGGAGACAGTATGGAACCTTGGGGCACACCGACGTTGATAGTGAAGGTGTTAGAAAAAATCCGTCGACTCCCACTCGTAAAGAACGCTCTCTGAGGAAACATGAGAGCCACAAACAGAACTTTTCAGACATACCATAAGAACGTAGCTTAGCCAACAGCCCATCGTGCCAAACACGGTCAAATGCCTTGGATATGTCAAGAGCAACCGCTCGAGATTCTCCAAAGTGTTCAATTGCGTTGTTCCAAACATGTGTTACATAAGTCAGAAGATCTCCTGTTGATCTATTTTTACGAAAGCCATATTGGTGATCACTAATAATGTTGAATCCTTCAAGATATTTTGTAAGATGCTGATTGATAGCCTTTTCCATGACTTTCGATATTATTGAGAGTAGTGCGATTGGTCGGTAGTTATTTGGCAAGGTCTTCTTGCCTTTTTTAGGTATCGGCTGAACTGTGGTACATTTCCAGCAGGAAGGAAATATTCCCTTTCTGTAGGATAGGTTGAAAAGTCTACAGAAAACTGGTGTTAGTTCCCTCGCACAGTTCTTGAGAACTATGGCAGGTATTCCGTCAGCGCCTGAAGCCTTTTTGGTGTCTAGCTTCATCAAAATACGTTTTATGATACGCTGTCTAAAGACAATATCGGGCATCCTTGACTGCACTATGGGAATAGTAGGTGGTGTTTTTCCTTGGAAATCGACAGTAGAATGTGAAGCAAAGAGTTCAGCCAACAAGTTCGCTTTCTCAACAGGTGTCGTTGCAATAGAATTATCTGGCCGAGTGAGTGGTGGTATGGTGGATTTGGTGAAATTTTGACTAACTGCCTTAGCGACTGACCAAAAGGACCTGGAATTGCCGGGACAAGCGAGAAGTTTGTTTCTAATCCGTTGATTGTGTACCTCCTTGGTTTCGTCGATAATTTCTTTGCATCTGTTCCTGGCACGAACAAAGATGTTACGATTTATGGTGTTAGGATCTTCACGCCACTGTCGGTATGCAAGATGTTTAGAAGCAACAGCTTCTTTACATTTTAGGTCAAACCAAGGCTTGCCGTTGGAAGGGCATTTCTTCGAAAAAGGGATGTAAGCCTCCATACCCGCCAAAATAACATCGGAAACCTCCCTGGCGCAGTCAGATGGGTCGTCGGATCGAAAACAAACGTCCAACCAAGGGAAAGTTCGAAAATATTCCATGAGATCTTCCCATTTAGCAGATTTGTAGTGCCAAATCTTGCGCGGTTTAGGCGCCTCTCTGTCACTGATTGGTAGAATACTCGATGTCGAAAGTAGTTTATGGTCGGAAGAACCTAACGGCGGATTTACGCTGACCGTGTAAATCTCCGGATTGGTGGTTAAAAACAGATCAAGAAGACTGGCGAACTCTCCGTCTCGATCAGGAATCCGTGTTGGTTCATCAATAAGCTGAGTCAAGCCACAACCGATTGAAAATGATTCGGCTTCACGACCTTGTTCGTCGGTAGTATTTGAATATTTAAGCCAGTTGATGTTGTGGACATTAAAGTCGCCCAGGATGGCAATTTCGGCATTTGGATAGTTAATTTGTAAATGATCTATGGTGTCTGCAAGAGAAGCGAAAAGTGTTCTAAAGTTTGTATCACTTGGTGGTCGATAGATGGATACAGACGAACCTTGTGGTTGGTTGAGTCGCTATTTTTAACCACATAACATCAAAGTTTGGGGGCTCCAGAGCCTCTTCTCGTTGGCAAGAGAGCTCGCTTCTGACATAAAGACAGATTCCAAAGTTACGCCTAAATCGGGAATAGAAATCGTACCCAGGGTAAAGATAGTTTACTGTGCTGGTCGTTACTGTGCTGGTGTAAAGAAAAGTGTGCGCGAATATTACTTCATATATATTTTTGAACTCGTGTGTTTACAAGCTTTCATTTGACACCCCACTCGATGACCTGGTAATTTTTTTTTTCACTTCCAATTTCACCCCCTAAAACTAACTAGGTATACATACATACATACAAACATAAGTCATAATTTAACTTTCAAAACTACACGGTTCTAGTGAGGTCATCAATTCCTCTATTAGTATCAAATTTTAACTTTCTATGTCAAATAGTTTCGAAGAAAATCGGGTGTGACAAATAGACAGACGGACAGACAGACAGACGGATAGACACCGAAGTTCCATCCAGAATACTAAAAATGGCAGATGTCTTATCCCAAATATACAACTTATAATATTTTCATTTCTTTAATAGTTTTCATGATTCATTTAAGGGTGAACACCAATGTAGAGGTCAACAAAAAAAATGGACTTAATGAATTTTTTTACGAAGAACTATACAAAATATCGACTTGAAATTGAAAATTTTTTGTTACATAAATATTAAAGAACTTATATGATTTTTCTAAGAATTTTTTAATACAAAACGGCGACTATAGCCCTCGGTGAACAAAAATCTCTTTTTTGCACTAACGGAAAGATTTCTCATAAAGGAATGTACCTAGAATGAAAAAAACCAAAATATTCTTGTTTTATAACTTAAAAATCTAGGAAATGACGTTAGAGAAATAAAAAATATCAATTTTTCTTAATTTGGCAGATAAATGAACAAAATAAAAAAAAAATAAAAAAAATTTTGCACTAAATTGTTAATAAAAAAATTTTTTGTATTAATCGTAATATCCGTACGTCATTCCCAAAGTTATGACCTCTTAAAGCTGTGTACAAAATTTTTAGTCGATTGATTGAAAACTCTTTGAGTTATGCTTCCGGTAAGGTAAAAAACATAGTCTCAGTGTCCACTTGTCGCGCGCAGCAGGCGGTCCGGTTCTACATCGAAAAAAAAAAGTAACTGATTTTTTTCCTGATAAACCTTTTTTCCCACATTCTAGACAACATAAAGAATCATTTAAGCCAAGAAAAAAAATCGATTTTTTGAAAATTTTACAATGGTGTTCACCCTTAAATTCTAACTGGAATTTTAATTAAAGGATTCCCAGAATAACCGCTCTCTGCATATTTATTATAAGTGCCTCAGCCGAAATATAGAAAAACTGTCTCCTTTTAAGGCTTTCTAGAAATGTGTGTTGCATTTATAGCAAAAAAAATTTTTTTTAAAGTTGAAAGTTTCGTACCAGAAATCCTTACACTTGACAAGAACTTTAAATTCTTTATAAAGCTCAAAATTGAAAATCTATGGAATACTACTAGTTGCCTAATTAAAGACTCGGAACTCATTCGAAACCTTAAATCTTCAGAACATCGAAGCACAGTTGGCGACTTATCTTTATTCTATAAGTACTTGGAAGGGGCCATTTATCCCTACGAAGCGAATCATCGTACACGTCGCACTAACACATTATATTCGTGTAAGGTTTGATTTGTCACTCCTTCTCCCACTCTTTTCCGAAATTCCTTGATATGAGGAACCCCATCATGGACTGAATTTCCCAGGGCTATTTTGCAGTAAATTGACAGTGATCCAAGATCAACGTTGACCACTTTTTCCACTCCTGTGGGGCTTTATAGATTTTCCCGTAGCACGTCTGTCATACCCCATAAAAAAATGGTATGCTTCAATATCTTGAATCAAAGTGCTTGTATACCCATCTAATAAATCCTAATAAGTACGAGATGGATTTTCGTACTAGCAACAAACTAGTATATATAATTTAATAAATTGCATTACGACCATAATACTATTTCTTTACGTAGTTACAATACGTTTTCGTAGAGAAAAGAAAAGAAAATCTTATTCCTACATTTTAACAAATAAGTTCCTAATTTTGCCCAATGTAATTTACTTTTCGACGACGATAAAAATTCAGTTTTGCTTTGCCATCCTTCCTTTGCCAAGGAAGAAACATTTTATATGCTCAGTAATATTTAGCAATAAAAAGAGAAGAGCAATTTAAGTTATAAATTCGTAATTTATTACTAGATAAACGCTAATATTACATCAGCAATTTATAAACATGAATAAACTTGCTCATTACATGCTTAATTGAACCTAGTTCAGCTGCAAAAGGCTTTTGCAAACTTCAATCCAATTCCAATTTTATGATCAAGCAAATAAAACAAAATTTATTTGCATTAATACACCTAGAAGATGTTCTTCTAGCTTTGATGTATGCTAAGTGTTTAAATGTTAAGAAAAGTAAGGAGGCGTGTTGCATAAAATCTGTGATAATGATATTTTACGAACATGAAATAAATTAAATAAAACTGTCACAGTCGACGACACTTTGGTTTTCTTTTAGAGTCCTTCCACAAAGTAGAAGTCGATACAATGGGCTCTCGACCTCCAAGATAAGCGAAAATTCGGTCGTCTTCTGGAAAGTTAAAGGCTAACATTTTCTGAGACTGAAGAGGAATTTTATCTATTGAATATATAGAAAAATAATCTACAATTAATAGTCAAGTTTTGAAATCGACGATCCAAAACCTGAATCAAGCCATTAAAGAAACGACTGAATTTATAAAGAACTTTCCTGTTCCACAACAACCGCAGGCTCCATAAGACGCGCACATTTCAAGTAATTAGTAGATAAGGCTATGAGAGTTCTGGCGCAAAATCCCATGTTTTTTCTTATATACCTAAAAATTGCATTTTTGGTGCCATTTCTTGGTGTATGTGCAGATGCACGGGGTTGGCCAATAAGCGTTAAACAAAATGCAGGATCAGTTGCCTATATGCGGACCGGGCGGGGTTAACGTAACAGAATATGTAACGGAATTTACTATTGAAGGATTTCAATATAATTAAAAAAAGTTAGGCATAGACCAGGATTCGAACCTTCCTGTCTTCGATTTTCGTACTGCAAATCTTGCATCTATGCCACTGATCCACTGAGGCTTCTTATAAGAAAGTGTTAGTAAAGTTATTACATTAGAAAATCTTAAGGTTATGGTCAAAAGGGTCTTACTAGTCTTTAGTCTAACATTCAATACTTAATATAATGAGGATATTTATTTTTTTTTTAAGAAATATCGTGAATTATGACATGCACGAATGCATAAAACTCTTGCCTTAAACAGATGATACAGAACGTGTGTGAAATTATGTAAATATGTTTTCTGTATAAAATAACAAGGAAAATTTTATTTCTATACAGTTAGTTATTCTACCTAGTATTTTGTTTTCGGCAGTTTTTTTTTTAACACAAAGTAATTATGAATATTAATACGAATTTTATTTTTGAATCACTCGATTTGAGTTGACCAAAAGAGCCTTATTGAGACATAAAGTGTGTGTGAGTTAAAAAAAAAAGATAGGTGACAAAAAAGCAGTACCTGTCTGTTTGCACAGGTAAAAAAAGTGGTCAAACAAACCTTGTAATAGCATTGCCAAATAGGCTATATCCTGAAAAACTGAGAGAGGTGTTTTCCAGCAGGTGTAAACAGGTAGTAAACATAGGTAAACAGGTAAGTATAGTTAAAAACCAGGTGTAATGTCAGAAGGGTCTTAATCTGTACCTGTGTAACCTGTGCGAAGAGGTAATTACCTGTCTTAAGAAGTACGTAGTTGTTTTTACACAGGTAAAAAAAGGGATCAAAAAGGCATTGTTTATATGAGGGGGTAAAAAAGGTGTCAAAAAGGCCTTATTTAAGAGATTGGGGGGTGGGTGTCAAAAAGGCTTTGCCAGGGGGTAGTTTTTTAAGGGTAGTTTTGGTATGATATGAAAAAGGCGAAATAAAATATTTTTTTATGAAAGTGACTTTCTAACCCCTTCATTTTGGGGCCGTAAATATTTTATTTAAATTTAAAAAAGTCCTCTATAATTTGAGTTACTAACTGCCAACCTTTCGTATATAAGACGGATTCTATACCTATTAGTTCATCTTGCAAGTTGAATAAAAACTGTGAAAGCAGACTATAATCAAAATAATAGGTTAGAAAGAGGTCAGCAAACATGATAAGAAAGTTCAAACTCTTGGGTGATAAAGCTGTTAGATGGATACATTATAGAATGTAATATTTATATATAGAGAGAGTGTGTTAGCATGCATGCAGTTGAGTTCAAATGATTTAAATATTAACGAGAATGCTGGTATGCAACTTAAAATAAATGTTTTTATTATAAATATGTATAAATTAAAAAAAAAATAAAACAACGATTGTAACAATGAAATATTTTGTTTATTCATAATACTTATTAATCCGACTATAGTGTTTATTATCAAAACTGACTAACCATTTTACAAATACTTTATTTCCCTGTCGTTTTAGAACTTTTTTGTAACTAAATAAATATCAATATATATGAACCAGATTCTATTTTTTTTTTTTTTTTTTTTTTTTTTTGGGTCTAGCACACGTGCTACAGGGAAGTCCCTAAAGCGCTACAGGAGCGACACGTGTGCGAGAAAAAACGATTCACGTTGTTCTTGAATCGCTGTAGATTGTACTCAATGGGAAACACAGTCCTGGGTAAACCATTCCAAAGGTATGATGTTCTCCATATAAAAGACTGCTTGAAAAGCGTTGTACGAGGAGTAACAAGCTGAACCTCATACGGATGTGAAGCATCAGCGCGACGTGTACTTCTAATATGCACCGCTCTGGGAGGAATCAAACGGGCCACATCTTTCGAACACTTTCCATGAAAGTACTTGTAGAATAGGCTCAAGTCGCCAACCGTTCTTCGATGTTCCAGCGAATCAAGGCCGTCGGTCAATTCCGGGTGTCCAATCAGACGAACAGCTCTTCTCTGGATAGAATCCAACAAATGCAGTGTATGTTTGGGAGCAGAGCTCCAAACATGGGAGCAGTATTCCATAGTTGGTCGAATTTGAGCTTTGTAAAGAATTAACAGTTGTTGTGGAGTGTAAAGCTTTCTGGTTCGAAACAATATTCCCAACTTTTGAGAAGCTCTTCTTGCTATGCCTGCAACATGTTCATGCCAGGACATATTTGCTCCCAAATTAACGCCTAACAGATTGAGTGACGATGTTAGAGGGATGGAGTGCCCCGACATAACTATGGCGGGTTCTGCAACGTTAACTTTTTTAGAAAAAAACTGCCGCCTGGGTTTTTGTAGCGTTAAATTCCACTTGGTTACTGTCACCCCAAGATAGAATTTCTTCCAGGTCTTTGTTAAGTTGAATGACTTCCTGCTGTCTGCGGATATTTGTCTGAGTAGTCGATGTCCGAGCGTTCAAAGTGATGAAGAGATAAGTGTACTGTCATCTGCAAAGCTGTAGATTGGATTCTCGGTCTTTTCCAGCAGATCGTTAATATAAATGAGGAAGAGAGTAGGAGACAATATGGAACCTTGGGGCACACCGGCGTTGATAGTGAAGGTGTTAGAAAGAAATCCGTCAACCGCCACTCGTAAAGAACGCTCTCTGAGGAAACATGAGAGCCACAAAACAGAACTTTTCAGACATACCATAAGAACGTAGCTTAGCCAACAGCCCATCGTGCCAAACACGGTCAAATGCCTTGGATATGTCAAGAGCAACCGCTCGAGATTCTCCAAAGTGTTCAATTGCGTTGTTCTATTCTAGTCTAGCTGGCCATATAATTAAAATGAAGTTAAATGAAATGTAGACAATAAAAAATAAATCGGTTGAAGGTGTAAACTTTTCTCGGCACCTTAAGAATTAATTATCTATGCTACGTGTCTTAAGACGTAATTAGCTGTTTGAGACAAAAAAGACAATACCTGACTGAAGAAGTAACTACCTGTGTTAAGAAATAATTACCGGTTTTGAAGAGGTAAAAAAAGCCAAAGCTGCTGAGATTTTATGCTTTGGAGAATGTAATATTTATATTAATATTTCGAGAGGTCAGCTAAGCTGATAAGAAAGGTCAAATTCCTTGTGATAAGCTGTTAAGTATATGCATTGGAGAATGTATTATTTAATATTTTGAGTGAGAGAGAGGTGAACTCTTTATAAGTATGTTAATTTTAAAGTAAACAATATAAATAGTAAGAAGATGTTTTTTATTCATCTTAATAAACGAGAGGAAAAGGTTTTTTTTTAATCGCTCACTTCCCCGCCTCAGTAGGGATTTTTTACCCTTTTTCCATATCCCAAGAATATCGGCGGGAATGTCGTAATACCCGTCAACGTTGTCCAAGTGCCGAAACATACATTTTTGTATTGCACGGCACCTTTAAGACAACGTGGTAGTGCTGCCACGGACGTTATTTTTGCATTTCTGCAAACAACTACTACTATGAACACTCATAACACCCAGCCGACACACGGAATCGAACAGCTGACCTCCTGATCAACAGCAAGCTCCTTAGCCCACTGCGCCAATCGGTCCGGCTGGAATGAATATTTTATCCCGTATGAGAATTTTATTATAAATAAATACCATGCAATTCTTTAAATTGTTAATAAAAACGTTGACATGCAGATATTTAACTCAACTATACTCCAAATTATAAAAATGTATGTGACCTTTTGCAATGGGATATTTTATGTTTTAAAACATGAGAAAATAAACATAAATTTTTATGCATATACATATATTATACCGGGGAAAAATGCTTTTGTGTTTATATATTAGATGTTTTATTTAAACAGTAGGAATAAATATTATATTATACTTATTTTAAATAGTGGAAATAAATGTTCATTTATGCTTATGCACATATAATATTTCAGAAAAAAAATTTAATATTTGTTTATATGCATAAAGTATTATTTTAGAAAATTATCAGGAAAAAGGTGGTGTGAAATTATATAGATTTACTTTCTGTATAAAATAAGAAGGAAAATTTTATTTCTATATAGTTCTGCCTAGTATTTGGGTTTCGGCAGTTTTTTTTAACACAAAGTAATTAGAGTTTATTTATATTTATCATATTCTCCTAAAAATGAGACGCTAGAAGACAAAGTAGAACATTTGCCGATCAAATATTGATGAGTCAAGACGGACGAATGAAAGAAAACTAAAATTATTTTAGATGGTATGAAAAAAAAAATAATAAAGTAGGTTTTTACATCGAAGAGAGAAAAAAGGATGATTAATCAGAAAATAATTTTGATATTCCATATAAAACAGTACTTGAAGATGGTATTACGAGGAATGGTAAGCTGAATCTCATACGGATATAACCCTTTAGCGAGACGTGTATTCTTAACACCGTAATTACTTCTTAACACAGATAATTACCTCTTCAGTCAGGTATTGTCTTTTTGTCTCAAACAGGTAATTACTTCTTAAGATAGGTAGAACAGATAATTACTTCTTAAGATGCCAAGAAAATTTACACCTTCAACCGAGTTGTTTTTTGTTGTCATTTCATTTACCCCCATTTTAATTATATGGTCAGCTAGACTAGACTAGTATAGAATCTGGTTCATATATCCTGATCTTTATTTAGTTAAAAAAAAATGAGTGCTTAAAACGACAGGGAAATAGAGTGTATTTGTAAAATGGTTAGGTTTTGATAATAAACACAAATAGTAGGATAGATAAAAAATTATGAATAAATAAAGTATTTCATTGTTACAATCGTTGTTTTATTTTTTTTTAAATTTATACATATTTATAATAAAAACATTTATTTTAAGTTGCATGCTAGCATCCTCGCTAATATTTAAACGATTTAAACTCAATTGCATGCATGCTAGCACACTTCTTTATATAAATATTACATTTTCTAATGTATCCATCTAACAGTTTATCACCCATGAGTTTAAACTTTATTATCGTGTTTGCTCACCTCTCTCTAATCTATTAATTTGATTATAGTCTACGGTTTAACAATTTTATTCAACTTGCAAGATGGACTAATAGATATAGAATCCGTCTTATATACGAAAGGTTGGCGGTTCGTATCCCAATTTGTAGAATACTTTTTTAATTTAAATAAAATACTTAAAGCCCCAAATTGAACGAGGTGCAGATACCTTCATAAAAAAAATATTTTATTTTGCCTTTTTTACATCGTACCAAAACTACCCCTAAAAAACTACCCCCTGGCAAAGCCTTTTTGACACCCACCCCCACATCCCCTAAATAAGGCCTTTTTGACATCTTTTTTACCACCTCATATAAACAATGCCTTTTTGACCCCTTTTTTACCTGTGTAAAAACAACTACGTACTTCTTAAGACATGTAATTACCTCTTCGCACAGGTTACAAAGGTACAGATTAAGGCCCTTCTGACATTACACCTGGCTTTACCTATACTTACCTGTGTTCACTACTTATTTACACCTGCTAGAAAACACCTTTTTCAGTCTTTCACGATAAGTCTTTTTGGCAATGCTATTACAAGGCCTTTTGGACCACTTTTTTACCTGTGCAAAAAGCTAATTACTTCTTAAGCCTCTTCCGATAGGTACTGCCTTTTTGTCACCTACCTTTTTTTCCTAAAAATACACACTTTATGTCTCAATAAGGCTCTCTTGGTCAACTCGAATTGCGTGATACAAAAATAAAAGTCGTATTAATATTCATAATTATGTTGTGTTAAAAATAACTGCCGAAAACAAAATACTAGGTAGAATAACTAACTGTATAAAATTAAAATTGTCCTTGTTATTTTATACAGAAGACCTATTTACATAATTTCACACCACTTTCCGGATCCTTTGTTAAAAACAAGACTTTTATGCATTTAAATATTAGACCAAAGACTAGTAAGACCCTTTTGACCATAACCTTAAAGTTTTCGAATGTAATAACTTTACTAACACTTTCTTATAAGAAGCCTCAGTGGATTAGTGGTGTATATTCAAGACTTGCATCCTGGTCTATACGTAACTTTTTTTTAATTATATTAAAATACATCAATAGTTAATTCCGTTACATCAACCTTTCTTATAGGCAAGCAGGCACTACACCAACCCTGCGCCTTCGCCACATATTCTGTTACATTAACCTCGCCCCGTCCGCTTATAGGCAACTGATAGCGCACTCTGCTCAACGCTCATTGGTCAACCCCGTGCACGTGCACATACACCAAGAAATGGCCCCAAAAATGCAATTTTTAGGCCCATAAGAAAATACAAGGGATTTTGCGCCAGAACTTTCATTGCCTTATCTGCTACCATTACCCAAGATCTGTGGATTTACCTAATTACATCCGCCCTATAGATTTAGAGCCCCGTACCTTCTCTCATGGGCCAACAATTTTCCTTACTTGATGAGTTGAAAGTCCTGTAGCGTTTTTTTTTTTTGAGGCACAAATAAAACACTTTTAATATCCTTGCTAAAAAAAATAAGTTCGTTTCGTAAAAAATCACACTTCTACATTTTTGCTTTTCTTCACGTTTTAGGGTTCCTAGATAACCAAAAATATAGTCACTTATTTAAGTCGATTTGTCTGTCTGTCTGTAGGTTTGTAGACACGATAACTTTCAAACGAAATGAGATATCAATTTCTTTGTTATATTTTTAATACCTAATTAGGGGATGAAATCCGTAGTTTTTGGTCGATATCACTTAAGATGAAGGGGGTGAAATGAGTAAGGGTTGATACGTTTTGTATGGTTTTTAAATGGTAATATGTTAATTTTTCCTGGTTTTTGTTGAAATAATAACCAAATATTTTGCATCGATATTTATAGTAAAACATAAAAACGGTAAATGTGGTGGGGGAGCAGATTAGAGGCACTGTTTCTTACATAGGGTTATATGTCTTTTTCGAAGTTTATGGGGTTGAGGGATTCAAAAGTTAGATTATTGTTTTAATATTCTCAATTTGAACTCGAGAGGGTAGGGTGACAGAGGTGGAGGTGATATAGTTTTAATAGCATTTCGACAATTTTTCCAGATTTCTTAGTTTAATGTTACTGACAAATTTTAAGTTTATTATTTATTGCAAAATATGTAAGAGGTTAATAAGGTGGTGTAGGGGATTAGAGGGGTTGCTTCGTATATATCGTGCAATATGCGCTTTTCGAGGATTTGCATGAATATGAAAATTAATTTATTTTTTCAATACTATCAATTTTAATAGGTGATGAAAGTAAAAAATATGGGAGAATCTTGTATAGTTACAATAGTATTACGAGAAATTTTCTAGGATTAGTAGGTGAGAGAAATGAGCAAATCTTAAGCATAGTACCAGGTGTACAAGTATGAAATGCGGATTTCAGACAACAGATGGTGCACCAATGCAGTTTGTGCTATAAAGATTTGACACTGCGCCATTATGTTGTGTCATCAACAAGTGTCAGACGCGGACGAGTGATAAATTGGAAAAGTGTGTGCCAGAGTGTTGTATTATTGTGTTCAATATGTCGAAATTTTGTTATACCAAACAAAGAGCATTCGCGCGACAGCAATAATTTTTTTATTTTCATTTGAAGAAAAAACTGCTGTTGAATCATACCGAAAACTTCGAGAAGCTTGTGGTAAACATGCTCCATCGCAAGATACACGTGAACGATGGTTTCGGCGTTTCAAAAGTGATGACTTGGATGTTGCAGACAAGGAACGTGGAAAACCGACAAAAAAATACGAAGATGTGTGGAATTGCAAGCATTGTTGGACGTAGATGATTCGCAAACACAAAAACAACTCGCCGAGCAATTGGGCGTTAGTCAACAAGCTGTTTCCAATTGGCTCATTATATTTATTATGGAAATAAAGAAATCTAATTAATGATTACGGTCACTATAAATCTTGGTAGGTAACTAAATAGATAGATAACAATTTATGACAAAGTTGTTGAATAGGTGCTTCCATAGATACTAACTAAAATAACTGACTTGGTTTTTACATGAGATCTCACAACTTTTGTGGTGGAAGGACTGCGTTGCGAGACTTGGCATTTTTTTTACATTTTATGTTTTTTGATGGGATCTCATTTCTTTTTGTAGGTAGTCCTCTTTTTTTTTCTTCTCGGGTAATATTTCTTGTACAATCAGCTATGGATTTTCTTAAAGCCCGACTCCCTGTCTCTATTGGTTTTTCTCAGACGCTATGATGTAACAATTTTTGACAAGTCTGGATGATAAGTGCTTCTAAGTCGATTATATTCAACGATTGCGGACTCTCCTGAGCTTTGATACGATACATCGAGAGATGGGAAAGATTCAGAAGAGCGGTACCCACATGAGCTGAACGACAGGCAAATGGAAAAAACAAAGCACAAAAACACCTGTGACATTTTGCTCGCTCGGTACAAAAGGAAGCCGTTTTTGCATCGTATAGTTACAGGGGATGAAAAGTGGATTTATTTTGAGAATTCAAGTCAAGTCAAGTTCAAAAAATCATGGGTAGACTCAGGCGAACCATCCACATCGACCGCAAGACCGAATCGCTTTGGCAGAAAGACGATGCTCTGTGTTTGGTGGGTCCAGAAGGGCCCGTGGTCTATTATGAGCTGTTAAAACCTGGGAAAATGGTTAATTACTAAACATTACCAAGACAACAATTGACCGATTTGAACCGTTCGCTGCTTGAAAATAGGTCAGAATACCGAAAGAGGCAACACAAAGGCATTTTTCTTCATGACAGTACTCCATGCGGCTTACTCACCAGACTTGGCTCCTTCCGATTACCACTTGTTTGCATCGATGGGTCACGCACTTGCTGAGCAGCGCTTTGGCTCGTACAAAGATGTGAAAAAATGGCTCGATGAATGGTTCGCAGCAAACGGGGAAGTTTTTTACTGGCGTGGTATTCACAAATTGCTCGAAAGATGGGGAAAAATGTATAACAATATGCGATGAAGCATACTTTGAATAAAGCACTTTTAATCGTTCTTTCCGAAGTTAACATGTTTTTTAGAAAAAAAAAACCGAATTTCATACTTGTACACCTGGTAGTTTATTAGTAAAACAAGGAATTGAAACATGACATTTTTATTTATTATATGCATTGTTTACATGGGAAAAAAATGAATGGGGTTTAAGGTCATTATTATCTTTTTAATAGTAATCCTGAGAAATTTTCCTGTTTTCTAATTTGGATATAGATATTTAGTATAAAAAAAACCCGGTCAAGTGCAAGTTGAACTTGCACAAATTAGTGTTCCGTACGTTCATTGTTTTTAAAATCAAAATTTTTGTTAGGGTGGTATAAAATGATCAGTGACTTCACAAAACACACCCCAAATGAGTTTTCAACAAATCTTTACTGAAAAACTGGTGACCTTGAAATTTTGTTTTTTTTTTTTCTATACCAGATAAATTATTAAATGGTAATGATAATTTTCGTTCAAATCTATACCCCGTGGAGAATATTCCAGGAGGAGATAAGGTAGGGGACAGCGATTTTTTTTAAAAGTAATACGAAGAAAAGTGTGCGCAAGGATTACATTATATATATATTTTTTACTCGTATTTTCACAAGCTTTCATTTGACACCACACTCGATGACCTAGTAAAAAAAAAATTTTTTCACTTCCGATTTCACCCCTCATAAAAAACCCCTTAAGTCAAAATTTATGTTACGGTGGTATAAAATGATCAGTGACTTCACAAAACACACCCCAAATGAGTTTTCAACAAAGTTTGTTTCCAATCTTTTTACTGAAATCTGATGACCTTGAAATTTTAGTTTTTTATATACCATATAAATTATTAAAGGTAATGCACTCGTGATAATTTTCGTTCAATCTACACCCCGGGGAGAATATTCCAGAATTTTTTCGAAATTTTTTGATAAGTACTTTTCGAGATAAGGCCCGGGACAGCGATTTTTCGCGAATTTTAAAATAATACAAAGAAAAGTGCGCGCAAGTATAATATTATATATATATTTTTTACTCGTGTTTTCACAAGCTTTCATTTGACACCACACTCGATGACCTAGTAAATATAATTTTTTTTTCACTTCCGACTTCACCCCCCAAAACTAACCCCTTAAGTCAAAATTTAGTTCTCAAAACTACATGGCTCTGATGAGGCCATCAATTCCTATATTATTACCAAATTTCACCCTTTCTATGTCAAATAGTTTTCGGAGAAAAATCGGGTGTGTGACAGACAGACAGACAGACAGACAGACAGACAGACAGACAGACACCCGAAGTGATCTTATAAGTGTTCCGTACGGAACACTAAAAAATGACTTTTCTACAGTAAAATATATACGAAGTAAAAGGATAAAGGTAGATGGCTAAAAAGGTGATTGCGCGTATGTCGTAATATACTCCTATTTCAGAGTTCTTGTTTTTTTTTAATTATTCCCAATTTTAACAGAACTACTGTATAGAAGGGATTAAGTCAGATTTCAATCCCTAGTAATCTAAAAAATCTTAAGTTGACTATAGGACAAGTTTTAGAAATACAAACGGTTTTAAGTTGGCGGACATGTACCTATGGAACAGCAGGTAAATTATTGTATTTACTTTCCCTGCAAATATAATATACAAGTATTGTATTCGCGAAAAAATAACCCTCCGAGATTCTTCTTTTTTTCAGGTCTTAAGGTTTTTATGTAATGAAAAACATATTTTTTTATTCTCCAACCTTATAATCAATAATAGTAAATATCATAAAATAATAAGCTAGCCACACATGACACAAAAGTTATTTTTATTTACATATCGAATGGTGTTTTTTTTGTCATACCTAACAATTATCTCTATTATCCACATTTGATGTAATTTTAAAAGAGAGCATTGCAATTTTTTAATACTTTTTTTGTTTATATAGACAAGGGAAATTTCTATTTTTTTTTTTACTCATACTTCACCATAAAGTAAATTGTATTAAGTTATTCTTTAGTGTGAGATAATCAACTTTAGTGTTTTTTTGAGAAATGCATGTTCACAAAAAAAATACTGGATAAATCGAGAAACGCTGAACTAAGCGTATTAGTGTAGACCATAGTTATTCAGAAAATAGAAATTTCAATTTCATAGGTACGTAGTTAACTTTAACAAAAACCCTTGTATCAAAAGCTTTTACGTTCTACTAAAGTGCCAGCTTGGGTCGGAAAATTGCCACCTAAAATAATTGGCTTTTACTTCTTTGAGAATTACAGAGACCGCAAATAAATTTATTTTTTAAAGAGGTGACGTTATTTGACACCGATGTAAACTTAATTTAAATATTCTTTTTATGAGGATATTCAACACTTAAAGTTTGCAGTAACAATTCTCACATCTTGAGAAAATACCCGTCAAGAAATTGCGGCTAATAAGAAAAAAGTGTACCAAGCAGCGATCAATAATTTCGCCGCTCGATTGAAAGAATAGAAAATAGCCAGCCAAGTGTAAGTCGGACATGCGCAATTAGTGTTTCATATATTGATTGCTTTTAAAATAAAAAATTTTGTTACGGAGGTTTAAAAAATGATCATTAACTTCACAAAACACACCCCAAATGAATTTTCAACAAAGTTTGTTTCCGATCTTTGTGGAAAACTGATGACCTAGTGATAATTTTCTTTCAATTTACACTCTGTGGAGAATTATCCAGAATTTTTTCAAAAATTTTTGATCAGTACTTTTCGAGATAATGGAGGGAATAACGATTTTTGACAATTTTTTAACAATAATACAAAAAAAAAGTGTGGGCAAGTATTATACTATATATATATATATATATATATATATATATATATATATATATATATATATATATATGTTTGAACTCGTGTTTTCACATGCTTTCATTTGACACCCTACTCGATGACCGGGTAAATTTTTTTTCATTTCCAATTTTCACTTCCCAAAACTCTTTAAGTCAAAATTTTTCTTTTAAAACTACACGGCTTTAATCGAGTCATCAATTTTTATATTAGTGCCAAATTTCAACTTCCTATGTGAAATAGTTTCGGAGAAAATCGGGTGCGACAGACGGACAGACAGACAGACAACGAAGTGATCTTATAAGTGTTCCGTACGGAACACTAGAAAAGCTAGAACTCCATATACGTACAACAAACGGTATTTTCGTTAATCAATATTTTTAACTACAAATATATGGCTCGTAAATTTTTATAGAAGATCTAGTATTATCCTAATTTTAGGTTTCACTTTGACAATAAATTGTGAATAATAAAATAAATTGCTAACCTGACATTAGCAGTATTTAACATTCTATATTATTTTTGTCAGTGTTCGCACAAATAGTCAATGTTTTATAATTATCGTATCTGTCTTATATGATTTGTTGTATGATTCATATAGAGGAAGGCATGGTAACTTATAGCAGGAAAATCGTAGAGCAATAAATTTTGAGAAAATATGTTTATGTTTCTGTTTCGACAGGCGTCGTTTATAAATATCTATCGGAAATATGGATTTAGAAATAGTGTTCATTGTAAAATATATCAATATGGCTTGCAGAAGTTAAAATTATGAAGTAAGTTTATAGATTCTAATTAGGTATTTGAGCAATTAGTCGTGGGTCTACATTTGAAGATCTGTCTTAAATTAAAACTGGTTTAAAAGAAAGAATTATTTTGTTTGTTTAAATTATTTGCGGTATTAGCGAGACTTGTCAAGCGTGGTCTAGGACACATCTTTAGCGCGGGTAACTACAAAACACTGCTGTCTCCTATGTGACCATATATATAATACTCCTATATAGCCAGCGTCATATCTTCGCCTATAAGCGAAGCAAGTGCCATTAAAGAGAGAAGCAAGAAAAGAGCAGCTACGTACTTGTCCAAGTGTTATAGACTCGCCTTCTTCCATCATTGCCACGTAGGCACATTCGGGACTCGTCGGAGAATAAAACGGAGCTCTAAGGTCTTGTCGATGGGTGTCAATTTGAGTCCGTTAGCTGGTCTCTTCGGAGTTAGGTTAGCTTCTTTAAGTCTTCTTCTGACTGTCCGATGACTGACAACCGAACCACGAACTTGTCGGAGCTTCTGCTGGACCCCAACGCCTTTCAAGTGACGATTTCTTAGAGTTGTGTTGACAATGAAGCGGTCGTCTCGCTCCGAGGTACACTTTCTTCTTCCTGATCCTGGTCTCCGTGTAAAGGCGCCAGTCTCTTGAAAACGTCTGTAGACGCTGAAGACAGCTGACTGTCTTAAGTGCAGTTGCGCAGCGACTACACTTTGGCTATGTCCTTCTTGCAATAGGGCAATGACTTGTACCATTTCTTCCGGAGTGGTATCCATTTTCCGTAATTAGTGAGCAGATATTGCAGAGATGTTGACAGTTTAAGTTCTGATAAAGGAATGATAGTGTGTTTTTATAGGGATGAATAGCGCGCAACCAGTACATTGCTAAGCGAGCAAAAACAGTTCTATTGATTAAAACCCTTTTAATCGTTAAAACTTTTTGCAGATCCAAATGTTTTTCGTATTATTGGAAAGAGTAGAGGTCAGCATTCTAATGATCTCAAAAATAATACCACTGTTTCTAAATAAAATTCAAGGAACGGTGTTAAATGAAGAAAAATCATTTAAGTCATTTTTTTGCTCACCGGTATATAATAAATTATACAGTTAAAAGAATAATAATTATTATATAAATATATTATATTATATAAAAATTGTAATATAACTGATATAATTGTATTCTTATAAAATATAACTTTTCATAAAATTTGTAGTCGCTTCATGAAATCGGTGATTTTATAAAATTTGATAAGCTCACCTCGGGGAAATATTCACATTGAAACATTTATTATACATAAAAACATGAGAAAATCCATTAACTGATCATTTAATCCAAATTATATTTATAAGCTAAGTCTTATATATAATTTCCGGGAACTCGCACAGAATTAAAGTTTATTTTATTGGACCTTAAACAAAATATGTTTTGTGTACTTTAATCTGAATGATTTCAAACGTTTTCATACTTTTATAAAATAATCTTACATCGCTTATCAACTTACATAATTGAGTGCGATGATTATCTAAGGCGCCCTGTGAAATGATTACGTTAAATTAAGTAAAATTGTGTTTTATTTTCAACTGTATTACATTATCTCTTTCACTCTGTTTATAAATTCTGTATCTCAAACGTCACTTTTACAAATTATTTACTAATATAGCATTCTCCGTATCTTCTGTTTTCTAAGTTCTAATAAAAGATCTTATAGCGAAGATAGACGTTTCAAGAGAAATCGTTTGTAAATTCTTGATTTTTACAGCTCTAACTTGGTCTTGTTCTTTTATAAAATATAAGAACTCCTCGGAGTTGCTATGTCACGTGTTTGAATTGCTGAAATGTGCTTTGGATGAAAATGTTTTCTTTTTTTCCGGGGAGGTTGCACTTCCAAACAATCTAGGAGAGAGTTTTGGTCATAATTATTTTTTTAATTGTAAATAATAAATTTGTAAAATGTAAAATTATACCTACTGCCGTTTCTTCTGCGGACTTTGATGTATCGTGTGTAGCAGCCGGTATGACATTTTTATCTGTTCCTAATTGTAATATCATTATAACGCAGTTTTTTTTTCCTTAATGTAATTATGCAAAAGTACAAAATGGTCACCAACATCATTCATGTTGCGCAACTTTTTTACAGTGATTTTTTCGGCAGTTTTTTACAATTCTCTCATTTGTAACATTATTAAGTCCGCTGTTGGTTGTCCATCACTCGTATGAGGATTAAGAATGTCTGAAATAGTTCAAAGTCTCTGAATTAGAGTAATGAACATATAGGCTTCGATTCCTGCTTGTAGATAAACAGTGAATGCAGTTTGAATAATTTAAACTTATTTTATTTTTGAAAAAATGTTTGCTGAAAAAAAAAAGAAGTAACTCACAGTCATTATTTTTTGACAATTCTTCCATTTGTAACATTGTTAAGTCCGCTGTTGGTTGTCCATCACTCGTATGAGGAGTACGAACTTCTGAAATATTTCAAAGTCTCTGAATTAGAATAATAAACATATAGGCTTCGATTCCTGCTTGTAGTTAAACAGTGAATGCAGTTTGAATAATTTAAACTTACATCGTTTTTGAAAAAATGTTTGCTGATGTAACATTCATTTTTTCCTAGACTTTAAGATCATGTTACGACACTGTTTTTCTCCCTATAATTTATATTTTATTAAATTTTTATATTTAGTGCAGTGATTTTAATTTTTGAACAGTATAGCTTAATACAGTGTTTTAAATTTTTGAGCAGTTTAATTTAAACTGGCAGTGTGTAACGCGTGTCGCCGACTTGACTTATTTAGTTTGCATTAATTTTTCGTCTGGAAGTGGGCCATTTTAAAGACGTCACTTTGAATGAGAAGGGACGAAGATATTTAAGCGGCCAGATGCAGTTATTAAGGGCTTTTTTCCACCATGAAGCAGTAGTGGCTTTTTCGACCATGAAGCAGTGGGCCGTAGTGGCTTTCTTCTCCAACACGCTAGAGAGTATTTTTTTTCTCAATGATGTAGTAGTGCAGTAACGGTTTCTAGCTCTCAAGTTTAAGACCTTTTTCCTTGCTTGAAATATCCTGCTCATCCTCGCATTTCGGGTCAAAAAGTGTTTAGCAACCCAAATGAAACTAGGATGGTAATGGCTGAGACAATATTTGTATGAGGATCTCATCAGGAGAGGCCAGGTAACTTATGGAAAACCCACGAGGAGAAACCAATTGTAAGTCATAAGCACACCAGTCTAAAAATCTCACTTCAATTTTATCAAGCTTTTTATTAAACATTTAATAATCATAACTTAAAGACTCTATGCCATAGTGTACACTCTTTTAGCTTTAGGGGTTGTTATTTAGTAGAAGTAATTTTTAAGACTGTAATAAAGGTATGAATTTTTATTTTGTTAATAAATATACCTTTTTTACTTAAATATGTAGTGTCACAGTAAACTCCTGCTCTTTCTTTCAGGACGCAACGGTTGAACGTCAATTAATTTTATTTCAACAACTAGATAACTCTTCAGTATTTTTTCATTTTTGAGCTGAACTTAGATTCTTTTTATTCTAAAATGAATGGTGCCAAAAAAACGTACAACCAAATTTTAAACAACTATAGAGACTATTTTCAAAAGGCTTACAAAAATTACCTCAATCTCCATGTACTCTACCAGTAAAAAACGAGCTAGCTGATGTCTTAATTCTGTTCTCTATCAGTATTAATATCGACTCAATCCGTTCTCAAAATTAAGATATACATAAGAGGCAAGTAACGGCTTCTATTTAATAAATAAAATATTTATTAAAAGTAAAGAAAGTTAAGACGTTTCATTGATAAAAAAGTAGCTCACCATCATTATTTTTTGACAATTCTTCCATTTGTAATATTGTTGAGTCTGCTGATGGTTGTTCATCACTCGTATGATGAGAAGGAACTTCTAAAATACTTCAAAGTCATTGAATTAGACTAATGAACATATAGGATTGGATTCCTTATTGTAGTTAAACAGTGAATGCAGTTTGAATAATTTAAACTTATTTTGTTTTTGAAAAAATGTTTGCTGATTTTTGATTCCTGCTTGTAGTTAAACAGTGAATGCAGTTTGTATACTTTTTTTTATGGGTCTAGCACACGTGCTGCAGGGAAGTCCCTAAAGCGCTCCAGAAGCGACATATGTGCGGAAAAAAAAGCGATTCACGTTGTTCTTGAATCGCTGTAAATTGTACTCGGTGGGAAACACAGCTCTGGGCAAATTATTCCAAAAGGATGATATTCTCCATATAAAAGACTGCTTGAAAAGCGTTATACGTGGAGTAACAAGCTGAACCTCATACGGGAGCATCAGCACGACGTGTATTTCTAACATGCACCGCTCTGGGAAGAATTAAGTGGGCTACATCATTCGAACACTTTCCATGAAAATACTTGTAGAACAGACTTAAGTCGTCAACCGTTCTTGGATGTTCCAGCTAATCCAGGCCGCCGGTCAGTTCTGGGTAACCAATCAGACGAACAGCTCTTCTCTGAACAGAATCCAACAAATGCAGTGTATGTTTAGGAGCGGAGCCCCAAACATGGGAGCAGTATTCCATAGTTGGCCGAATATGAGCTTTGTAAAGAATTAACATTTGTTGTGGAGTGTAAAGCTTTCTGGTTCGAAATAATATTCCCAACTTTTGAGAAGCTCTCCTTGCTATGCCTGCAATATGTTCATGCCAGGACATTTTTGCTCCCAAATTAACGCCCAACAAATTGAGTGACGATGCTAGGGGAATGGAGTACCCGTTATTTTATTTTTGAAAAAATGTAGGCTTCAATTCCTGCTTGTAGTTAAACAGTGAATGCGGTTTGATTAATTCAAACTTATTTTGATTTTGAAAAAATGTATATTGATAAAAAAAGTAGCTCGCCGTCATTATTTTTCGACAGTTTTTCCATTTGTAATATTGTTTAGTCCGCTGTTGGTTGTTCATCATTCGTATGTGGAGTAGGAACTTCTGAAATATTTCAAAGTTTCTGAATTAAAGTAATGAACATAAAAATTTCAATTTCTACTTGTAGTTAAACAGTGAATGCAGCTTGTATAATTTAAGCTCATTTGGTTTGAAAAAAAAAATGTTTGCTGATAAAAAAAAGGTAGCTCACCGTCATTACTCTCTCCCGTTTCTTGTTTCACCAAAGCATCCGGATTTGGCACATTTATTGATGGTATAGTTGCTGAATGGCGAAGAGTTAAATTGTAATGCTGGTAGTGCATCGGCAAATTCTCTTTGAGAAAATGAGACAAATAAAATTCGAAGTCCTAACACTGTGTCTATTTCGTTAAATTACACTCAGCAAACCATTGTTTATGGATTTGAGGGTACTTTTGCCTATCTGGAAATCTGAGAAACAACACAAATTTTCATGCCCTTGCAAATTTGATATTCTACTGCGAAAAATGTACTCCTTAATGATCTTAATTTGTTCCAAACAGTAAATGACTGTGAATTCATACAATATAGAGATGTTCACGTAATATTGCCATTTTTGTAAAAAAGTATCTTACATTGATATAATATATTGCAAGTTTTACTTGTGCAAAGAAACCTTTTCCGCCTTGTTTGGAGGGCAACCGCATAAGTAGCACTTATAACCCATTTTACTCACTGAATTATCACTCGATATTTTTGTATGTAAATAATATATCGTATTTTTAAATTTTATTAAATTTTATAAATGACATATGACATCCTACTTACAGACTACTTCCAACTTCCTTTCATAGGTATTTGTTCCATATGTTCTTATTTCCCTCGATTAAACGCATGCGCAGTTCGTGCGAAGTTCCGAGCTAGGGTGCGAGAGAGAAACAATCGTCTATACTCTACTAACGGCGACACACTGTCTCTCAATCTAGTGGTATAGGAGTATTATATATATATATATATATATATATATATATATATATATATATATATATATATATATATATATATATATATATGTGATTTGGAAAGTAGAAGCGACAGCATGTAAATGTCCTACTTACCTGCAGAACCAGTGGACTGGAACCTACCGGTTTTTTCGGTATTTCTACCGATATGGGGTCTGTCCTACCGAAATTTAACAATTTTTCCACGATTTCTGAAAATACAAGGAAATTCTCCAGATTTTTTTTCACCGATTTTACATTTCCAAGTTGGCAACCCTTTTCGTTTATGTTTTTATGGGGAATCCCTCGATTGTACGAGGCTGGTTTGAAAAGTCCGTGCAAAAATAAAAACTACTTAAGTGTTTGGGGTAAACCTTTTTTATTTTTCGACATAGTCTCCTTTTAGGCTTATACACTTCGTACAACGATGTTCTAGTTTGTTGATCCCTTCCGAATAATAGGATTTGTCCAAGTCTGCAAAATATCCATTAGTGTCTGCAATCACCTCCTCGTTTGAATAAAATCTTTGTCCCGCCAGCCATTTCTTCAAATTGGGGAACAAATAGTAGTCCGAGGGAGCCAAGTCTGGAGAATAGGGGGGATGTGAAACGAGTTGGAATCCTATTTCCATTAATTTTGCGACCACAACTGCTGAGGTGTGTGCTGGTGCGTTGTCGTGATGGAAAAGGACTTTCTTGTGGGCCAATCGCGGGCGTTTTTCTTGCAGCTCGGTTTTCAAACGGTCCAATAACGATGAATAATATTCACCTGTAATAGTTTTACCCTTTTCCAGATAGTCGATGAGGATTATCCCTTGCGAATCCCAAAAGACAGTCGCCATAACCTTTCCGGCCGAAGGAACGGTCTTCGCTTTTTTTGGTGCAGATTCCCCCTTGGTAACCCATTGTTTAGATTGTTGTTTGGTCTCAGGAGTATAGTAATGTATCCATGTTTCATCCACAGTGACGAAACGACGCTTACAGTCCTCCGGATTCTTCTGGAACAGCTGCAAACCATCCTTGCAACACTTCACACGATTCCGTTTTTGGCCAAGCGTGAGCAATCGCGGCACCCATCTTGCGGATAGCTTTCTCATGTCCAAATGTTTATGCAAAATATTATGTACCCGTTCAGTCGAGATGCCCACAGCACTAGCAATCTCACGCACCTTAACTCTTCTGTTATCCATCACCATATCATAGATTTGATCAATGATTTCTGGAGTCGTAACCTCCACAGGCCGTCCAGAACGTTCAGCGTCACTTGTGCCCATATGGCCAGTCCGAAAATTTTGAAACCACTTATAAACTATTCTAATCGAAGGTGCAGAGTCACCATAATGTTTATCAAGCTTCTCTTTAGTCTCCTGAGGCGTTTTGCCTTTCATAAAGTAATGTTTAATCACCACACGAAATTCTTTTTCGTCCATTTCTTGAAAATCACTCGACTTCCTTGATTCACACGAATGCCAAACACAAAAAAAATAGACCAATATTGCTGAAACTTGGTGTGCGTTCATTCAAGAGATGCTACTAACTAAACATGACCTCGATACGCGCCGGTGGTGCCATCTCTCGGACTTTGCACGAACTTCTCAAACCAGCCTCGTATGATAAGTAGTTATTGCAAAATGTTCTCGATATCTTTTGGGGAATACCCTTGTGTCCTACGACTCGTAACTCGATGTTTTTAGGGGGATCCCCCGAGCTAATTCACTTGTCTATATAACCAAGAATTCGGATTTTATTGTTGCATTAATTTTCATTATTTAAAAGAGAAACTTTCTCCGAGTTACTAATAGTGTCTACTAGTAATATCTACCAAAAATATTGTTATGATACCAAGTCAAAATGTCGTCAAACGAAGAAGTGAATGCAAGCGCGAGTGGAAAAAGAAAAAATTCCTACAATTTTACAGAAACGAATGGGAAGAAGAATTTTCCGGCTGGCTGCAAGAAAGTCGTAAAAGCGCAAACTATGCCTATTGTAAAAGTTGTAATAGGGATATTAATATTACATCAAGGAAAGACGCTCTTAGGAAACACATTTCTTCACAAACATACTCGGTATCATCAAAGAATATAAAATCACAACCAAAGATATCATGATTTACTGTGACAAAAACTCAAAAACCTGATATACAAGTTAAACATGGTAAAAAATATTGTAAACAAATCAAAATATTTCCTGATGACATAGAACTATTTTGGGATAATGTCAATTTAATAAAGTATAACGATGACATTCAAATGTTTCCTTTGTTGCCTTCTTTCATCTTTACTATTTTATCACTGCCCCACTCATCCGCTAATGTTGAGCGCATATTCTCGCATATTAATCTTATGAAAACAGAACAGCGAAATAAGCTGTCTACTAAGTCAATCACTGGTCTATTTCATACAAAACTACTATTTAATGACACTAATTGACTTCGAAATTAGTTCAAAGATAACTGCGGCTATGGCCAAAGAATATTGGTATAATGCTAAAAATCATAAAAAATAATTAATTTTAAGTTTGTGTACCTCTTTGATGTTGGATATCTTTAGTAACAAACGAATATAAAATATTGTAAAAAAAATAATTACTTTTATTAGTTTTAATTATATGTTTAGTATATTCTGTAAGTTCTTATTATTTTACAAAGATGAAGAAGTTTGAAATAAACAAATTTGATTAAATATTGTATTTTTTTCATACAAAGATTTTGGGTACAAATAGGCCGGTATTAGCGGGCAACTCTATTTCGGATTTTGTCGTTCGAGACCACTGTGCAGAACTTAGAGGCTTGAACATTCCTTGCTAAATATTACATTATTAAAGCGTTTGATAGTAACAGATTTGTTTCGCGACGTTGCGAATCATTATTTAAATCTTTATCAGGCTAAAATATAAAATCTTATATTATATGGCGTTTCAGAATTTTAGTATTGTAATGTTTGAATCGCCATATAAAATACTTTATATTTTAGATTCATAAAAATTCAATAAGGAATCGAAACGTCACCAAATAAATAGAGCATCATTTGCTGCCATCCTCAATCTCACTATCTTCCACTAGCTATATCCAAGTGAAGGATGCTATTCACTATAATTATTGTGTGTGTGTGTATGTGTGTGTGTATGTGTGTATGTGAGTGTGTGTGTGTTTTGACACTCGCTATAACCAACTGGCGAGTTTTTCTGTTTCTTTTTTATTTAAAAAACAAAAAACAAATCACTATTCCCTCATTGTATACAAATGCATCTTATTTGTCTTTTTCTTTTCTTTCTTTATATTTTCCCCCTTCTATTTTTGTTGTATTTTTTCCTCTTCCTTTTTTCCTTTTTTTTCCCTTTTTCTCTTCTTCCTTCTTTTTTTTAAACCTTAATTCTAGAGTCAATAACATGATGATAGATAATTCTACAGGTATCAATGTTATTTAAACTTAATAGATGTTGCAGATTAATCAGCATGTGATTTAATTTTTCTGAATATTTTGACATTATAATTTGATTTTCATGTACAGTCTAAAATAAAATGTTGCATATCTCCTGTTTCCCCGCAATCGCAATTGGCTTGATTAAATCTTATTCTACTTATTAGTTGTATAAAATTTCTATTATATTGGTTATCGAACCAAGGTTTTTTGTTTATGTGAGAGAACATTGCCTTGAAGAATTGACCGGTTGTCGATTCTTTAATTTTTTTCCAGTCTATGTCGATCTTAACTTTTATCATTCTAAAACAATCTGTAACGGGTCTCTTGCACCGAGGAATATTATCTTTAGAGATCGTGACTTCTTGGCTAATTGATTAACTGGTTAACTTTTTCATTTGGCGAAATTCCTACATGGCTCCTTTACCAAAATTAACTTTAGATTTTATTTTCTTCGATTACCTGATTATATAGTGTTACATGAATATTAATAGAATGTGAACTAGTAAATCACTTAAGGTTCGCAGATGATGTCACTCTGATTGCCAACATAAAAGAAGAATTACAAGAAATGCTGATAGACTTAAACGACTCTCGAGAAATAGGTCTAAAAATAAACTTTAACAAAACCAAATATTTTAACGATGAAACTGAAGATAACAGCCAGAAACTGTTAATAAAAAGTGAAAGAATAGGAAAGATACAAACATTCTTATATTTAGGACAAATTGAAATATCAAAAAATAATTTAAAGTCTGACTTGGATAGAAGAGTCCCGTTAGCTTAGTCTGCGTTTGAAAGGTTACAATCCACACTTAAATTGGACATCCTAAATAAGAAAATCTCATCAAACCCTGTTTATTAAAGTCGGTTAAGCTAATTCTTGGAGAAGCGAGTGAGATTAAAATGCGTAATATATCCTTATCCAACAACACAATTCAGAGATGCATTTCAAACATGTCCGTGAAAACTTGACGAGTCTATCGATGTTAGTTACTTGTTTTCGTGAGATATATTCACTTGGAGGACATTAAAAAAGAGTGTGTGCCAGAGTGTTCGATCAATATGTACTACCAGTATTAAGATATGGCACTGAAATGTGAGCTTTAAATAAAATTGTAATATATAAACTCCAGGTAACCCAA
This sequence comes from Pachyrhynchus sulphureomaculatus, assembly GCA_019049505.1. Classification (NCBI taxonomy): domain Eukaryota; kingdom Metazoa; phylum Arthropoda; class Insecta; order Coleoptera; family Curculionidae; genus Pachyrhynchus; species Pachyrhynchus sulphureomaculatus. The sequence continues at coordinate 154,445,462 of CM032449.1, forward strand.
AGGGCAATCGAGAGGAGAATGTATTGGACTCCAAGATCGTATTCCTAACATCGAGATATGAAGAAGATCAACAGTTATGATACAACGAATGTGTATATTATGGTGGAATTGGGCTAAGTATATCGCAAGGATGAATGATAACAGATGAACACGCTGTATGGTTTAATGGAGGCCTAGAAAACATAAACGATGCCGAGGTATACTACAGAAAGAATGGACGGACGACATAAAAATATTAGCTTTACACGATTGGATGCAAAAGGCAAACAACAGCGTTCAGTGGAGACGACTTTGGGATGGTTACATCCGACTATAAATGGAATAAGCTAATGATGATGATAGTCTTATAATATTGATCACTATATAATATTTTTTGGATTTTTGTTGTTTTCTTTGTTAATTATACAATAACTTATTGTTTGTTGAATAGCTGGTATAACCTCAGCCGTAAATATGGATGCATTTTCTGGCAATTTTCATTTACCAAATTATTTTTATTGAGATGATACAAAACACATCCTGTTTGTTTGTTCTTTAATGATCCAGCTGTGACAATTTATTCCTTATCCGTCCATACTGTGTTTAATTTTTGATAGAATGTTTGCTTGTAAATTTGTTCTGTTTTTTCATGAAATAATTATTAAAAGGTATATTCTTAAAATCATCATGACTGGCTTCATTATTTTTTATTGTGTATTGAATATTTACATGCAGCAATATGTTTAGAAAAAATTTGGAATACTCGGTATAGTTCTAATATGTAGAAATGGATAATCTTGTAGATTTTAATGCATCAAAGCGTATTAGGTCCAAAATTGATATATGTGAAAAATTTGTTTTTAATAAAAAACTCTTTTTCTCTAATATACTCGTATACTATAACATATAGGTCACTGCGTTGGAAGAAGGTGCTCTTTACTAAATATGGAATATTTTTGTTAACCCCGAGACAAAAATTTAGAATTATATCTATTTTATTTCTTTAAATAGTGCTTAACGAAAAACCCTGGCGACTAGCCAGACATTTGCAGAGTAAAATCGAAACTTTAGTGAGAGGAAAAAATAAACAAACTTAACTTTTCGAATTTCGACATCAACAGTAAAAAATTAAATCTTTTTGTATTATAGTGGAATATATTCTCGAAAATATGTACAAATAATATAACGTATATATAATATAGTAATATAATGTATTATATTACTGATGTGGCAGCCGTGACTCAGTGGTACAGTACATTGCTACTGTGCAGAAGGTCGAGAATTCAATCCCGCAGGTCGGTATACTTTATTTATTAAATTATTTAACTATATTTGGCCTGACTACGTATATAGGTAGTAGTTGTTCGCGCAAATGCAACAACGCCCGAGGCAGCACTACCGCGTTGTCTAAAAGATGCTGTGAAATACAGAAATGTATGGTTTCGGCTCTTGGACAACGTTGCGGGTATTACGACATTCTCGCCGATATCCTTAGGATATGAAAAAGGGTAAAATCCCTAATCAGGCGGGGAGGTAAACGATAAAAAAAAATACTATTTTATTAATGCTGCTCTTATATTTACGAGTATGATGGAGGATTAGAGTTTGAATATGCATAAATGAAAAGGAGTATACTTTAGAATTTGTTGATCAAGATTAAGATAGTGTGAGAGTATATTATGACCAGACATCTGTGTATACCAACTGTAACTCCACAGAATAACAAAAAATGGGTGAAATTACAATAAGAAACTTTAAAGTAGACATACAGGTAATATTATTTTGGTAATATTTCTCGTAATGATAAATCTTATCTATTTCTCTGAAATGCATCGTAATTTATATATATATATATATATATATATATATATATATATATATATATATATATATATATATATATATATAAATCTACTATTAGGTCATTTTAATAAATTTATGTATCAAATTCGGCCGAATTTTTCAATAGTTAATATTCCTGTATATACTTAATTTGTTTGTGACAGGTAATAACTTTACCAAATCCAAATAGCAATTAACTTTAATCGCGATATAACGTCTTATCACTTCTACGCAAAATATCTTAATAAATTTTTAGTGTTCCGTACGGTACACTTATAAGATCACTTCGGTGTCTGTCTGTCTGTCACACCCGATTTTCTCCGAAACTATTTTACATAGAAAGTTGAAATTTGGTAATAATATAGGAATTGATGGCCTCATCAGAGCCATGTAGTTTTGAGAGTTAAATTTTGACTTAAGGGGTTAGTTTTGGGGGGTGAAATCGGAAGTGAAAAAAAAAATTTTGCTAGGTCATCGAGTGTGGTGTCAAATGCAAGCTTATGAAAACACGAGTAAAAAATATATATATAATGTAATACTTGCGCGCACTTTTCTTTGTATTATTTTTAAAAAATCCTGAAAAATCGCTGTCCCCCCGTCTTATCTCGAAAGGTACTTATCAAAAAATTTTGAAAAAATTCTGGAATATTCTCCACGGGGTGTAGATTGAACGAAAATTATCACGAGTTTATCTGGTATTTAAAAAAAAAAACAAAATTTCAAGGTCATCAGATTTCAGTAAAACTTTATTGAAAACTCATTTGGGGTGTGTTTTGGGAAGTCACTGATCATTTTATACCTCTGTAACAAAATTTTTTATTTTAAAAGCAATCAACGTACGGTACACTAATTGCGCAAGTTCAACTTGCACTTGACCGGTTTTTTGTTTTGATTTCGTTGCTCCCGCCACGACGTCAACATCGCTCGCGTGAAGACGCTCACGTACAACGAAGTGTTACATGCGAAACTTACTTGCGAAAAGTCGCTTGGTTCGATAATACCGTTTTCAGTGATACCTGAAAGTTTAGTTTCGTTCGGTAAATTAGTTTTGCAATTTCCTACCGAATCCCAGAAGTTAAAGACAGGTTTCTGACATGACGTTTTCCACACTTTTATCAGATGCGTCGTTAAGTCTACATACATTAAAATGTCTTTGTTTTTAGTATTCCGTACAGGACACTTATCAGATCAGTTCAGTGTCTGTCCATCTGACTGTTTGTCAGTCTGTCACACCCGATTTTCTTCGAAACTATTTGACATTGAAAGTTGAAATTTGGCAGTATTATAGGAATTGATGGCCTCATCAAAGCCGTGTAGTTTTGAAAGTTAAATTTTGAATTGCGAGGTTAAGTTTTGTGAGGTGAAATAGCAAGTGAAAAAAAAAAATTACTAGGTCAGCTTGTAAAAACACGAGTTCAATAATATATATAATGTAATACTTCTAAATCACTGCCCCCTCCTTATCTCGAAAAGTACTGATGAAAAAATTTTGAAAATATTCTCCACGGGATGTAGATTGAACAAAAACATCTAAATATCAAGATCATCAGTTTTCATTAAAGATCGGACCATTTTATACTTCCGTAACAAAAAATTTTATTTTAAAAGCAATCAACGTATGGAACACTAATTGCGCAAATCCAGCTTGCACTTGGCCAGTTATTTTCCAAATAGAGAAATTCTCTAAGAAAAAATATGTTAGTGGCAAAATTTTAAATTAGGCAATTATATTTACTCTTTTTAGAACAGACAACAATTTTTTTACAATATTAAGTATTTTTAATTAAAAGAATAGATTATAAAAGGCAAAGAACTTAAGACAATTAAAAAGCTTCAATTAAGCAGAATAAAGTAAAAGGATTTTTTTTATCTAATCCTTTATTCAATCTTTAATTAAGGAGGTCTGTTGGTTAAGCTAAGCTAATTTTTAACAGAGTGTTTAAAATATTCTTTATAGTCTTGAAGCCAATGACAAAATAAAAGAATTTTAGGATTGTTAAAATATTTTTATGTAAGATATATATATATATATATATATATATATATATATATATATATATATATATATATATATATATATACAAAGTAGTTTCAAGCGGCAGCAGCAGCAAGATCACAACACACTATTGAGCAGCAGCAAGAGCACGTGAAAATGCCAAATGAGATTTTGGCGAAACGTCGTGCAAATTCATTGAACGAATTGAAACCCGGAATTTTAATGTATTATATATATGTGTATATATATATATATATATATATATATATATATATATATATATATATATATATATATATATATATGGTATTATCAAAATCGTTAATTATATTTAAATAGGTGATTTCTTGAATAAAGCCAAAAAACACGATTTACTTTTTTTGTCAATTTGAAACTTTAGACAGTTTTGTGAAAATGACATTTACCACCACTTGTGAGACGCCCGTTAGCATTGTTGCCAAACGTTAATTCTTTTTAATAATATGATCGATAAGAAAATTGAATATAAAAATCAAGACTGAGGGACTTTTTTGACATGGGTAATTCTGTCATACAACCAATTAAAAGAGTTGAAATAGGTAAGAAATATAACAGTTTTGGAATTTTATCACAATATTTCATTTTTATCTGTTGAAAAAGAATTTTATGATTTTGGACCTATCGGCATCAAAACTTTCGTTGACTTACTAGTGCTTTCGTCCAGTTGAACCTCTAGATAACAAATTAGATCAGTTTTAAAATTAAGTCTTTTAGTAAGTTGTGAGGTAAGATAAATAGCCAGAATCAACTAATACGAAAACACTGTACCAAAGGATGTCAGAATATTAAGAAAGATTGAAGCAATATTTATCAATAGAAGCTTTTCCAGCGTCTAGACTATAAAGCAATAAGTATTCATGCAAAATGTCTGCACCACAGAATGACTCAATTTGCATTATTAATTAATAGACTTTAAAAGTACTGGGATTTTTAATGAACTGTTACTAGTAATTGGAGGAATATTCGGGAAATGTACTTAACTGTTGCAGGTAATACGTGCTAGTAACTATAATTTTTTAATACTTACGTTTATAACTATCAGGAAAAGAAAGTTGAGTATTAATTGCATGTGGTTTATGATCTTAAAAAAACCTTGAAACTGTGTATATACTTAAAAACTAACAATTCTAGTACAATAAAAAATATACAATAGATAAATAAAAATGGCTTAATTACAGGGTTCTCCACTAAATTTGGAACCAAAAAGATTATGAGACATCTGTAAAGGAGGAAATAGAACGAATAACTATTACACTCATCTTTATATATATATATATATATATATATATATATATATATATATATATATATATATATATATATATAAACGTCGTGCAAATTCATTGTTAGATGAACGGATTGAAACCCGGAATTTTAATGTATTACATTTCACCATCCGTGAAAACTTCTACTGTAATATATATATATATATATATATATATATATATATATATATATATATATATATGTATATATATATATATATATATATATATATATATATATATATATATATATATATATATATATATATATATATAATATATATATATATATATATATATATATATATATATATATATATATATATATATATATATATATATATATATATATATATATATATATATATATATATATATATATATATATATATATATATATATAGTTTACGGTATGTTTCGGATCATTGTCCTGTTAGAAAATCTTCTTTCGACTGTTAATTTTTGGACACTTTCTCTTATATTGTCTCCTAAAATGTTCAGATAAACATGCTGATCCATGGTACCATTAATAAAATGTGAATTTCCAACCCCTTCAGCGAACATGCATCCCCAAGGCAGAACACTGCCACCACCTTGCCTCACCGTGGAACAAATGTTTTTAATATCGAATGCCGTATTCTTCTTTCTCCAAACTTTAGTTCTGCCATCAGATCCAAAAAGGTTAATTTTAGTTTAATCACTAAAGATTACGGATTCCAAAATTCAAGAGGTTTAGTAACGTAGCCTACCTACGTAGCTAACCGCTTTTGGGTTTAGCTTCCGAAATTAACGGCTTCTTCCTGGTTGCACACCTCTTATAGCCTGCCCTGTGTAAACAATTTCTTACTATTTGTGAACAAACATTTTTCAAAAATAGTTCTTATACTTCTTCTTTTAATTTTGGTGCACTTTTTTTGGGATCTATAATCATGAGACATGAGAACCCGTTGATTTATATTGGTTTACAATGTACTGAACAGTAGCGTGCGACTTTTTAACAATTTTTCCTATATTTCTGTACGATTTTCCATCTTTCCACAAATCAGTTATGATCTTTCGAACCTGAAATGGAATTTCACAATTTCTCTCGCTTTTAATACTGAAGCCCACTGCAAAATTCCTAGCAACAAGTAACAGATTATAAAGTATGGCCGAAAATTATTCATTTGTTTTAAGTTTAGCGAGCAACAGATAGTTTGATAAAATGCGACTGATTATATCGTATTTTTTTCAATGCAGTTCTTGAGTGTATGAAGACTTTTTGACATTAATTTTGTTTACATTTTTATAACAATTATGTAACTTCTAAATAAAATGTTCCGTAGTTGTTTTTAATACTAATCCTCGTTGGTTAAGTTTCAAATATTAATGTTTTCTCATAGTTCCAATTATAACAGAAGAAAGCATAGAAAGCAGTTGGTGTATGGAGACATTTGGACTATCTGTATATATATATATATATATATATATATATATATATATATATATATATATATATATATATATATATATATATATATATATATGTATATATATATGTATATATATATATATATATATATATATATATATATATATATATTATATTTATATATATATATATATATATATATATATATATATATATATATATATATATATATATAAAATTTATATATATATATATATATATATATATATATATATATATATATATATATATACATTAGTTTTTATATTTCAAGTCTTGCAATTCTTTGACAATAATAAGTTCAACAGATTTTACTGTGAAATTGAAATCCAGTAAATTTAACCACAAAGAGAGAAAGAACTGTAATATTCAGCATTATAGCGATAAACCTCAGGATTCTTTTATTTTATTAATTTTTTATTTTCTTTTTTTATTACTCTCACCATAATTCTTCTTAAGAATACTTTATAGTATTATTGTAAGTTACTGACATAAAATATGTTACTTTATATTAATAACTCAATAAGTTTGAGCATAGAGCAATACTTATGTATTGTGTATTATTATAAAGCTGTATTTTAGCGAACAGTTTAATAATTCGCATGCGAATAAACATAACCGTTGGAAACAATACTTATATACTTATACTGCCTATTTTTGATAAAGGATAAGTTTTATTAACTCTGAAATAAAAGTGACATCTTAGACATAACCTGAAGATAACATTTATATAACAAATATTCCTTAATACTGGCGGTGTAATTTACTGTTATAGAAACAGCTTACCAAACTCTTACTTGCTAGTAAAAACTTTTAAAATAGGTAAACTTTTACGTCAGTAACAGTTATACTATAAGTTCCTGCATACATTTAATTAATTATGTGGACTAGTTCTGCAGCAGTAACCTTTTTACAAGCATTTTTTATCGTCTGACATCTGCATTGACTATTCGATGTTATGTTTTAAAAAAGTTTCTAATCGTTAATTTTCTTGAGCATTAAAATTGTATAAATAAATACTTCAATATTTTAAAAAAATATTATTGGTTTATACTAAAGTTTGATTTTGTCAGTAAATATTATGTCCAAACTATAAAACAGCCACTTTAAAAGAATTTAAATTCAAAAAATATAGAGATTCTTTGTAAGAATGCCTAATAGTATTATACACCTAATTCAAAAACATAACATCGACATTATTCTGTGCAACATGTAGTCATTGACAACATAAATTTATCATTAAAGCTAACTTAACATTTTCTGTAACTGCAAACTTAGTCCCTAAAATACTGTTTTGAAACGAGATCGTACGTAAAATGTAATATTAATAAATATATAATAAAAGACTGTTTTTAGTCAATTTCCACTGGTTTATTTAAATTGCGATGACGCGTTTCGCTGTCGATGCAGCTTCTTCAGATCTACATTTTACACTGGCAAGTTAGGTCATTGTCATTGTCTTTATTGAATTTAAGTTAGGCTATGCCTCTTACTTACATTTATGATAGCTTATATTCCTATACTACTTAACCTAGGTTCTATACAGTAATCCTAATTAACTTAACCTAGGACATTGGGTTTTAATTACATTGGTTGACTAATCTAACTTAACTAGAGCTTAATTCTAAACTAATCTAGAACTTAATTCTAAACTTAATCTAGGTTACAATCTTCATGGGGGTGGGGGAGGGCCATCGTCTTCGTCGGATATGGGGTCAGAAGGTCTTGGATAGTGATGGCGGGCGTTGGCGGGCACGTGGAATGCGCTCCTTATGGTGGCGTTTGGGTGTTGTAGCGCCTTTGCGAAGAACTTGATGTTGGTGGACCTCATGTGTGCCTTGATTGTTGGCACACCGAGGTCTCTATGCAATTGACGGTTTCGGACGAACCATGGGGCTCCCGTGATCATCCTCAGGGCCTTGTTCTGTACTGCCTGAAGTTGAGCTCTGCGTGTCTTGGTGAGTTTAGACCAAGTAGGGCAGGCGTGTGTGAGTCCTGCCCTCACGATGGTTTTATAAATTAGCAGCTTGATTTTTGGTTGCAACTTACTGGACCGGCTGATGATTGGGTACAGCTTGCCCAGTAGTTGCTTGGCTTTCCTTGAGGCAGCACAGACCTGGTCTTTCCAGATGAGGTGTTTGTCATACTGGATTCCCAGGTACTTGATGGTGGTTGCCCATTGGATGCGGGATCCCTGGAGCTGGAGTTGTCCATAAGGAGTGCCGTTGCCTTTGGCGAAGACGATGGCCTGTGGCAAGTTAGGTTTAATATTCACAGTTTTATATAATTTCTTAATTATAATATTACACCTAATTAAATTACATTGATAGTATTGGAAAATCCACACAGATTTGGAGTTAAGAGAATAAATTCAATAATGGTGAATTGCTTAAATCTACCTGGTCGTTGAGTAAAGTACCTGTAGTCCTTAATCGATTTATTTGCATTGTCTCTAAAAAGGTTTAGTTTTAAACCTTTTTGTTGGGTGTGTAAAATTTTGAAATTCTTGTTAAATGTGTGATTTTCTGTTAAAAGATGATTAGCATATGTTGAAGTAGATTTTCTATGGATGAAACTTTTTTCGTGTTCTGTAATTCTTTGTCTAAATGTACGTCCAGTTTGTCCGATGTATGTTTTAGGACATGACCCACATGTTAATTGATAAACCCCTAATTTATTGTCTTGATTGATTTGTGGTTTGTAGTTTTTAAGATATTTCCCTATATTATTGTTAGTCTTGTAAGCTATGTTGATATTTTTTTGATTTAAAAATTTTCCCAGTTTTTCCGTTGGCTTGCCGAAATAGGTTAAGCATTTAAAAGTGGTATTTCTGTCCTTAAAACGTGGGTATATTTCTGAGATTGCTATGTTTCTAAGTTTTTTTTAAATGATACTATTGATTAAAGTAACCGAATAACCGTTGTTAACGGCTACTTGTTTTATGTAGTTTAATTCTTTAGTAAAATTTTCTTCTGATAAGGGGATATTAGTTAGTCTATGTATAAAACTATGATAAGCGGCAAGTTTATGATGGTTAGGGTGGTGAGAACTATTGTGAATTGTGGTATCTGTATGACAATGTTTGTGATATATTGCAAATTCATGTTTTTTCATGGCTTTACTGATTGTTAAGTCTAGGAAATTGATTTTCCCTTCGACTTCTTCTTCCATTGTAAAACTGATATTTCTATGTAAAGAATTAATATACTGTAAAAAGTGAGTTAATTGTCTGTCCGTACCTGTAAAGCATACAATTATATCGTCTACGTATCGATACCAGTATAGACAATTATTACTGTTGTTCTTATGGTTGTTAAATATCATTGTTTCAATACTGTCCATGAAAATTTCGGCAAGTAATGGACTTAATGGACTCCCCATAATTAACCCTTCCTTACTATTGTAGAATGTATTGTTAAATGAAAAATAATTTTGTCTTAGGCAAGTTCTTAATAAATTAATTATGTCCGTTTTTATAACTTCATTTACTTTGTTTTTTGTTAATAGGTTCTCTATTAAAATTATTGTTTCGTCTGGAGGAACACTTGGAAATAAGTTTTTGACATCGAAAGAGACTAATTTAGAATTATCTGGTATTGTTATATTCTTAACTTTATTCACGAGTTCGTATGAGTTTTTGATACTATATTTAGGTTCAAATTTGGTATGATATTTGATTAAATAAATTAAAAAGGATGATGTCTTATATGCTGGAGCAGACATGTAGGAAACAACTGGTCTGATTGGGTGGTCAAGTTTGTGTAGTTTTATGAGTGAATAAAGTTGTGGGATTTGGGGATTCATATTTATCAATTTAATTTTATCTTTATCGTTAATGATACTTTTAGCCTGTTCAATTTGTTGTTTTATTTCTTTTTGAAAAATATTTGTTGGATCTTTATTTAAAATTTCGTACTTTCCTGTTTTGAAAAAATCTAACGTTTTATTAATATAGTCGATTTTGTCTATTGCTATTACTGTGTTAACTTTGTCTGCTTTGGTAAAGATTACATCATTTTGTTTTGCTTTACTCTGAATTGTTTTTATTGTTCTTAAGTCTTGGTTGATGTTGTTGGTGTTAGATATGAATTCTTTTTTAATAATTTCGGCTGTTTGAAATGTTGATAATATGTTGTTAGGACTAGGTATTGATACTGAGATTGCCTTGAAAAATAGTCCTAACAACATATTATCAAAATTTCAAACAGCCGAAATTATTAAAAAAGAATTCATATCTAACAGTAACATCAACCAAGACTTAAGAACAATAAAAACAATTCAGAGTAAAGCAAAACAAAATAATGTAATCTTTACCAAAGCAGACAAAGGTAACACAGTAATAGCAATAGACAAAATCGACTATATTAATAAAACGTTAGATTTTTTCAAAACAGGAAAGTACGAAATTTTAAATAAAGATCCAACAGATATTTTTCAAGAAGAAATAAAACAACAAATTGAACAGGCTAAAAGTATCATTCACGATAAAGATAAAATTAAATTGATAAATATGAATCCCCAAATCCCACAACTTTATTCACTCATAAAACTGTGACAGTGTAAAATGTAGATCTGAAGAAGCTGCATCGACAGCGAAACGCGTCATCGCAAGTTAAATAAACCAGTGGAAATTGACTAAAAACAGTCTTTTATTATATATTTATAATGAATTTCTATCAAGTAGGAGCTACAACAATCCAAAATTTGTAATATTAATAGTACCCTTCTAAGGCTCCACATAACGATTTTTATATACTGGTATTCCTATTTCTCTTATTTTCTTTTTTTAAACAATTTTTAATTAAACTTTAAATTTAAACATATTTTATCGACAGGGAAACTTAAATATCCTTTTAGTCACTTTAGATTATAAATGTAGCATAAGATATTGCTTCATTTAACACCGATCCTTGAATTTAATTTTCAAACGGTGGTATTATTTTCGGTATTATTAGAATGCTGATTTTCTATTTTTTCCAATAATACCAAAAACATTTGGGTTTCCAAAAAGTCCTACTGATTAAAACGGTTTTACTCAATGGAACCGTTTTTGCTCGTTCAGCAACGTACTCGTTGCGCGTTATTCATCCCTATAAAAATACGTGAAACTGCATTTTCCTATCATTTCTTTATCGGAGCTTGAATCGTCAACATCTCTGCTATATCTGCTCACTAACTACGTCATCGGAAAATGGATACCACCCCGGAAGAAGCAGCACAAGTCATTGCCCTACTGCAAGTTGGGCATAGCAAACGTCTAGACGCGCCTGAGCCAGCCAGCTGTCTCCAGAATCTACGGATATTACCAAGAGACTGGCGCCTTTACACAGACACTCAGGAAGAAGAAGGTGTACCTCGGAGCGAAACACACGCTTCATTATCAACACAACTCTCAGAAATCGTCACTTGACCGGCGTTAAAGTCCAGCAGAAGCTGCGACAAGTTTGTGGTCGGGTTGTCGGTCATTAGACAGTCAAAAGAAGACTTAAACAAGCTCACCTAACACCGAAGAGATCAGCTAACTGACCCAAATTGACATCGACAAGCGCGACTCAGATTTTCCCGAGAACATGTCAACCGGACCTTAGAACCATGGCGCTCCGTTTTATTTTCCAAATGTGCCTACATGGCAATAATGGAAGAAGACGAGTCTATAGGATAATACAAAATATTGATTTCGGTTTTTATCAATAAATTTAATTCTTAAACTTAATATTTGTTTAATTTTTCCTTTCTCTTACCCCTATTTTCAATCCCTGTTCTCCTTATTTCCCCTTTTAATGATTTTAATCAGTAAAAAGCATGAGGTATGCTATGGAATTTGGTATCATTAGAAAGATAATAGAATGGGCTTTCAAATGATATTAAAATCCATAAATATATATGAACACCAATTTCTAGGATCCGTATTAATTCAAGCCAAATAGTTTGAGTCGATTTTTTGCTCAATATTGTATAAAAAGAACAATATTTGGTGAACTCTAGCATTTCAGCGAGAGTTTTAATTACGAAATTTTTCTTAATAAAAATCTAAAAATCCAGTGAACAAAAAAATCTTTAAATCAAACTAACATAAAATAGGAAATATCCAACTTTCCTATTCTCTATTCTGTTATATAAGTACTGCTTATTAAAGTAGTGATAAACTTAGTAATATTCTTCTGCGGTCTGGACCATAAAATAGTACGTGGATATTCCGCGAAAATGGCTATGAAACTAAACGACCCAATTTACATTGTCACTTAATACCTACACTTTAATGAACCCTGAATTGTAATTAGAAGAACGTTTGGAATTGATATTTAATTCTAACAGATAATACGTGCTAATTGCTGCAAGATTTTATATTGTAAATTTTTCACCTTCGCTTTGCTCTTGCTCTACTCTAAAATTAAAGATCAAAATTGAGAGATAATAGGGAGATTTTGCAACGCTTATTTTTCACATGCCTTTGTCCTTATCGTTATCTCAAGCATGCATAGTATTAACGCGAAAGAATTGCAAGGTTAACGTAATGAAAACCAATCTGTCAAAATTTCCACTTTTTATTACAAAATTATATGACGCGTTTCGTTACATGGTAACTTCTTCTGATGCTTTTTGCAACTAAGAATTAGGGTATTCTCGGAATTCGTACTGAACTTTATAAGGTATATAAATTTAATAATGGGAATTTTCCATCGGTCATATTTATTTCTGTTTGTTTATTTAGAATAGAACCTGTGTTTTTCAAACGGTTTATCTCTAGGCATTCCAAAAGGCTTAACTTTTTTCCTTTTGTTTTCTACATGTAATATTCCAAACTGGTCATTAAATTGATGGTTCTGTTCTATTAAATGATTGCTGTATGAGGAATCTGTTTTGTTGTTAAGAAAACTTCGTTTGTGTTCTGAAATTCTAATTTCAAATGAGCTATGTACGCCTTAGTACACAAACCACATTTCAATTTATATACCCCTGATTTTCCACCTATGTTTTGTTTAAGTTTCGCATTTTTTACGAGTTTTCCTAGTGAGTTATTAGTTTTTAAAGCTATATTTATATTATTTTGTCACTGCTCAGTATATGGTATTTCATCGCTACACCAAACACTTTATTTTTTGCACTCAACGCGCGTTTCGATAACCATGTTAGCTTCTTCAGGAAGCTAACAGCTAGAGTGTTTGGTATAGTGACGATATATACTGAGTAGTGTCATTTTGCCCAAGATTCCACATTCCCAGCTTATATTATTTTGGTTTAAGTAGTGTTTAAGCTTTTCTATAGTTGTGCCAAAATAAGTTAATGATTTATAATTGATATTGTTGTTTTTAGTTTTAGGGTAGACTTCAGAAATAGCTTTGTTTTTAAGTTTTTTTTATTGAGTATTGAATTAACCATATTTGGGGGTAAACATTATTTACAGCAACTTGTTTTATTAAATTTAATTCGTTATTGAAATCATTTTGTTTGTGTCTGTGTATGATGGTTTGTGAAATATTGAAAATTTCTGTTTGTTTTTATCCCTTGTATTCAGCTGTCTATCCGTGCCATCGAAACAAACTAAAATGTGGTCTACATAATGGTATCAGTATAGTAAAGATTTATATGTATCATATTTTTAAATTATATTTTCGATTATTTTCAAAAATTTCTGCTGAAAGTGGGCTTAAGGGGCTTTCCATTATAAGTCCTTCTAGGCTATTGTAGATTGAATTATTAAATATAAAATAATTTTGTTTTAGACATGTTTTTAGTAGGCTGATAGTATCTTGTTTTATAATAATATTGACGTTTTTATTTAATAGATGTTCTACCATAACAACTGTTTCGTTTGGAGCTTTGCTGGGGAGTAAATTTTTTACATCAAATGATACTAATTTGGCCCTTGAAGGAAGATTTATTTTTGAAATTTCCTGAATTATCTCCAAAGAGTTTTTACAGAACAAGTTGGTTGAAAATTTGTATGATTTTTAATCGTGTCTATAAGAGACTTTAAGAGTTTGTATGCTGGTGCTGCCGTGTAGGAGACTACTGGCCTAATCGGATAATATAATCTTGTTTGTGCAGTTTAATTCAATAATAGAGTTGGGATGGTTGGGGATTCATAGGTGTAAATTTGATTATTATGTAATCTGGTATGATACTGGAAGCTTTCTCTATTTCTAGGCGGACTTCATTTTTAAAAATTTTTGTTGGGTCTTTGCTTGAAATGTGAAAATTTCCTTTTTTAATGAAATCTATTGTTTTTTTTTATACATTGTGCTTTGTTGATTGCGACTATGGTATTTCCTTTATCTGCTTTGGTGGATATCATATTTTCTTCTGTTGCTTTCTTTGTAATAGGTTTTGCTGTGTTATTATCTTGATTTGCGTTATTATGTTTGCTGTTTAAAAATTTTTTTTTAATGATATCTGAACACGTTTATTTCTTAGACATGTTTAAAGGTAAGTCGTTCAAAGCTATTTCGGTTCCTACTGCTAACAACTCTGAGTACTCTATATTGAAATTTTTATCTAAATTATGTTTAAATCCTTTATTTAGGAGGTTTGTTTCTTGACTTGAAAAAGTTGTATCCGAAAGGCTTATAAACCGTCTAAAAAACTTGTGATCAGATTTTGTTTTTGTTTGATAAGTGCATTAAGTTTCTCTTCTTGTTTTAAGTATTTTTTGTCAATGATGGATCGAATGTTATCTCTGATGTCTGAATCAAAAATAGCAAATTCGATTGGGGGTAGTCTAAGTAGAAGTTCAGTATGAATTACCTTATCATAAACGTTAAATGTTTCCCTTTTGTTGTATTGAGCCTTTCGGTCTTCGGTGATCCATTTCTTTTTCTTTGTTGACTGCTATTTTTGTTTGTAATACAAAGTGGAAATTTTGACAAATTGTCTTTCATTACGTTAGTTATGGATTTCCGCCAAGTAAAAACCAAAACAATTCAAAATTGCAAGGTTAGGTGAGTATTTCTATAAACTTGGTTAAGCACACTGGTTATTAGTATTTGATGGATCAACACAAATTTCTAAATTAAAATTGTATTTAGCAGGTTTCTATCACTTCCTACAATATGTCCAAAGTAACAGGAATGTGCGATAAATAAAATTTCATTTCTAATTAACACTACACACACTGTAATGCCATTGTGCCAAAGATTGCAAAATCCCAACAACTGTTGTCAGTGTTATTTGCAAAGAAAGAAAGAATCATTTCAATTTTACTGTAGTTTTTTAATGGTTTGCATACCTAAGTAGGAAAAAAAAACAGGCCCTGTCATAATAGCGATAAGAATAACGAACTTCAAATACACGTAACCTCTCTTATAAGTTCTCAAATAAGGGAAATCATTATCCTTAATAGAGGATTCTCTTATTTTGTTTCAGTACTGCACAAACTTCAAATGGGGGGCGCATGCTTTAAGTAATAATAACAGCTGAGACCCTATATTTGATTTCTTCCCTTTACTACTGCGCAAGCTTCAAACTTTAGGCACATGCTTCAAATAAAGATAAAGACAGTGGTCTGCCAAAATAAGCCCTGCAAAATCTCTCTATTGAGATAATTCGAAGCGCTAAAAAAGGCTGGTTTAATTTTTTTTTTTTCAAAAATTTTTGTTAGGTTTCTAGTAAAATGATGTTTCATCCTATGTGTGTGTGTGTGTTTTTTTTTATGGGTCTAGCACACTTGCTGCAGGGAAGTCCCTAAAGCGCTCCAGGAGCGGCATGTATGCGGAAAAACCGATTCACGTTGTTCTTGAATCGCTGTAAATTGTACTCGGTGGGAAACACAGCGCTGGGCAAATTATTCCAAAGAGATGATGTTCTCCATATAAAAGACTGCTTGAAAAGCGTTGTACGCGGAATAACAAGCTGAACCCTATACGGATGTGAAGCACCAGCGCGACGTGTATTTCTAGCATGCACCGTTTTGGGAGGAATTAAGCGGGCTAACACTTCCCATGAAAATACTTGTAGAACAGACTCAAGTCGCCAACCGTTCTTCGATGTTCCAGCGAATTAAGGCTGCCGGTCAGTTCCGGGTCTCCAATCAGACGAAGAGCTCTTCTCTGAACAGAATCCAACAAATGCAGTGTATGTCAGTACTATATTGGTTGATAAGTCGAAAACAGTGATCTCGTTAAAATACATAGAAAAAAATATATAATGGCTTATCTGATGATACATGGTTCCCTTTTAAATTTTTCTTTATATTTTTATAGTTTGGCACCCAATGCGCAATATGAAGATAGCTTTTATTTCTTTCCTGCGGGACTCATTTTTAAATTGAAAGTTTTGACGGCTTTACATCAGATAGCGCTGAGGCTTATTAGCTAATAATATCTTTTGAAATATATGTCAAATGCTTGTTGCCTATGTTACAAGATGCTAAACGTTGTCATTTTAATTTGGGCTAGCTGGTGAGCTCTAAGTTGAAGCTAAACATGGTATGTCCTAATTTGATGACTGATAGATAGCTTGGGATCTTTATTATTTTTAGATTGGATTTAATGAAGGATCACAATCTATTGACGGTTTTCATCCGACACGCCACTACATATTTTTTGCATATTTTTTAATAACATGAAACACATTTCGATTAATATTTTACCACGAAAAATTGAATCCGTTTCCAATATCGTCTTTTTATTTAAATATTATAGTCGGATTTATCAACACTGAGTTAGAATCTAATTTCTGTCTGCAAATATGAATATCATGAAAATATTGATAAGAGGTGCTACTATTCATTATTATCATCATCAGCCTCTCTCCGCCCACTACTGGACTTCATGTTTCTCCTGTACCGCCCCATCGTTTCCATTCCATATGTTAGAACCGGCCGAATGCTACTGTCAAATTCTTTTCTTTTTAAGGAATTCCAGATATCTTTTTTTTTAAGATCTACAACATTTTGCAGAACGCAGCCCCAATCGGATTTTTCTATGTATCTCTTTCAGTTGGTTTGCCTTACCTAGTTTAAGAAGATGCTGCTATTACATATTGACAAACTAGAATTATGTAAAACAAAAATTAACATATAGTAAAAAATTTGCAATATATAATCATACAGCTAGTCTTTAGATGCTCTAATTCAATAATGTGAAGCAAATCTGCTTTAAATTTTCTTGAAGAAAATTTATCATAAGATACTACATAAAGGTAATTTAAAATTACAGCGCTCTTATTCACATTGGCTCAGAATTTATTATTAAAATTGTTAAAGTTCGTAGATGGAACAGGTAATAATAAAGAAATAAATTGAGAGAATTGTTATTTTTATTTTATTTTAATGCTCTCACTAGCTTCATACAAATTTTTAAACTATTTGATTACATCTCAAGCTAAAATAATAAAACTATTACAAATCTTATCATCAAAAATAAGCTTCGCCTAAAGTAGCAATATATTTTCTCACAAATAAGCTTTGTTAAACTTACAAGAGACATTAATCTCAATGATTAAGCAATTAACATTGTGTTTAGATAAACAAAAAATTCCCCTCGAGTCCTAACTAAGAACTTGAAACATTTCATATAACTCTAAAACCGAAAGATAGTATCTAACAGTATGTGTGACATAGGCAATGACGACATAAATCTATTCAGGCTTGTGAGAGAATACAGATGGGTTATTCTTCATTAAAAGGAAATTTGTTAAGTTGTTAGTGTTGCCAAGTACGTACCTAGTACAGAAAAATTAACATACTTTTATTTTATGATTCATTAATAACTTAAAGTATTTGACTTACGAAGAGAAAGTTTTTATTGTAAATATTACCAATAAATCTCAGTAGTTATATATATATATATATATATATATATATATATATATATATATATATATATATATATATATATATATGTAGTTATGGTTTTTCGGGTATCCCGTGTTAGCTTAAAGTCCCTGGACAGTTTCGATGGAATCTCATCCATCTTTTTCAAACGGTTGATCACTTGACGATATGTTGGCGGAACATTAGTGAAACTCTCCATCAAGGGACTTCAAGCTAATACGGGATATCACACCCGTGAGAAGATTCATATATATATATATATATATATATATATATATATATATATATATATATATATATATATATATATATATATATATACATATATTCGTGCCTTGCTGAAGTGTCACAACTAGAAACGGAAAATTCTATCTTCTTATATTGTGAGTTTTCGATCTATCTGCCTACCTAATAAGCCTTCTTCCATCCAGTGTCAGACATAGGCCGCCCCTTCACCTTTCCATACCTTTCGATTCTACGTCTTTCTAATCCACCCTAAACCAGTCGTTTTATTCAGGTCATCTTTCCATCTTGTTTGGGGCCTTCTTCTGAATCTTTGTCCCAACCATGGCCTCCATTCTTGTATTATTTTATTCCATCTCTCATTTTATTTTCTCATTGTGTGACCTACCCATCTCCATTTCAAACCTGTTACCTGTTCTCTCCTGTCTATCATTTTGGTCTTTTGTCTTATACTTTCGTTTCTGATTCTGTCTTGTAATCTGATATTCAGTATCTGGCGTTCCACTGCTCTCTGCATTTTACTCAGTTGGTCCATCATCTTCTTAGCCAGTGTCCATATCTGGGCCGCGTAGGTGAGAACCGGTAGAATGCATTGATCGAATACCATCTTTCTTAGTTTCAGAGGAATTCTTTTGCTGGTTAGTATTTTCCTTCAATTGCCAAATGCTGCCCATGTCAGTCTGATTCTTCTCTGTACTTCTGCCGTTTGATTTGCTTTTCCACACTTTATTATTTGCCTTAAGTAAATGTATTCCTCTACGTATCCAAGTGTTCTACCATCTATTCTCAGGCCTCACGGACTGTCTTCGTTTGTTATAGCCTTCGACTTATCTCTATTCAGCTCTATGATTTATTTTATAGTTCAGTAATAATTTCCGGTATGCCACCAAAATTATCTGATATTAGCACTACATCATCGGCATAACGCAGATGATTTAATTTTTGTCCATTTATGCTGATCCCTTTTTTCTCCGATTCGAGTTCCTGGAAAACTTCTTCTAAAGCTGCTATAAATAGTTTTGGGTCCATGGAATCTCCATGTCTTACTCCGCGTTTGATAGTTATAGAATTGGTTTTACTATCCGCTTCCACTATCATAAAAGCCAAACCTCCCCCATATGTAAATGAGTTTTACTGTGAGTTATTTAGTACAAGTAAAACTCAATAAAATATTTCACGTGTCCTATATAGTTTTTGTTTTTAAAAATTTCTAGAAAGGTCTCAGTGAAGAAGCATGGAAAAATGTTTAATAGTTTTACTATATACTATATACACTTTGAGTCTAAGACCAAATCTCAACTATGTGAAATACCCTTCTGGGAAATTCAAAGTGAACGAGTGAGTTAAAGAGAAAATATACAACCGCTTACAGAACTTTATTATAATACTAGATACAATGTATAGTAATTTACTAAGCTAACAATATGTAACCAATGTCAACTTATCAGCAATTTTTCTATCATATTCTTAAGTTTATATCAATTAACTTAGTATTAGTAAGGAGCTAACTGAATTTGAATTTGGCATTCTTAAGTTTAAGTGTAGACTATATAATGTTAAATTAAACATTTGGCATATCATATACTGGATAAATGTTCTGTCATCAACTCAATAATCAAATTATTCACTTAGTGAACGATTTTGTACTCGAAATTTTAGCTTATTATTTGTCATATTTCAATGAGGCATTACAGCTATATTAAGAGATATACAATTTCAGTCCTAAATATTTATTAAGAAGAATGCGCAATAATTAACAGGCAATCTTAAAAAAATTTTTAGACTTGATATAGTTTTGTCGGTATCACATCGGTTTAGTAGTGTAGTTGAAACTTATATAAGTTTGATAGTGCAATAAGAATTCAGTTCCTATACCAGAAATAAAATACATGTTTAAATAAAAGCATAGAACCAGTTTTCTTAATTCAAATTAAGTTCTAGGTCATACTATGTCTTTTAAGTTAATATGTTTTATTCTTAAACTTAAGTATAACTTGCTCGAGATTATTATAGGACAGGACAGGATCAGGTCTTTTCAAAATTAGAATATGTTTTTCAGCATGATCCACACTACGCAACAAAAACCTGAAATAGTAAGAAGAGAAGTGGAGAAGGCTATTAAAAAATCGAAAAACAATAAGGCGAGGACGAGAAGATATTCTTAAGGCGCTGGATGATTAGACTATCAAAATTACTCATAAAATTTGTAATAACACCTGGAAAACTGAAATATGACTTAAGAATTAAACGACATATACAATAATACCTCTACATAAGAGAGACTCCACCCGTAAATGTAGTAATTACCGCACATTCTCTCTGTTATACTATGTAGACGAACAGCTCTTTAGAGAACAAGCCAGATTCGTTAGAGGAAGGGGCACAAAAATTGTTAACATCAGACAATGGATAGAAAAATGTAAAAAATATAACGTGTGAAAACCTTTACTGGGACAGCACTGCGATGGTGAGAATAGACAATAGAACGTCCGATTAATTTCATTTTCGCTGAGGAGTAAGAGAGGGCTGTGTTCTGTCTCCTATATTATTTAATGTTTCTTGTGAATTTGTAATGAGAAATGCACGGAACGAGTGGGATGATGGAATTCTAATAAGAGGTGAGCGAATAAACAATTGGCGTTACGCTGATGATACCACGATAATTGCACAAAACTGAGGATGTGCTGGCCACACTCTTAAATCGGATAGAGCAAGAAAGTGAGAAACTGGGTTCAACCATAAACAGGGACAAAACCAAATTGATGTTAGTCGATAAGGATCACAAAATTGTATATCTAGGATCAACCATAAATAGTGTGGGACGATGAGACGACGAAATAAAGAGAATAATATCTCTAGCAAAAAATGCGATGATGTGGCTTACTAACATAAGGAAAAGTCTGTATATAACCAAAAGAACAAAATTAAATCTCGTACAGACTTTAGTCTTTCTGATATTTTCATATGGCGTAAAATCTGGGACGCTTAGAGCGAAACGTAAATCCATTAATTCCTTTTAAATGTGATACTATAAGAGTATCCTGAAAATTTCCTGAACCGCGAGAAGAAACAATCAATCTATAGGGAAAGAATCTTATATAACCGTAAGATTATCATCACTCAATTTTTCAGTAGCAGGTGATAAAATGAACTGGCTTATAACGATGGGAGAAGTCCAGGATAAAAAGAATAGATTCCGTTCGCCAGCAATATAGTCGAATCAAATAAAACAAGTTATAGATCAACCACACACACCTAGCAAAACATTGAAAAAAATGGAGGGAAATGGTGAAGAGAACCGTAAAGTCATTCCAAAGAGATCATGATCGTCAAAATTGAGGAAACGAATAGAGAGGGAGAGAGAATATGTTAACTTTTAAAGTAGTATATTTTATACTGGAGTTATTAGTTGTACACTTTTTAAAATTGTGGATAATAACCGCAAAGAGGAGAAATTAATTTCATTTATGCCGTTTCGACACTTCCCAAACCGATAATATCATATGGGCTCGGATTTAAATTATAACAAAACGGTTTCAACAGTTTGAATTTACATTTATATGGTGTATTAGTGTGGCTTACAATATCCGATTTTCATGGTTTATTACAGAAATTCATGGGTTGTGCACTTTTGGTTTTACAGGCAACTTTATAAATGTAGTAGTAGTAGCGCTAGTATCTGTTGTTTAAAACATAGTGAAGAGTTTTTGTTTAGGCTAAAACTAAGTCTCTTAAATTTGTACAAAGTTTTCAAACTCATACTGTATGTGTGACACCTTTGGATCGGTTCACTTAAACTGACTGATAGCCATTTTCCATTAAAATCATTCCGGAGTTTTTACTAGAAGCATAACCAAAGAAATACTCATACCTAGAATTCATACTTCCATTTACTCTGATTATGCCCACTTAAGAGTAGTTTGATGTTCTCTACAATAGATGGCATCACATTTTTTATCAATTAGAGCACATCATTTAAATCAGTCTTAAGAGATCTATGATTTGACGTTATGATCAAGTTTTCAAACTATTTACTAAATAACGCTGCTTAACCAAAATAAAAAAAAATAACACTCTTAAAAGTATGAACAACAATTTTTACATACTTAGGGAGTCAAGATATAGTAAAATCTTTGATAAAACATAGAAACTTATAATTTTCTAACAGATTAGATCTCCTTCTTTCAAATAAAGTATGTAGTTTAGGGGAGTGGAAAGAGTTTAAATTCAAAGTATCTGATGTCTGTTTACGGAGAGTCGAAACTTTTTGCAAATAAAAGAAAATAGTAGAGCCGGCTTTTCGTTATCGGAAGTGATAAGTCTTTTTCAGCTGTTTTCATTCGTTTCTTAGATACATAGTTGCTGTTTTGGCGAACGTACAGTGTGACCATTCGAGTGGTGTTGTTTTAAAAATACCTACGTTTTATTTTTTTTTAATAATCCTGATCACATTTCGAAGAGATGTTCAGAGCCCGATTTTTTTAAAAAAAAAAAACTTAACCTAACGTAATCCAATCTAGCCTAAGATAAAGTAAAATAATTAAAAATTAGAAAATGAAAAGTAATAGTATCTAAATCTAAAAGTCTTAAATATAACTCAACATAGCCTGTTCCGACCTAACACGACTTAACCAAGCCTGATCTAACCTAACCTAATCTGAATTAGCTTAGCCTAACAAAACAAAATATGAAATAAATATATGTAAAATATATGTAAGGTAGGAAATGAAAAATGGCAGTTTCTGAATCTAAAAAACTTAAATAACCTAACCTATCCTTACTAATCATACGTATGATCAGGTTTATTTAAAAAAAAAAATATTTATAATGAATGAATCTTGAGACCTGTAGATACTTCTGAAACAACACCACTCGAATAGACACATTGTAGAACGGTCTGAAAAAAAATTTCCAATATCTAGCAGTAATTATCTTTCCTATTAAGTTTGGTTATCAAAATGCGTCTAATGCTTCCAAAAGTATATATGCAAAGTAATCACTTAAACAGGATTTTGGTAACAACCAGTTCTTTCTCTTCACCGACTTTATTTGCAGATGAAAAAAGCGGTATGACAAAAAACTCATATCATATATTGATTGAAATAAATTGTTATATTTGGCGTTTGTTTTATTTTTTTTAGAAATTAGATTCCTTTTAGATAGAAAGTGTATCGAATAACATATTGAGTTTACAATATTTTTTATTAAAAATTAACTAAAAATCATATCTCTAGCAATAGCATAAACAGTACCCCGTTGATTAATTTTAAATTTAATATCATGAAATTAACCCTTTTCTGTATATTGGCCCACATTAACTTGAACTGTAATACATAGATCTATCACTTGAAGTGAATAACCATGTTACTGCTAAGTCGCAACTTCTCTTGAGTTATATATGGGCCATGCTTTAAATGATAATGTAGGTGTGTGTAGCATAAATTGGGTTTTAGTTTTGTTGTAAGGAGTTAGAAGACTTTACTAAGATTAGGAGTTTAAATAAGTGTTCCCGGCTAAAATTTTATATCTGGACGTCTGAGGACATTAAATACATATCTTACTTTATGTCATACTAAAATTGGTTCGCTTTTTCTAGACGGTAATTTCTCTAGACAAATTTTGGCCAATATTTTATGAAATAGAAAGTTTGAGGTAAATAATTAGTGATAGATAAGTATTTTTGAATTTTTATTAATTAATAATTTAAGTTTCCTAACGACTTAGACTAACTTACTAAACTGTCTTTGAAGAAATTAAAAAGGTATACTATAAAATCTGACAACTATGAGATACGCATTTAGAAATCCACGTAGATATTGACATACCAATTTGGAACCGTAAAATTCTAAAAACTTGTTATTCACCTTAGTCTGTCTGTTTGTGTTTTAAATAATTTACTTACTATAGCACAATTTAAACGAACTTTGATGAATTATATCAGATTCAAAACCTCTTTCGACTTGATCCAATGCCTTCACTTCACTGACCCTCTATTAGTTTTTTTTGTACCTATTGCTCTGGAGATTTCCTTCTTTCTGGTTTGGCGCAGGTTGGTTGTACACTTTATACAACTGTTTTAAGCGATCTAATTTCCTCAATTCTCTGGACATGATCTTCGTTGCTTTATTTCAATATCCGTCATTAAAAAATAATCAACTTTCATGCATTTTCGTACATTTTCATTGCAAATAACGCCATTTCGAGATATTCCCAGTGATTGTCTGAACATACTACTTTCGTCTACTCAAGTTTCCTTTGGTTTGTTTTCCTTTATTCTCTATGTGTCTGTGCTTTTATTAAATGGTTTATATATATCATATTTTCGTTTTTTTTTTGTCTCGTATTTCAAGGTATTTCCTATAGTTAAATATTTTTACTTATGTCATTCTTTCCCTAATCATCATGTCATATATAATTAGAATAAGTTGTTGTTTCCTTTGGTTTATTTTCCTTTATTCTCTATGTGTCTGTGCGTTGATTAAGTGGTTCATAAATATCATGTTTTCAATCTCATATATCAAGATATTTCCTATAGTTAACTATTTTTACGTATGTCATTCTTTCCCTAATCACCATGTCACATATAATTAGAATAAGTTGTTATTTCTTCTTTTTCTAAGTAGATTTAAACTTTTTTTAAGCTGGTTAAAGAGTTAGAATCTTTAATGTATCCTAGTAATTTCTTAGAAAGTTCTTACTTAGATAATCTGGGAACTTTTCAAACTTAACACCAGTTTTATATGAATAATAAGGCTCGTTTTTAGCATTCCGTACGGAACACTTATAAGATCACTTCGGTGTCTGTCTGTCTATCCGTCTGTCACACCCGATTTTCTCCGAAACTATTTGACATAGAAAGTTGAAATTTGGCACTAATATATTAACTGATGGCTTCATCAGAGCCGTGTAGTTTTGAAAGTTAAATTTCGACTGAACGGGTTAGTTTTGAGGGGTGAATTCAGAAGAGAACATTTTTTACCAGGTTATCAAGAGGAGTGTCAAATGAGTTCAAAAATATACATAATGTCATACTTGTGCACACTTTTCTTTGTATTATCCATCCCTGCCCCCTTATCTCGAAAAGTAGTGATTAAAAAATTTTGAAAAAATTCTGGAATATTTTCCACAAAATGTAGATTGAACGAAAATTATCGCGAGTACATTACCTTTAATAATTTATCTGGTACATAAAAAAAAAAAAAAAAATCAAGGTCATCATTTTTCAGTAAAGATCGGAAAAAAAACTGTTGAAAACTCATTTAGGGTGTGTTTTTTTAAAGTCATTGATCATTTTATACCTCCGTAACGAAAATGTTTATTTTAAGAACAATCAACGTACGGAACACTAATTGCGCCACTCCGATTTGCACTTGGCCGGTTATTATCTAATGTATTGTATTTATTTTAGTATATAATAGAAATATAGATACTATCTTACGGTTAATATAATTTCTGTAGCGAACTGCGTTGAATGAAATATGACAGTATGAAAAGATACAAAATCAATCCAACATTTTATTAGGCACTAAATTCTTAAGACGTGAGATCTCAAAAATCTGAGGTCATTTCTTTTGCTACAAAATTCAACTTAACCTCTTGCATGACGCGATGATTTAGAATTATATTATTATATCAAAATTTTACTTTTAAAACTACATGGCTCTGATTGGGCCCTCAATTCCTATAGTTGTGACAAATTTTAACTTTTCATGTCAAATAGTTTCGGAGAAAATCGGGTATGACAGACAGATAGACGGACGGACACCGAAGTGATCAGATAAATGTTCCATACGAAAGACTAATTTCAGTGAAAAAAATCATCTACAATCTTAAAATATTTCGGAATGAAACTTAAGACAATTTTATAATCTTTAGCAAACAGGTCTTTTAGTTTTTTTTAATCAAAAATAATAATCAAAAAGACAAAGCCTGAGATATATATGTACGTATTTACATATGTATCAAATTTTTCCAGAGAATTACTCGAGGTGCAGTGTTGTTAATATGCCGACAAATTAAATGGACAATAGGGACACCGCTGGTTGCAAATAAACATAGAAGAGAACGAAGTATGGAAAATTTGTAACAAATAATAGTAGTCTTCATAATTCTAACTATATTTGATCGACATAAGTAAAATATTTTCTGAAGCCTCTCTGCTATTTAGTTTCTATTATTGTCCTAATGCATCTTATTAATACCGTTATCTTTTTTTAGCAACATAACTAGTTCCATAGCATCGGCACCTTTCCCAGACTGCCATCTATTTATACTTATGAAGATAAAAGTCGATGACATTTTTTCCAAGCGAATATATAAAAACTTTAACAAAATAAATACCACGAGAATTTAGATATAGCCAAAAAAAACTAAAATCAAACCTAAACAAACGAGAGATTACCTAATTTCTAAATTTAATTTGTGACCATGAGAATCTTATGCTTATTGCGAATTCTCATTTTAACAAGCAGCAGAATACCCTAAAAAATACCACGCAGCTTCCGACCATTTTCTAAACAATCCCTTTTTTTCTAGTCATTTATGAAGAACTTTCTCCATTAACCCCACTTAATCAGGCATAAACCTCAGTTATTCACTGTCGTTAAAGTGTCCGTTAGCCATTACTCCCTATCGTTGATAAAAGCAACCGAAGGGTTATGGAAGGTGTTAAGTTTTCTAACGAACTCAATTTAAAACGTGCGTGATAGTAGAGAAAGGTGAACCTAAAAGGACAAGTTTTATTTGCATTGATCATTGCACTTTAGGAGAGTAATTAAGGTAATTAATATAGGTATATTTCAGTTATTTATTAACAACTTTTTCGTTACCAAGCTAGTAAAAAACCCAATAGACCAAGACTCGTTTATTTCAACTTTACAAGTAGAGTTTCAAAAATATTCAATCAATTATAAATTAAAACATTAATTAAATTCTTATCGTTTCGTTAATCGTTTAAAAACGATTTATCTTAGAGTGTGTCAAGTAAGAACGTGACCGCTCGTATTCTTGAAAAAAATGTGTTTCGAGAACATTTTTTGCCATCAATGTATTCTTTAGTATGCTAACAACGGCACAATTACCTTGGTAAGTTATTCAATTGCCTCCTGCATCAATAATCGCCTGGCATCTTCGAGGCATGCTGTCGACGAGATTCTCTGCATACTCTGCAAATTTTTCAGATCTCGCGAAACAACAGCAAATAAGTCCTCAGAGTCTTTCCTCTGAGCTTTCTTTTTAAAAAGGGACCAAAAATTTTCAGTAAGGTTGGCATCCAGCGATTGAGAGGGCCACTCTAGTATCTTATCGCGGGCCAAGCGAGTCGCTTCACAACATGATTTTCGCCCAGCAAAGGTTTTTTCAACGAGCTTCGGAATTTAACATCATGAGCAAAAATGTTGTCGAATGGTCTCATGGGACAAGTCGCATTCACGCAATGTCAATTTCGGCTCACGATTCGTTTTTCAACTTTGCCTACTGAGCCACGTTTTGGCAAGTCGCCGACATTTTTTCGTCTCTTTAAAACGATTTACCCACTTTTTCACAAACGTTACCTACTTTTTAATATATTTAGCGACCGCGGAATATGTCATTGGATGGGAACAAAGAAAGACTGCCTCAAATCGACGCGCAAACAAGGGAGTCATTTCGGATTTGACGTGATTTCGATGAAAGTTCGGAATCGACTGATACTTTTACTAAAATACGTAGTAGGCAAAGGTTCCTTTTACCGATTTTTTGTTGAATCGCTAGAATCGCTTCTACCAAAAATGAACTATCGCTGACACGTTCTACTTGACAGACTGTATATACGATATTATTAACTTTTAGTTAAGTTTTGATTATTTTTTTCTAAACTACCATTCAGTCTATTAGAATCTTAATGACTGATGAGAATCAAAATTTGGCCCTCCGTCCAAAGCAGCCCTTAAGTGGGAAGAGGATGCTAAGAATTCTCCCGTCGTTCACCAGTAATAATGTTGGAAATAAAAGTGATAGCATAAACGTATATTACAAAATAGTACCCATTACCACTACATAGCTTCTTCATAGCAGGAAAAGTTGCAAATGTCAAGGCGGAAATGGACAGAAAGAAGATGGAGATCTTGGGACTGAGCGAGGTCAGATGGCCTGGATCTGATAGTCACAGGAGAAACAAAGCACATATTTACATTTCAGGGGAAACTGACCGAAAACATGAATATGAAACTGCTATTTTTGTTTTAAATGAAACCGCTAAATTAATTTTAGACTTTGTATCAATTAGTAAACCGTGTCATATTATTAAAACTAACATCATATCGGACATTGAATATTGTTCAGACATACGCACCGACAAGTAAGAAATTAGACACAGAAGAATTTGACGCCAATATAGGTAAGGCTATGCGACTTACCAAAACAGGACAAATAACGATGGTAATCGATGACAAATACTAAGATCGGACGTGGCGCGGAAGGTGATGTTGTAGGACAGTAAGGTCTCGGAGTGAGAAACGTTAGAGGGACTAGACTTATACAGTTCTGTACCGAAAACAATCTTCTTGCTACCAATACTTTCATTAAACTGCACCCCAAGTGATTATATACCTGGAAGTCGCCCGAAAGCAACAAGCAAAGGATAATAAGAAATCAAATCAGTTTCATCTCTATAGGACATTTTCAAAAATATGTAAAGTTAGTAAAGGCTATCGTGTCGCAGATGTGTATAGTGACCATAATCCTGTCGTAATGGATTTTAGACTAAAACGATTTGTAAAAGTCGTAAACAAAGAACCAACCAAACATATAGACATTGATATATAATAAAAGACTGTTTTTAGTCAATTTCCACTGGTTTATTTAAATTGCGATGACGCATTTCGCTGTCGATGCAGCTTCTTCAGATCTACATTTTACACTGGTATTGTTATATTCTTAACTTTATTCACGAATTCGTATGAGTTTTTGATACTATATTTAGGTTCAAATTTGGTATGATATTTGATTAAATCAATTAAAAAGGATGACGTCTTATATGCTGGAGCAGACATATAGGATTCAACTGGTCTGATTAGGTGGTCAAGTTTGTGTAGTTTTATGAGTAATAAAGTTGTGGGATTTGGGGATTCATATTTATCAATTTAAATTTATCTTTATCGTGAATGATACTTTTGGCCTGTTCAATTTTTTGTTTTATTTCTTTTAGAAAAATATTTGTTTGATCTTTATTTAAAATTTCGTACTTTCCTGTTTTGAAAAAAATTTAACGTTTCATTAATATAGTCGATTTTGTCTATTGCTGTTACTGTGTTACCTTTATCTGCTTTGGTAAAGATTACATCATTTTGTTTTGCTTTACTCTGAATGGTTATTATTGTCCTTAAGTCTTGGTTGATGTTGTTATTATTAGATATGAATTCTTTTTTAATAATTTCGGCTATTTGAAATTTTGATAATATGTTAGGACTATCATTCAAGGCTATCTCAGTATCAATCTCCGATTCTTTGATATTAAAGTTAGTTTGAATATTGTGTTTGAAACCTTTTGTTAGAAGATTTTTTTCCTTGTCCGAAAAAGGTATGTTGGAAATGTTAATAAATCGACTCAAAAAATGGTGATAAGTAAAAAATTCTTTTTCTTTCTTATATTATGTTGTACGTTTTTGTTGAATGAGATACTGTAGTTTATCGTATTGTTTTAAATATTATTTTTATGTATTGTTGTTTTTACTTTTTCACGTGTGTTTGTATCTAAGACCATAAATTCTTTAAAATTTAGTTTAAATAATAATTCTGTGTGGATTACCTTGAGATACATGTTATATGAGTCTCTAATGCCATACTGGATTTTTCTCTCTGTATATATCCATTTTCTTTTGGCGAGTATAACTGCTTCTTTGGCTGCTTTGCTGGTGTTTTGAGTTTTAAGATTTATGTACTTAGTGTAAAATGTAGATCTGAAGAAGCTGCATCGACAGCGAAACGCGTCATCGCAGTTTAAATAAACCAGTGGAAATTGACTATATTTATAATGAATTTCCATCAAGTAGGAGCTACAACCATCCAAAATATAGACATTGATAAGCTAAGAAATCATATTTGAAAGAAACATATAAGCGCTACACTTGAAACCGAACTGGTAACAATAGGGTGCAATGACAAACAGAATACCGCATGTCCAGAAACATCGTCGGACACACAAAACATAATAAAAGAAAAGAATGAAGGACCCAGGAAATTCTAGACCTAATGAACGAAAGAAGAAAATATAAAATAAGGCATCAGATATAGAGGAAGCTCAACAGGACTATTACCAAAAAAATTAATAGAAGCGAAGGAAAAGTGGCTATCGTATAAGCGCAACGAGCTAGAAACACTACAAGAAAAATTTGATTCATTTAACGTACACAAAAAAGTGAAAAAAATGACTGTCAGAAATCGAAAACACCAAAGGTCAATATTGAGAGACAAAACAACGAGATAATCATAGAAACCGAGGCCAAACTTGTAGTGGGGAGAGCGTACGTAGAAGTACTATTTAATGATAACAGACCTGACCTTCCATCACCACAGATAGTGACTTAAGTGAGAAAATCCCAGAAATCTCTAACAGTGAAGTTATTTATACGATCAAGATACAAAAGAATGGATTTACCACCGTCAATTTCGATAACATACATGCCGAAATTCTCAAATTAATAACGGAAGAAGACGGTAGAGGTTTGGATCTTGTGAAATCGATATTCATTACAATTTACAAATCAGAAAGAATACCTCGCGACTGGCTAAGATCAACATTTAAAACTATACCAAAAAGGAACAGCTCCCAATTTTGCGATGATTATCGAGTGATTAGCCTGATGTTCGTATTTACAAAAAGCGTGATCATCAAATTGATGATACACAGTTTGGATTCCGAAATGGTTGTGGCACGCAGGAAGCACTGTGTACACTAAAAATACTTGCCCAAAAGCGTAGAGATATGAAAATCAACATACACTGGTGCTTTATCGATTACCGCAAAGCCTTTGACTGCGTTAATCATCAAAATATGATTAAGATTTTGAAATTGGCAGAAATTGGCGAGGCGACTTAGGCATCATTGCAAACCTTCATTGGCACCAAAGAGCAGAAGTCAAAGTGGAATGAGCAACAACGGAAGTGATACTAATCAAGAGAGGTGTACAACAGGGATGTATTCTTTCTTCGCTTCTCTTCAATCTGTGTTCAGAAGCCCCATTAAAAGAAACACTAGATGGAGTTACGGGAGGAATTAACATAAACTGTATTATGAGAAACAACATCCGTTATGCGGACGATACCGTTATTCTAGCAGACCATCTAGCAGATCTACAACATATGATGGGTTATGTCGTCCGGCATAGCCAGATGTTTGGACTCTATTTAAATATCCCAAAAACTAAAGTGCTAGTGTTCT
>CM032449.1:154482465-154502465 GCA_019049505.1 Pachyrhynchus sulphureomaculatus
TCATCGAGCCATTTGTTCACATCTTCGTACGAACCAAAGCGCTGCTCAGCAAGTGCGTGACCCATCGATGCAAACAAGCGGTTATAGAAAGGAGCCAAGTCTGGTGAGTAAGCCGCATGGGGTAGAACTTCCCAGCTGAGTGCTTCCAACGTGTCGCTAACTAGTTTTGCCGTATGTGATGGAGCATTGTCATGAAGAAAAATGACTTTGTGTTGTCTCTTTCGGTATTCTGGCCTTTTTTCAAGCAGCGAACGGTTCAAATCGGTTAGTTATTGTTAGTAACGTTTAGTATTAACCGTTTCCCCAGGTTTTAGCAGCTCATAACAGACCACGCCCCTCTGGTCAGACAGACTCAGAGCATCGTCTTTCTGCCAAAGCAATTCGGTCTTGCGGTCGATGTGGATGGTGCGCCTGGGTCTACCCATGATTTTTTGAGCTTGGGATTCTCAAAATAAATCCACTTTTCATCCCCTGTAACTATACGATGCAAAAACGACTTCCTTTTGTACCGAACGAGCAAAATGTCACACGTGTTTTTGCGCCTTTCCATTTACCTGTCGTTCAACTCTTGTGTTACCCATCTACCGGTCTTCTGAATCTTTCCCATCTCTCGTAGCTGACTGGAAACAGCTTGTTGACTAACGCCCAATTGCTCGGCGAGTTATTTTTGTGTTTGCGAATCATCTTCGTCCAACAATGCTTGCAATTCCACATCTTCGTATTTTCTTGGCGGTTTTCCACGTTCCTTGTTTGCAACATCGAAGTCACCTCTTTTGAAACCCCGAAACCATCGTTCACTCGTATCTTGCGATGGAGCATGTTCACCATAAGCTTCTCGAAGTAATCGGTATGATTCAACAGCAGTTTCCTTTAAACGAAAACAAAAAATTAATGCTGTCCGCGAATGCTCTTTGTTAGGTATAAAGTTTGACATATTGAACACAACAACACAAACACTATGCACACATTTTTCCAATTTATCACTCGTGCGCGTCTGATACTTGCTGATGACACAACAAAATGGCGCAGTTTCAAATCTTTATAGCACAAACTGCATTGGTGCACCATCTGTTGTCTGAAATCCGCATTTCATACTTGTACACCGGTACACCTGGGCGCAGCAAAAAGTATGTATATTTAAAAAAAAAATTTAAAGGTTATTAAGTGAATAATATAAGAGAATGGCGATTATATATTTTTATTGTACTTTAAATTATAATATTTTTTTTTAAATATGTTTTAAATTATAATTATTTTTTATCGAGTTAAATGGACCACTGAAGAAAACTATGGCACCTCCTTGTCTGAAGGATGACTTCACAAAGAATAATCCAATATGCAAAAAAAAATCTGATAAAATAATGTAGTAGTTAAAAATTATCGCAGGTTTTTTTTTTAAAATAAGAGTGTTTTTAACTTTAGTATGCAATTTTTGACCCAAAAAATTATGGTTAATTATTTATAAAAAATTGTCTATTAGAAAAATTTTTAAAATCCCTCGACATTTTGTAGAACAAGTAATTATTAAGATTTAAAAAGAAATTACAAGAAAAATTAAAAATTGACCAAGTTATATGGCAGACAGTGTCTGAAAACAGGTAGCGGTCCCAATCCGACACCAGGCCACATTTAATGCTATGACTTTGTAATGGAATGAAATTTTGCTAATTTTTTTTTTAATGTTCTTAAAGAAGGAGAATAAAATCCGCAAAAAAAAAATCGAATTTTTGAAAATTCGAGGTGTATGTAACCCCTTAATTTAGGTATCGATCCGTAGAACTTCATAAATAACTTAAAATAAATTTGTTGTCTGCGCATTCTTTTATTGAAAAACAATCTTATTTTAGACAGCAGCCAGTTGTCTGTTTAAAAATTTAACATGCGTGTATACCGCCCATTTGTTCTCAATTGGAGATACGTTATATATCACCATAAATATATTATTACAAAAAATCATTCTTACTTTTTTATATCTACCTAAAAGTGTCGTTCATGAATAAAAGAAAAGGTTAAGTAAGAGTGATGTGTGGTGATTTTATGTAAGTATTCCGATTTAAACCTTTAGCAAACAGATACTGTAGCTTCAGTTACTGTTACCATCTTAAAAATTTAATATCATTTAATTCTAATGGCATTATCTTTTTAAACAATCTCTATTCTTCTCTATAAACGATATTTCCTCTCATGATAATGGGTCGCTATAAAATATATTTTTTATGAAAGTATTCCCTCAGTTACAGAAACACTAGTTTTGCCATAATAATTTCATTTTAAAAATTCAAACATATTTAAAAGCAAGAGTTTCCGTCTTCAGCGATTAGAGTTACACTGAAGAAAAATCTTTAGCATTTTTGGCTTAACGGTCTTCTTTTTTTTTATCGCTCATCTCCCCGCCTCAATAAGGATTTTACCCTTTTTCCATATCCCTAGGATATCGGCGAGGATGTCATAATATCCGTCAGCGTTGTCCAAGTGCCGAAACATACATTTTTGTATTTCACGGCCCTTTTAAATAACGCGGTAGTGCTGCCACGGATGTTATTTGCATTTCTGCAAACAACTACTACCTATGTGCGTGGCCAGGCCAAATATACTTAAATAAATTAATAAATAAGTATACCAACCTGCGGGATTGAACCCTCGACCTTCTGCACAGTAGCAAAGTACTATGCCACCGAGCCACGGCCAGCTTCATTCTTCGAACACTGTTTTTCGAACAGAAAATATAAGTTTTCATTGAACTGTCCACTTTTATTATGCAAGTTCTTTTAATTAGTTAGTTTCTTTGAAACTAAGGGAGTTTAGTAATGGTTTAATTTCAACCAGTTATTCTTTCTACTCCATAAGTTTAAAGGGATTTCTTTTCTAGATCATAAGATTTAACTGCTAAAAATGG
This sequence comes from Pachyrhynchus sulphureomaculatus, assembly GCA_019049505.1. Lineage (NCBI taxonomy): Eukaryota > Metazoa > Arthropoda > Insecta > Coleoptera > Curculionidae > Pachyrhynchus > Pachyrhynchus sulphureomaculatus. The sequence continues at coordinate 154,485,362 of CM032449.1, forward strand.
AAGCTCTTTCGTCCGAAACATGTACGGATTTCTAAAATAAAACTAGTGTAGCGGACTGAATGTCTTACTTCCTTCCTTACCTACCTTTAAAATACTATGTTTAGAATACACGATCCAACGCAATTCATGAACTCAATTGTATCTCGGAACGTTATTTATGTTCTAACTTGAAGACTGTATAAAATAACTTGTTAAATTGTCTTTACATACTTATAAGAGAATGGTGTTTACATATTATGACAGCATATTGGTTAGGATACACATATTTTCTAGCTGTTACTAGGATAAGTCTATAAAACTGCAACAAGCCAGAGGGACTTAAGGAGAGACTGTTTGTGGCCCTCATGTTTCCTCAGAGAGCATTTATTGCGAGTGGCAGTTGACGGATTTCTTTCTAATACCTTCACTATCCACGCCGGTGTACCCCAAGGCTCCATACTGTCTCCTACTCTCTTTCTCATTTATATTAACGATGGAAAAGACCGATAATCCAATCTACAGCTTTGCAGATGACAGTACACTTATCTCTTCATTCACTTTAAACGCTCGGACATCGGCTACTCAGACGAATATCCGCAGACAGCAGGAAGTCATTCAACTTAACAAAGACCTGGAAGAAACTCTATCTTGGGGTGACAGTAACCAAGTGGAATTTAACGCCACAAAAACCCAGGCGGCAGTTTTTTCTAAAAAAGTTAACGTTGCTGAACCCGACATAGTTATGTCGGGGCACTCCATCCCTCTAACATCGTCACTCAATTTGTTGGGCGTTAATTTGGGAGCAAATATGTCCTGGCATGAACATGTTGCAGGTATAGCAAGGAGAGCTTCTCAGAAGTTGGGAATATTATTTCGAACCAGAAAGCTTTACACTTCACAACAACTGTTAATTCTTTACAAAGCTCAAATTCGACCAACTATGGAATACTACTCCCATGTTTGGGGCTCCGCTCCCAAACATACACTGCATTTGTTGGATTCTATTCAGAGAAGAGCTGTTCGTCTGATTGGAGACCCGGAACTGACAGGTGGCCTTGATTCGCTGGAACATCGAAGAACGGTTGGCGACTTGAGCCTATTCTGCAACTATTTTCATGGAAAGTGTTCGAAGGATGTGGCCCGTTTAATTCCTCCCAGAGCGGTGCATGTTAGAAGTACACGTCACGCTAATACTTCACATCTGTATGAGGTTCAGCTTGTTACTCCTCGTACAACGCTTTTCAAGCAGTCATTTATATGGAGAACATCATCCCTTTGGAATAATTTGCCCAGGACTGTGTTTCCCACCGAGTACAATTTACAGCGATTTTAGAACAACGTGAATCGCTTTCTCTCCACACGTGTCGCTCCTGTAGCGCTTTAGGGACTTCCCTGTAGCATGTGTGCTAGACCCATAAAAAAAAAGAAAAAAAAAATAAATAAATAAAAACTCTCCTTATACAGTACTCGTTAGGTCTAAAAGTACATTCGTTGGTAATTACTTTACTTTACTTTTATTTAGTTCCTTGTTACAATACGTTCATAGATTTCAAAAAAGTCAATTAAAGTTCGAGGGTGAATTGATAATTCTGGTAAATTCTCACGAAATGGTGGAAGTTTTATTAAGCTGCATGGGAAGCGTGATTCTTGTAATGGTTTGTGTTCACAGTTACAAACAGATAAAACGTACAATTATTTGTTAGCAGCTATCGTAAATGATGGATAGAAATGATTAAAAACGAGTGCAGTGATAAGACATTTTTAAAAAAGAAAGTGGCCTGGGCTCCATATAATAACTGAACTGAAGGAAGTTAATGGGTACCCTGCACCAGCACTCAAGAACACTTTTAACTAAATCAATGAATTTAATGGATTTGAACGTGGCCGTACGTTTATAACGCCGACTTCTTTTATTAGTATTCCGTACGTAACACTTATAGAGTCACTTTGGTGTCCGTCTGTCTATCCGTCTGCTTCTCTGTCCGTCTGTCCATCTGTCACAGCCGATTTTCTCCGAAACTATTTGACATAGAAATATATCAAATAAAAACACGAGTTCAAAAATATATATGGTGTAATACATGCGCACACGTTTTTCTGTATTATTGTTATTGCTGTCCCCTCTCATCTCGAAAGTACTGATTAAAACATTTTGAAAAAATTCTGGAATATTCTCCATAAACTGTAAATTGAACAACAATTATCATAAGTGCATTACGTTAATAATTTATCTGGTATAAAAAAGCCTATTATAATTATATTCCGTGACATCTGGTGAAAGTGTTTATAACATACTTTTAATTACATTACTGTTACTAAGTGGCGAGTCGCTCTTATTCCGATATATAATTTTGAGGTAATCACGGTACGAAATACTAATTGCGGAAGTCCAACTTGCACTTGACCGGTTTTTTTTTTTAATAGTAAAAAGCAATTTTAATTACCTAAAAGCTTATTACCCTTTTCCTTGTTTTTCCTCAGGCTATAAAACCTGATAAATTTGCTCCTCGCCACTGCATGGATAAATTGAATTTTGTTGGATTGAATTTCAACAGTTTAAAAAGAACCGATAAATTGACTCAAACAGGAAAATTATACTTCCCTTTTTTTTTAATTTTTTGACTTAATTTAATTTAATTTAATTAGGACCATTTTGGGAAATTAATATGCAGGAAGTTTTAAGCACTTATGCACAAGAGGAATTTCTGTATTATGTCTATAAGGAATCTTAAAGCCGTTTATATATTTTTGCCTTCCTATTCTCAAATAATTTGTCCTTGTCAGTTCCTATAATATGAGGTAGAAACAAACCTATTTGGACCTTGGATTCCTCACAAGTTCAAAAACTACGTTGTGATTTTTTAGCAGAAGAACTAACTACAACTAAGGTGCTTTAGATTCTATCTAAAATATCACAAAATTTGGATTTAGTCCTACGGTTCCAAAACGAAAATTTAATCAACTATTAGGGTGTCTAGAAATAAGTTTAAACCAACGAAATTTGTTCATTCTCGCAGCGCTTCAAAAAATAATGGAAGGACTGTTAATGGTAATTAATATGCAACAATTTGTTTGCCGAATTGCGTAAAACAAACTAAAAACCTCATATTATCCTTCATACTGACAAGTTAGATGGTAAATGCGTATATGGCTTAGATTGCGTTTAGTTACTTAAGGTTACACGATTGTGTCGATATCCCCTGATTCACTATGGCAAAAATATCACGATGAAGCTTTCAGAATAAAAAACATTACGGAGGTAAAATTGTTCTTAGCCGGAAAAGATGTAAAAAATTATCGACTAAACCAAGAAGGCACACAATCAAAGAATTAAAACAGCTGTTTGCCAGATCCTTTTAGTCAGTCACTAAGGCCATTAGTTAACTCTCACTAAATCCAATATACCATTACTCATATGACCAGATAATACTATTGCAACATCTGTTGAGAAAGCCAACTTATTGGCTGAACTCATTGCTTTATATTCTACTGCCAATTTCCAACTAACTATTCCCATAATGCAGTCAAGGATGCTCGATATTATTTTCAGATGTAATATAATACGTATTTTAATGAACTTAGACACCAAAAAAGTTTCTGGCGCTGATGGAATACTAGTACATATTTCTGAAAAAATGCGCGAGCGAACTACCGCTAGTTTTCTCTAGACTTTTCAAGCTATCCTACACAAAGGATATGTTTCCTTCCTGTTACAATTCAGCCGATACCCAAGAAAAGTAAAAAATGACCTTGCCAAACAACTGCCTACCGACCAGTCGCTCTGCATTTAATAATTTAAGGATCTGCGGCACGGCAGTGCCCCCGCCAAGTCGAGCAGAAAGCACAGCCGTACCATCCTTTTCCACTCACGGCACTTTCGACCCCCCTGTAACTTCGTTGTGGATAAAGCTAGAAGAAGCCTGAATTATCAGTGACCAAGAGGACATACTATACTAGCTATATTCCTAAATTACCTATTATTTATACCTTATAGTTTACGAACTATCGCCAGTCTAATTTCATTAATTTTGTCACTGACACACTCACCGATCATCAAAATTCTAAGGTACTTCTAGCAGACACACAAACTTCAAATTTTGAATTTAGTTAGTGTTTAGCGTATAAAGGAAAAAAAAACTGAAACATCCCAAAATTTCAGTCTCGTTTTCTAAATCGTACAGTCACTTAAGCCAAAAAAGAGGGTCAACTTCGGAATGAGAGATAATAAGCTGTAAACTTGTATAAACCTTTATTTTGGCATTCTAAAAGTTGTCTCAAAAGTCTCATAAAATCTCGTGTCAGCGTGTTAAGATATTCAAGGTCAAAGGTCACAAAAAATCGTTTTTTTTTGCAAATATCCCGCTTCCTATAATTTTAATGATATTTGTTTCTATCATAAAAATTGTAGAGCATAAAATTCTCTATAAATTTTGTTCTAAACATTTTTTTATACGCTTAACCGTTTTTGAGATAGAACGCGGAGAGCGCGCAGCGCTCAGCTATACATAGCATAATGCAAGGTCAACCGTGAGTCCCGGTAAATAATACGTCCTATAAAGTTAATTAATCACTAAAAAATCCATAATTATGAATAATTTGTATTATTTATTAATTAATATATTATATTTAATAATATCTTTCATTTATCAAATATATTCGTTTAATAATACTTACCTACTTTGTGTAATTAAAAAATTATTAAGTGAAATAGTTTAAGTATATTTTAATTATAAAAAAGTATGAAGATGATGCTTTCATAATAGCAGGGCTAGAAGATAATATAGTTATTAAAATAGGAGCAAAAGTCATGTAAAGACGAAATATTGACGTGAGTCTTGGCTTAGTCAACGGTTCCATCGGTATGGTACAAGAAGTAAAGGTTGATCCTGAAAATACAAATAAAATAAAAAAAAATACATATTACATTTAATAATAAACATCTTTATGAGCTTGGTCCAGTCCAAACTAAAATTGAAATTATTAATAGAGCATGTTCATCGCGAACAGTTTGCGATATGTATAGCCTATGCTATTACCATACACAAAAGTAAGGGGCTAAGTCTAAACAGTGCACTGATGGCCATCGGTTCTTCAATGTTCACATGCGGTCAAGCACACGTAGCACTTTCGAGAGTGACAAGTCTGGGCGGATTACTTCTAATTAATGTCGACTTCGGTAGTATTAAAGCTCAGGAGTCCGCAATCGTTGAATATAATCGACTTAGAAGCACTTATCGTCCAGACTTGTCAAAAATTGTTACATCATAGCCTTTGAGAAAAACCACTAAAGATAGGGAGTGGGCTTTAAGAAAATCCATAGCTGACGTACAAGAAATATTACCCGAGAAGAAAAAAAGGGGACTACCTACAAAAAGAAATGAGATCCCATCAAAAACATAAAATGTAAAAAATGCCAAGTCTCGCAACGTAGTCTTTCCACCACAAAAAGTTGTGGAATCTCATGTAAAACCAAGTCAGTTATTTTAGTTAGTATCTATGGAAGCACCTGTTCAACAACTTTGCCATAAATTGTTATCTAATTACTTACCTACCAACATTTATAGTGACCGTATCAATATTAGACATCTTTACCTCTATAATAAATATAATGACTTGGCAATCGCACGGCAACATAATCACATAAGAATAATCTACTATTTCGATTACTAAGTAAGTCTAAACAGTGCACAGTATTATAAATAGTAGATTATTCTTATGTGATTATACTTTATTCTTAAGTGCACTGTTTAGACTTACTTAGCAATCGAAATAGTAGATTATTCTTATGTGATTATGTTGCCGTGCGATTGCCAAGTCATTATATTTATTATAGAAGTAAAGATGTCTAATATTGATACGGTCACTATAAATGTTGGTAGGTAACTAATTAGATAACAATTTATGACAAAGTTGTTGAACAGGTGCTAGATACTAACTAAAATAACTGACTTGGTTTTACATGAGATCTCACAACTTTTTGTGGTGGAAGGACTGCGTTGCGAGACTTGGCATTTTTTTTTTACATTTTATGTTTTTGATGGGATTTAATATTATTAGAGACCGCCAATATGGTTTTCGAAAGCAGAGATCAACAGAAGATCTTCTAACTTATGTAATATATGTTTGGAACAACGCAATTGAACATTTTGGAGAATCTCGAGCGGTTGCACTTGATCTATCCGAGACATTCGACTGTGTTTGGAAAGATGGATTATTGGCTAAGCTACACTCTTATGGTATATCTGAAAGGTTTGTTTTCGTGTTTGCTCAGAAAACGTTCTTTATGAGTCGCAGTTAATAGATTTCTTTCTAATACCTTCACTATCAACGCAGGTGTGCTCAAAGTTCTATCATTCACTTCATTCACTAACCTTATGGATCACAGCTTTCGGTGGATTTGGACGAAACTTTGGGAAAATGTAATTTACGCGATGCTGAACAAAATATCTCATAGCCCAACTTTAACCTATGAGCCGTTTTCATTCTAGGATGTCTTGTAAGTGAAATAAAAATTGCCGTTCCGCTCTTTGCGCTATCCAGGATCAATGACGTGGACGTGACGGTGTGTGTGTGTGTATGTACGTAAGAGTATACTATTAATCATTATCGATATTCATTAAATTCAACAGATTGCATTGTAGTGGTCTTTCTCCCTCATCTAATACCTGGTTCAAGAGTGCATCCGATGGATGCCTTATATTTTGTTCATACCTGGAATATCTCAAAAACCACACTACACTCGCCACATGGGCCCATGATTCAAGTATTCTAGCGCCGAATTGACAATAATAATTCATTATGTCTTCATCATCGTCAATATTCATGTTCTTAACACGTAGGCTGAAAAGTTTTTGGCCTGACATATAGATGTCGCCCTTTGCAAGAAATCCATATGATTTTTAGGAGGTACCAACCTTCAAATGCTACGTGTCAAAATTTCATAATATTTCGATGATTAGTTGCAGTGGTTTTAGTGACGCTATTTTTGATATTTTCAAAATAATGGAAAAAATCGAATTTCGTGTGTTGATAAAGACTGTTATTTAATGGGAAAAAATACCGTTCAAGCAATGGCTTGATAAGTCTTACGGGGACTATGCCCCTGGAAAATCACGCATCATTTACTGGTATGCTGAATTTAAACACAGTCGTACAGATACAAATGACGCTGAACGCTCTGGATGCCCAATTCAGGTGGTTACACCGGAAAGCATAAAAAAAAAACAAAATTGTTTTGGATGACCGTAAAGTGAAATTGCGTGATAGCTGACACCCTACAGATATCAAAAGAACGTGTTGGTCATATTTTGCATGAACATTTGGGCATGAGAAAGCTCTGTGCGAAATGGGTACCGCGTTTGCTCACAGTAGATCAAAAGCAACAACGTGTTGATGATTCTGAGCGCTGTTTGGACCTATTTAAGCGCAATAAAAAGGATTTTTTCATGCAATATGTGACAATGAAAGAAATATGGATCGACCACTACATACCGGAATCAAATCGGCAGTCAGCTGAGTTGACTGCAGCCGGTGAAAGCAGCCCGAAGCAACCAAAGACACAACAGTCGGCTGAGAAGGTTTTGGTCTCTGTATTTTAGGATGCGCATGGAATAATTTTCATCGACTATGCTGAGAAGGGAAAAGCCATCAATATCTAATATTATATAAAGTTATAGGTGCATTTGAAGGCAGAAATCGCAAAGAAACGAACCCAAATAAACAAGAAAAAAGTGCTCTTTCATCAAGACAATGGCACCGTGTCACAAGTTAATGGTTGCGATGGCAAAATTCCATGAATTGAAGTTCGAATTGCTTTTTCATCCTCCGTATTATCCAGATTTGGCCCCCAGCGACAATTATTTATTCTCACACCTTAAAAATATGCTCGCGAGAAAGAGATTTGGCTCCAATGAAGAAGTTATTGCTGAAACTGAGGCTATTTTGAAGGCAAAGACAAATCGTTCTACAAGAAAGGTATAGAAATAGAAAAGCATTCGACTGATTGCATTGTTCTTGAAGGAGATTGATGAATGAAGTCGAATTTTGCAAAAAAAAAATTGTTTTAAGTAGCTAGACCAAAAACTTTTCAACCTATTTGTTAATTTAATTTTTTTCAATTTTTATTTCACTTAGACTTCCTAGAATAAAAACAGCTCATAGGTTCAGCATCGCGTAAATTACATTTTCCGAAAGTTTCGTCCAAATCCACCGAAAGCCATTTTCCATAAGGTTAGTGCGGGGTCCTTTGACTGACATTGAAATACTGCTCCCATGTTTAGGGATCTGTTTTCAAACATTCACTGCGGAAGAGAGCTGTTCGCCTGATTTGAGACTCAGACTTTTGCGTTTTACATATTCGTATGAGACCTAGCTTGTCACATCTCGTACAACCCTTTTCAAACAGTCTTTTATGCAGAGAACATCATCCCTTTAGAATGATTTGCCCAGAACTATGTCTCCCACCGAACACAATTACAGCCATTCAGAACCAATGGGGATTCTCCTGCAGCACGTGTGCTATGCCCACAAAAGAAATTGCGAGCTTTTACACAGTCCATTAAACAATCAAATAACACGTAAGCTGAAAAGTTTTTGATCTGACACATAGATGCCGCCCTTTTCAAAAAATTCATATGATTTTTTGGAAGTACCAACCTTCAAACGATACATGTCAAAATTTCATGACATTTCGACGATTGGTTTACGAGTTACAGTAGTTTCAGTAACGCTACTTTTGATATTTCATGTGTTGATTAAATACTGTTTTTTGTTGGAAAAAAAATATCGTTCAAGCAATGGCTTGATAAGTCTTACGGGGTCTCTGCCCCTGGAAAATCACACATCATTTACTGGTAAGCTGAATTTAAACGCGGTTGTACAGACTAAACTGACACCCTAAAGATATCAAAAGAACGTATTGGTCATATTTTGCATGAACATTTGGACATAAGAAAGCTCTATTCGAAATGAGTACCGCGTTTGCTCATAGTGGACCAAAAACAACGTGTTGATGAGTGCTGTTTGGACCTGTTTAAATGCAATAAAAAGAATTTTTTCATGCGATATGTGACTGTGGATGAACCATAGATCCACAACTACACACCGAAATCAAATCGGCAGTCAGCTGAGTGAACAGCAGCCGGTGAAAGCCGCCCGAAGCGATCAAGGACACAACAGTCGACTGTGAAGATTTTGGCCTCTGTATTTTGGGATGCGCATGGAATAATTTTTATCAACTATGCTGAGAAGGGAAAAACCATCAATAGCGAATATTATATAAGAGTATTGGTGCATTTGAAGGTAGAAAACGGAAATAAACAAGAAAAAAGTGTTCTTTCATAAAGATGATGCACCATGTCACAAGTCAATGGTTACGATGGCAAAATTGCATGAATTGAAGTTCGAATTGCTTCTTCATCCACCGTATTCTCCAGATTTGGCCCCCGGCAAGTATTATCTATTCGCAGACCTTAAAAAAATGCTCACGGGAAAGAGATTTGGCTTCAAAGAAGAAGTTATCGCCGAAACTGTGGCGTATTTTAAAGGTAAAGACACATTCTTCTACAAGAAAGGTATAGAGCTCTTAGAAAAGCGTTGAACTGATTGTATCGCTCCTGAAGGAGACTGTGTTGATGAATAAAGTCGAATTTTGCAAAAAAAAAGTGTTTTAAGTAGCTAGTTTTCAGCCTACGTTTTATTTACATGCGAGAAAAACGTAGAATTAAGGTCACGATCATTATGGTCATGATTTTTACCATATTCCCATTTGTCAAAATGGAGAGTATTTTTCAACACTTAAAGAGGCAGTTGATACGTTTACATAGCACGTTTCTGGAAAATTCACTTGTGAAAAGAAAAAATGCCTCCAAAATTGGGTCGATCGCATGCAACTTCTTTAAAAAACAGTAAACCTATTTATGCCCACTGATTTATGTTTTTTAGTCATTTTTTTAAAAATTTTCACACTAACGACACGCTGAAAAAAATGGCATAGCGAAGCTTCAATACTCAATATAAAAGAAATAATTTTCCCTCGAATTCTAGATTTAATTAAACTTAGTAAAACAAATTTAATCAAAACAGTTTAGGTGAGAAAGTTTAACCTTTACATTTCCGAAATAAAATTGCAGTAGGATCGGTTCGAGAAATCATTTTGCAAAAAGCTACAAAGTTAATGTAATTTATTTTATATTTGCACATGTTACTTCAATGAATAAGTGTATTTCATAAAATTGAAATTAAAGCAATGGCAAAATGGGAATCCGTATTCAAAAATTGCCACATACCACCATAAAAATGCCTAATTGTGGAGAACGACGTGAAATCGATCTTGATGATCCATTAGTAACAATTTTACGAACACGAACAATATTTCCATTTGAACGAGCATTTCTTGGTATATCTGACTTTGGTATCATATCAACGGAGTTTTTCAATTTTTTTCAACAATGTTTGAATTGTGAATTCATTTAGTCGGTTATATTGACCGATAACTCAGATTAAAATATCGTTCCATGATTAAATTTGCTAAACATTTGATCAAACAAATATTAAAATATAAGTTAATAGGTGGTGCCATCTCGGTGTCTATATTGGATAACCCGCTGTAATATTGCTGATTTATGGATGATTATTTCATATTTACGTTCCTGAAAGTCAAATGTATATAATGATATTGTTTACACACTATTACGACAAATAGTTTCGTTTATATGTATAGAATTAAAATTATTAAATAAATAGTTTTTTTGTTTAAATTTGAAGGGTTTGGAAGATGTAAAAAGGTAAAATTAAGCCAAAAAAATCTGGAGTTTTCGCGAGGTCATATTTTTTTTATTTAATTACAGTTGTTTTAGATAATTATGTATGTCAAAAGCTAAAAAGAAAGAGTAAATAATTTCATTAAAACTAAGACAACAATTTTTTCTTCCAATTTAAGTTTTGTAACAATGCTGCTGAACAAACTAAATTTAGACATTTTTGTATGTTTGAAAATAATTTCTGTACTTTGTAGTGCTTTTGTTTACTAATTTAGCATTCACGATTGAAGTTTTTTTTTTGTTTTCTTTTAAATTAAATTTATATTTTCTAAGACGTTTTTCCAACGCCCTCGGCTATCTATTACCGTTAGTACAGTTGGGGAAGTCCATAACTGTAAATACAGTTTACGTGGGATATAAACAATCTCACTAACAGATGTCGTATAAGCTTGTTCTATGCTTCCCGCTTATCATAAGCCTACACTGTAAAGGTGTGTCTAGTATTGCATCCAGATATAATATTGTTAGAAATGGCCCTTGACTCATCCAATGGGCTGCAGATATGCACCCTATTCGAGCCAAGAAGGATACTGTTTACATTGCCATTCTATTTTAGGCCTCCCACCAACTGCATGTCATCAACGAGACACTTTTTGTGGAGTAAGCTCTTGATGCAGTCAGTCTCATTTCAGATATGCAAAAGAGAGAGGGAAACTATCTACGTTATCAATATTTTCTGGTCCAAGTGGAAACTACCATACAAGCTATTGTTAATATAAGATCAGCATTACATAGGGACGTAAAGGGGATCCGTATCAGTATCTTTATTGAATTAAAAGTAAGGCTAGGCCTCTTACTTACATTAATGTAGGGCTGTCAAGGTCATACACAGTTCGAGCCAATTTCGGAGGCAACGCCTCCCGCTACCCCCACCACTGCTAGACGTTAAGCGACCGAGCCGCCGATCGCGGCTCGGCCGCTTACCAAACACAATGCGCTCCTCCTATGTCTCTCATAGTAGCTCCTGAGACTGCGCGAACGGCGGTAGCAGTGGTGGTGGCAGCGGGAGGCGTTACCTCCGAAATTGGCTCGAACTGTGCATGACCTTGACAGCCCTGCATTAATGAATGAATGCTAAAAATAACTTAAAATGAATGTTTGCTTTTACTAACTTAACCTAAGCTCTTATACTAGTGATCCTATACTAACTTAACCTAGGAAATGTGTTTTATTATACATGATTTTCTTAATACTAAGACTTAAACTACCTTAGCCCAAGACTTACGCTATCTCAACTTAGGACTTAGTGTTAACTTAAACTAGAACTTATTATAACTTAATCTAGATTGACAAACTTCTATCACGGCGAGCGAGGGGGGTCATCGTCTTCATCCGAGAGAGGGTCAGACGGTCTAGGAAACTGGCGGTTGGCATGTGGCGAGAGTCGGAAGGCGTCCCTGATGCGTGGGTTGGGGTGCTGGGACGCCTTCTCCAGAAACTTCGGCTGGACTTTCCTCATGTGTAGGCACACCCCGATCTCTGTGTAGTTGCCGGTTCCTCATGAACCATGGAGATCCCGTGATTATCCTCAGGGCCTTGTTCTGCACTGCTTGAAGTTGGGCTCTCCTTGTCTTGGAGAGCTGGCACCAAGTGGGGCAGGCGTAGGTGAGGCCTGCCTTTACAACGGTGTTGTAGATAAGTAGCTTCGTTCTTGGCAGCAACTTACTGGAGCAATTTAAGATAGGGTAGAGTTTGCCCAGTAGTTGCTTCGCTTTTCTGGTGGCAGTGCAGACCTGGTCCTTCCAGACGAGTTGTTTGTCATACTGGACGCCCAGGTACTTGATAGAGTTGGCCCATTGGATACGGGAGCCTTGGAGCTGGAGATGTCCATGAGAAGTGCCGCTGCCCTTGGGGAAGACGATGGCTTCGGTTTTGAGGAGGTTGACTTTGATCCTCCAGCGATCAAACCAGGAGTCCAGGATGTCGAGGTGTCGCTGCAATCTGCTGGTGATGAGGCGGCTATTTCTTGAATGTGTGATAATGGCAGTGTCATCAGCATCAAGGAGGCGGTTGGTTTGATCCGATTTAGGAATGTCGGTTGTGAGACTACGGCTCTGATGGCCTTGACTTCGGAGATGGCCGTTTCGACTCTGACTTGAAAAGTTCTGCCAAAGACGAAGGACTGAATGAGTTTGGTTATGACAAGAGGGTAGCCGTGTCGGATCAGGTTCAGAATGAGGCCTTCGTGCCAGACTCGGTCGAAGGCCTTGGATACATCAAGAAATACAGCTCCAACTTTGTGGTATCTGTTGAAGCTGTTAGAAATGGTTTGGGCGAGTATAGTGGTGTGGTGAGTGGTGCGATGAAGAGGTTGGGACATAAAGGGAACTCATAAAATATTAGAGGTTTTTTTAGCTCTCGTTAATGTTTCCGCATTATCTTTGTATCCTTTTTTTTAAGGCACATGAAGAAAGTCAAACCAGGAATAAATACTTACTTATTTATTTTTAATGTAGTAGGGGACTAATATTGAATACTAAGTTGTGGTTTCACAGATTTTCTGATAAATCCAACAGAATCATAACATATTAACGAACAAATTGGTTGACTACGAAAAAGCATTTGATTCTGTAGAGATATGGGCAGCCCTTAACGCCTTAAGTAATAGCATATTTCAGCAGTCTACCCACTGTTCTCTCATTTGCCAGTCCATCTCGAAAGGCGTTGAGAGAGAGAATAAGACTTCGAGTACTTATTGCCGTACTGGAGTAATATCATGGTAACGTACAATAAATTATACCTAAAACTGAAAGGCACACCTACCTTCAATAGGAACCGTCTACGGCCACTGACCGACAGAGGAACAGTCAGCAAATTGCCAACATTCATTCCACAGGGATGTTTTCAGTTTTACGTATTTTTGTATCTTACCGTGCTGTTACGCCAGTATGGAAATAACCAGTTGAAGTTTAGTTCTCTTGTTTATTGATTCTATCTCGTCTGATGAGCTGTAATACCGTGAAACACGTCTCGATATGGACTGAAAAATCAAAGAACAGCGGGCAGATTGCTAAATATGGATTTTGTCCATTTTCAGTCGTTATACATTGAGCCATTTACATATATATATATATATATATATATATATATATATATATATATATATATATATATATATATATATATATATATATATATATATATATACGAGTATATATATATATATATATATATATATATATATATATATATATATATATACGAGGCATGTTTTTTAAGTAAGTACCGTTTTGGAATTAAAAAAAGACGTGCAAAGATATCGCTATAATTTTATTTTTACATGAAAGCCTGTACCTTAATCTACTTTTCTACATAATTTCCGTGAATATTGGGGCACTTGTCATAACGTGGCACCAGTTTTTGAATACCCTCCTCATAAAATTCTGCCGCCTGACTTGTTAACCACTGTATCACAAATGTTTTGACTTCGTTATCGTCTTGAAGATGCTGACCACCCAGGTGCTTCTTCAAGTGCAGGAACAAATGGTAGTCGCTGGGCGCCAGATCAGGGCTGTATGGAGGATGATCTAGAGTTTCCCATTTAAAAGATTTGATGAGATCTTTGGTCCGATTAGCCACATGTGGACGGGCATTGTCATGCAGCAAAACGATACCCTTACTCAACTTGCCACGTCTTTTGTTCTGGATTGCACGACGCAGATTGTTCAATGTCTCACAATAAGACGCTGCATTGATTGTCTCATTACGAGGCAGAAACTCCACTAGCAATACTCCTTTTCTGTCCCAAAAAGCTGTGCACATGATTTTGCGGGCAGAAATTGTTTGCTTAAACTTCACTTTTTTGGGTGATGATGAAGGTCGCCATTCCATGGATTGTTGTTTCGATTCTGGTGTGACGTAGGCCACCCATGTTTCGTCACCAGTAACAATTTGGTCTAAAAAAATGTTCACCTTCATTGTGGTACCGCTCAAGGAAAGTCAATGCACTGCCTAAACGTTGGGTTTTGTGCAAATCCGTCAACATTTTTGGAACCCAATGTGAACACAATTTCCGGTAATTCAAGTTCTCGGTCACAATCCGATACAAAACACTACGAGAATATTGAGGAAAGCAGTCGCACAATGATGAAATTGTAAAGCGTCTGTTTTCTCTCACCTTTTCGTCCACTTTCTGCACCAAATCTTCATTAACGACCGAAGGACGCCCACTCCGTTCTTCATCATGCACATTTGTGCGGCCATCTTTAAATGCTCTCACCCATTTCCTTACCATTCCATCACTCATAATGTTTTGTCCGTAAACTTCACAGATCTCACGATGAATATCGATCGGTTTTACGCCTTTAGCACTAAGAAATCGTATAACAGCCCGTACTTCACAATCGGCGGGACTCACGATTGTCGGAGGCATCTTAAACACTCAGTAAACAACGTATACAATGAAGAATCAGACTGTAATGGCGTCAGTGCGTAGACATGAGATGTAGGTTACCAGCGCGCATGCGCGGAACGCCGACCGTATCGCTGCGGCGGCGGAATCGCAAAACGGTACTTACTTAAAAAACATGCCTCGTATATATATATATATATATATATATATATATATATATATATATATATATATATATATATATATATATATAGATATATATACATATATGTATATATATATATATATATATATATATATATATATATATATATATATGTATATATATATATATATATATATATATATATATATATATATATATATATATATATATATATATATATATATATATATATATATAAATTTTTCGCCCGCGCATTGAGGCGCTATTTTTGTAACCCCTCCTTTCTATACTTTTTTTATAATTTCTGAGAATGGATTGAGTGGGTATTAATATTAAAAGAACTAAAGAAATTAAACATACACTAGCTCAGTTTTTCTTGGTAGAGTAATATGGGTAAGAGATAATTTTTTACGTCTTTTGGAAATAGTCTCTATAGTGGTTTAAAATTTTTGGTTGTACAAATTTTGGGCACCATTCATTTTAAAATAAAAAGGATCTAACTTCAGCTAAAAAAATGAAAAACCACTGAAGGGTTATGTAGTTGTTAAGGAAAATTTTGATACGGTACAACCCTTTTGTCCTGAAAAGTTAAATAGGTGGTACAGTGAAACACTAGCCTTAAACAAAAAAAAGAGGTTTATTAATGACTAAATTAAAAGTTCTAACTTTGCGGTTCTGTTATTCTCCTGAATTACAAAAAACCTTAGCCTAATAGGTGGTTCACTTCACGAGTTATCAGTTCTATAGGAGTTGAAATGCACTTATCAGCGGGAAAATCGGTCTACGGGTGGATATTCTGGTGACTTACGGTTTTCCTACGAGCCTCTAGGCCTGTCCCGGTAGGATGTTCAAAACACAGATGTCTCCCCCTTGGTTACTTCAGTTCCCTTTGGGCTACTAAACTTTTCTTTGGCCCCTAAAGGTCTGGGAATAAACAGGATTCAAAGAGAAAGGCCTTAAATTGAGCACTAAAATCGTTTTCACACTACTTCATCACTAATATCAGTACGGCTATTTGATAGTGAAATCCTACTGGCGGCTTTCTAAAAAAAGAAGCCCTTACTTTGGCTGAGAAAAAAGAACCTAGATCCATGCCATCCGGACCCTTAAATATCATTCTCTCTTCCATATAAATCACGTCTTCAAGATGGCTTCTTCCCCGATACAAACATCTAGCCAATCGATGCGTTAGAAACAAATTTAATATACCCAGCAGACAACATGCACTGCACACTGTAATATAAACGATTCAAAAATTCGAGTGAACTACACTGCTTAAAAGTTAGTAAACAGTGCTTGATATAAAAATGAAAAAAAAAAATGTAAATTATAAGGAGAAAAACAGTAACATAACATGATCTTAAAATCTAGGAAAAAATGAATGTTACAATATGTATATATGTATATATATATATATATATATATATATATATATATATATATATATATATATATATATACACTCCTGGACAAAATTAACGCAACAATATATTAAATCATACAAATCTCTATAATGAATTAATTTTAATAATTTTTTATGAACATTGGTTACACTAAAAGTTAGAAAAAACTCATTCGGATACTTTAAAAGTGAATTAGCTATCAAGTTTCTCTATAAGATTCGAATTAAAATTATTCTTAAGACCTAATAACAAAATCATTGAAATTTTGTAATAATGAAAAAAATAAACTGGGACACTAGTAGCAAAATTAATGGTGTAACTGGGACACTAGTAATGTGTGTTGCCTCCTCTACTTCGGATGACAGCGTTTATGCGCCTAAGCATG
>CM032449.1:154507465-154549965 GCA_019049505.1 Pachyrhynchus sulphureomaculatus
TGTACATAAAAAGACTTCAGTAGCGCAAAAAATTCTATGTTATATAAAATAAATGGAAAATGGTAAATCGAGAAAAGCATGTCCCTGTACATACGAAGAATGCAGGAATTCAAAAAAAAACAAATAATGCTTACTCATTCAGGAAAACAATGAAAAGCAATACCCAGAGGTTATTTATTGATTTCGTGTTGTACTTTTAAATTTGAGAGTTCCTCTAAGATGTGGTGATAAATTACAGATAACAGACAATTTTTTTAAGCCTCTATGAATATCATACAGAATTAATTCGTTTCTTTTTAATGGTAATGAAGTATCGCATATAACATTTAGTATAAATCACATTAGAATATAAAGTATGAATTACATTATTGCCTTAACTAAATATAGCTGCAAAGAAATTGAAAGAAAAATTTATCTCTTGACTGAAAAATATATTATACTTAGTTTTTAGCCTTTTTTATTACCACTAGTATGTGATAGATAACGCTGGAAAGGTCAAGTCCCCCAAATACCATTTGGCCTTGCCGCCGTTTGCTTCTCCGTCTTCTATTCCGCTGGAGGTAGAGATGTTTAAACTACTAACTAAATTTAACGAGATTTTTTCATGCTGTTCTCAAACTTAGTAACGTCTTGTTGCCTGTAGCACTTTATACTTTCCCCTCTAGAGGAAGTAGTATAAATGCGTGAAAAAAGCAATGTTTGCGTTTTTGTATTTTTCTACGTTCCGGAGTTCCTAGATCACGAAATATAGGGTAAATCCGGGATATGTGCCAAACTTTTTTTATTTTACTCATACCTCTTAACATACAAATAATACGCACATGATATTCATATGTGCACTAACTTTGATACTTCATTTAATCACCTTGTACTACTTTTTGTAGACTAGTCAATAAATAAACCGTATATTTTGAGTTTAAAATAAAACTGCATAACGGGATTGATGCCTCGTATGCGGTATATATGCCCCAGACCTAATTTTTTGGAGGGGATAGATGCCCTTTGCAAGAAAACAAACATTTTGAATATATGTTTGAATCAACATTATTATTTATTAAATATGTGCATATATATATATATATATATATATATATATATATATATATATATATATATATATATATATATATATATATATTCTTTTTAGCTATTTTTTTCAATTATTTAAGATGATGTTACTAGTTTACTAAACATGGACAAAAATAAACATATTAATTAAAAACACTAGGTACAGAGATCAATCATCTTAGGTACAAAAATATAATCGTCTTAAAAACTGCAAAACTAGTTAGCCATTTTGGTGGCAATAATCTGCATTCGCCCACATTTGTTGCAATAATTGCGATATAATGTGCATGTTTCGTGGAGCCACTTGTGGCACATAACACAACGGATCCAATCTACTTTGGATTTGGTGTTACTATAATAGTCAAGACATTCCACGCAATGATCCTCATCTAGATTCTTATCATCTACTCCATCATTTTCATCATTAGAACTATATATTAAAGCAGGCTTTGCCTTTTTGAATGTTTCTTTGGTTTTGGAATAAGTTTTGTCGTGTTTTTGTTTCTTTGTCTTTTGTTTTTTTTTATTTCTTCAACTTCAAAACTACTGTTCTCATTCTCTTTATTATCGTCTTCACTAGAACTGTAAAATTTCATAGCTGTTCGCTTCCTCACTTTTCTTTTAATTTTCTCTTTATCTTTTCTTTGTTTTTCAATGCTATTTTTTTTGTTGTTTTCTTTTTCATTTTTATCACTTTCAATACTATCCTCAGTAATATCTGAATCGCTTGACTTATAATCACTTGAATTATTTCTTTTTTGCTTCTTAGCTTTAGTTCTTTTCAAATCAACTTTTTCTTTAACTTTTTACTGATCTTTTTTGCTTTTCACTGGTATGCCTTGTTCTAGCTTATGAATATGTGTGACCAGCCGACGTTCATTTTCGAATCCAAGAGTTGGATGTTTTCCTAAAAAAATTGTAGGTATTAGTTAGGCAAAATAAAAAAAAAAAAATACTACCTGCCCATAATTATACGAGGTAGGTAAGTATTCTCAATCCGAAGCAATATTATTATAAATGCACACGTGCAATCATAAAAGTAGGTACCTACCTAATGGTATTATTTTCTTATTTTGTGTAGCAAACCGCCGGCGTAACGTCCTAGATGGTATTCCGTGTCTTTTTGCTATATCATTGACGCTAAGTCGTTTATCTTGCATTTCTGCTATTGCTGCAGCCAATGTGTCCTCGGTCCAAGTAATGACACGCGGTTGGACGCCGGCTTTACGCTTGTATTTACGGGGCATTTCCAATCTGAATCATATAACATACACTTAAGTACGGCAAGGGATAGATGCCCTTAAAGCCAGCATGCATTAAGGTGAAGTAGGGATAGACGCTCTTAGGGGCGACTATCCCAAAACATATCGGGGCATATATCCCTTTTCACAAGAATAGATACCTTCGAAAAAAAAATGGTAAATACGTTTATTTTATCCTAAAAATGTAATTAATAATAATCTACATACCCTACTCCTTATTCAGAAGTAAAAATAAAATAAACTTACATGTTAACTCCAAAATTATAAGGGGCTGAAAATCATCCACAAAGTAAAATCTCGACTGTTTGGCTCGTCACTGTCATTAGCGCTCCTACGCACAACCGCACGCACCAACGCTTTGTGGCAGATTGAAGTGAGGGAGGAGCACGTTCATATTATAAGGCATTCTTTTGTTTACGAGCCTTACATTTCACACAAATGTAATGAGGCGTCTATCCCGCTGGAGCGTATATCCCGGACTTACCCTATAGGATAGAATTTTCATCGGTCTGCACCCGCGATGATTGCCGAACAAAATGAGATACCGATTTTAAATGTTGTACATATTCATACTTAACAAAATAACCTCCGAGAAAAGAAGTGAAATGTGGGCGTGTGATAATTTTTGAAGGATTTCAATATAGATTCAGGGGATTATTTGATTTTTTCTTGTTCTGGATTAAAAATAAGTTAATTTGAGGCATATTTATTAACACGAACATATAAAGGTTTAAAAGAGGATGGATGAGAAATGTTTAAATATTTCCACTACTCCTGGGTTCGTAGAATCTGAAAAACATGTTAACTGTCCCCTATATGCAATCAGTAGACGGAAGAGGTGGATATAAAAGGACGACCTCAAAAAGATTTTTACTTCGATCACTAAAAAAAACACAGTATTATACATAATATCACAAAAAATATAGTTTTCAAGTTTCATAAATAAGTCGATCCGTGATTGAAATAACTTGCAATCAAAATGAAATTTCAATTTTAAATTTCATACACTCAGCATTTTAAATTAAAGAGTAGCCTGTGGTTTTTAAACTGCTGTAAGGGAGAGAGTGCCAAATGTGCAGGTTTATTGCGTAATTTCTTTAAGTCCTTTATGTCACGGACTCTTAAAATCATGACATTTACTTTCCTGATCGATGAATTATAATTGTAAAAGTGTAAAATTCTTCACTGCTCTAAACATAGGTTTTTTTTAGTGTTAAGAAATTCAAATGTTATATCGATGTCTTATTGTTTTTAATTTCTACTCAGTTAATAACGAATAAAGTCACGTTGAACATATAGCCTATATTTGTGAGAGAAGTTCTACTTTGATAACTTTATTAATGTTTACTTCCCTTATTAAGGAAATGATCATATTTGTGAAATAAATTACCTCTCTCTCTCTCTTGCATTATTTTTTATGTGAGTCGTCGGTCTCTTAATTTGTCGATCTCTCCGTCGGTCTGTAAGTTTTCTTTTATCGTCCACATCCCTGCGTCAATACGGATTGACGGATAAGAGAACAGTCAAAAACGGCTTAAAAATGGACATTGTCTAATGATTTTTATTATACTTCGGGTTGAACCTTATAAAGCGCTGCCAAGCAGTAATTGTTAGCAACTTGCTAAAGAACTCCCCTATCGGTCTGGTGGCTTGAACAGCTCCGACAGAGGGAAGGTACACCTTCAAGACTAGGTTTACATCAGCCAGAGGAGCAAATTATTTTTATCTTACTTAAATTTTATGTAGTTTTCAAAGGTTTGTGAGGATTTTTCCAGTATTTGGTTACGATTATGAATAAATTACAAGTTAATTAGTTATAATCTATAATATATATAAAATGAAACATGCAGTGACGATAATAGTGAATCAAGTCGGAAAAAAGTTTGCTGCTAGCGCGTTCTCTTGCAATACACTACCTAAACCGTTAAATATGTGACAATATCATGTAGTAGAGAATATAATATATAAAATGCAACGTCTCTCTATCTGTCTGTCTATCCGTTAGTGAGCTTTTGACTTGAGAACCACTTATCCGATTAGCATTGTTTTTATCGTAAATTCATACATTTATTCTCTGGCCAGGTTATCCCATAATTTTCGATAATATGTATAAAATGCAACATCTCTCTCTCTGTCTGGTTGTTCGTTAGTGCACTTACTACTCGTAAACCACTTATCCGATTTACGTGTTTTTTTTTATTCATACATATCTTAGCTTTTCAAGTTATATAATAATAATAATGATAATCTATAATACATATAAAATGTAACGTCTCTCTGTCTGTCTGTCCGTTAATGAGCTTATCACTCGAGAACCACTCATTCGATTTACAGTTCTTTTTTTAGATTTATACATATGTTCTTTGGCCAGGATATAATTTATTACGTTAGGTAATATAAGAAATAAACAGTGACGATAATAGTGAATAAAGTCGGAAAAAAGTTTGCCCCTAACGCACTCTCTTGCAATACGCTGCCTAAACCGTTAAATATGGAACAATATCATATAACAAAGAATACAATATATATAAAATGCAACGTCTCTCTCTCTTGTCTGTCTATCCGTTTGTGCGCTTATCACTCGAGAACCCCTTATCTGATTTACGTGTTTTTTTTTTTAATTCATACATATATTCTCTGGCCAGGTTATATAATAATAATAATCTATATAATATATATATATATATATATATATATATATATATATATATAAAAATGCAACGTCTCTCTGTCTGTCTGTCTGTCCGTTAGTGTGCTTATTATTCGAGAACCACTTATCCTATTTACGTGTTTTTTTTTTTAAATTCTTAACTTAAAATTTATCAAAAGAAATCTATAATACGAGTATATATAAAACGCAACGTCTTTCTGTCCGTCTATCTGTGCGTTAATGCACTTAGCACTCAAGAACCACTTATTTATTTTACATGTCTTTTTATAAAATACATATGTTCTCTGGCCAGGTTATAGGATATATTCTATTACGTTATATAACATAAGGAATAAGCAGTGACGATAATAGTGAATCAAGTCCACCCGAGCTGAACCGCGGGCACGGCTAGTCAATTATGTAAGAGATAGGGGGTTGCGAAGTATTGCTTTATTTAAATCGATTTATATGTCTTTTTTAGGATCTTTAAAGTTGAGTATGTTATTTTTTCATTATGTCGCATTTAAATAGAAGCAGTGGTTAGAGAGAAATGTTGAGTTTAAGTTATAAATATCTTTAAAGCGTTTATTTTACCCAACTTTTTTATGTTTAAAGGCTCAGTATAAAGTAACTATCAATTAAAATGTCGACTAGCTCTAATTTGATTAAGTTATTCCTTAGCATGAGGAAGTTAAATTGGATATTTATTTTATATCCATATGGTGATGGCAAGTACCGACAGATGTAGTTTACCGATTTTCTAAAACCTATGTTTAAATATACAGTTCATCCATATACCGTTATTTAGAAAAACAAATTTTCATTACTTATTTTTTCATTTCTTACTTTAACTTGTTCTAGGGCAAGTATATTTATTGAATTCCAAAAAAAAAACGTTTTCTATTAGAAATTTTAATTAAATTTAAAAGTATCTAAGAAAGATACCGTTAAACTTGGAGGCCATTGTTTTTCACACAACCCCTAGCCAGGACCATAAACAAAAGGAAATGCTGAATAATGTAGCTCTCTAGTATTTGTTAAAAAAATTCCATTTCAAAATCGTCTATGCGAAACAATATAAAGTACGGTTTGAAACCGTAACAATAGAGGAAGGTTGAGGTACTTCAATTGGGTTAGAAAGTAGCCAGAAATTGTTTTATTAGTAAAGAAATTTAGTTTGTGAGATATTTTACATAATTTAATTATTTCTTCTTTAAAAGACAATTTTTTGATGGTGATCCCAAATCAATACTTGAAAAATTCATTCCCATCTCACATAAATTCTTTAACTAAATATGTGGATGTTAAATATTATTGAAATTAATTGAATATAAGTCAAATGTGTATTAAAACATCTCAAGAATGCAGTTCTCTGACTAAATATGAAATTTATTGGGATTATGTTGAGAGAATTAAAACTAATTCTTTTTATAAGTAAAATTGCTCCTCAAATACTCTTAATCTAAGATTTGTGTAATTGTCCTCCCTTTCACCTGTTTGGTGTCCATTTTTTGACAATCTTGAATCAGATATCTTTAGCAGGAGGGCAAACCGCTTGACTGCTCTTATTCTATCTATGGCTATCGACTTTATTCTATTTCTAATTTCTTTATTTCATCGGCTTTCTGTTTTTCGAAAACTGTGCAAACAGTATTTGATATTAGTTTATTAACGTTTGTATATGTCGTTTTTATGTAGGTCTCACTTCTATGTTAGTATTGTTTCCACTTTCGCTTTTTTAAAACTTTTTTTGTTTATCAGTGATATATTTTTATGAAACTTAATTTTAGCTCCGTACAGCTTTCCTAGCAATTTGAGGTCTTTGCCTTCTTTCCTCCAATATTTAAATTTACCTTCTGCTTTATGTAGTAATCTTCAATCGTTTTTAGAATTCAACACAAGGTTAAATTTAGTTTCTAAGTTTATGTACTAGATATTCTTCATGCTAATTTAAAGACTTCATTGATCACGTTCTTTATAAAATTTTGTTAACATGAAGTCAGCAGCGTCTTGTATCAAAATAATTGATCATTTACAAAACTGGAGCTAAATAAATAATGATTTTTAGTTAGAATACTCATTCCCCCACAGCTACGCTCTATTTATTCTACGTATATAAATAACATAGCAGATAAACTACAATCTTATCTGAAGGTTTAAGTTGTATATTTTGTTGTATTTTTTTTTTTTTTTAGTTTACTCTGAAACTTTGTAGTTCTGAATAAGTGTTAATAACACAGCAAGTCCAATTAGATTAATTGAAAGTGATTTTCTGAAAAAACGTACCTCTCAAAATTTATTATTTAAATAAGTATTTTTATCTAATATATTCTTTTTTATTTAACTCAAAAAAGGGCCGCAAATATGGGAATGCTAGTAATACCACTGAGCCAGAAATTTCACATTTTTTTCAAATTTTTTCATAAAGGGAAAAAAGGGATTTGTCCTCTTTTAAATTAGGTTTAATCTTTTAAAGTGTAAACAGGTCTACCAAAAGCTCCTGTTATTTTGAAAATAAGCAGGCTTTGTTCAGGGTAAAATTACAGATAAAATAATCCTGTACGAAAGATAAAAAGGATTTGTTGATGTATAAATTACTCTGCTGTAAGTTTAAAATAAAAAAAATAAAACCTGCGATATATTTTCAATGACTTATCTAAATATGTAATATATATATATATATATCTATATATATATATATATATATATATATATATATATATATATATATATATATATATATAGATGAGCAAAAAAATCGACTCAATCTGGCTTCATTTAAGACAGATCCTAGAATTTCGTATTCATATATTTTTATAAATTTTAGTATCATTTTAAAGCCCATTATATTATCTCTCTAATGATACCAAATTCCATAGCATACCTCATGCTTTTTACTGATTCAAATGATTGAAAGGGGAAACAAGAAGAACCAGGATTGGAAATAGGGGTAAGAGAAAGGAAAAATTAAACAAATTTTAAGTTTAACCATTAAATTTATTAATAAAAACCAAAATCAATATCTTACCCCTTCTAGCCCTTATAACTGCTTCCAGCCGGTTTTTCATGGAGCGAGTGAGCTTTTTCACCACTATCTGTAGGATTCTTCCCCACTCTTTTGCCATCGCAACCTTTAAGTCCCTCAGCGCTGCACGGGTTGGATTTCTTGCTCGAACCCTTCTTTTGAGCTCATCTCACATTTGCTCGATTGGATTCAGGTCAGGACTCCGCGCAGACCAGTTCCGCCAGATATTGCCGCACTGATACAGCAGCATGTGGTCTCGCATTGTCGTGCATCAGCACGAAACTATCGCTACCGGTAAGCAGTTAATCCCCATCATTCACGATAACCAAATCGGTTTTCGCATCCAGTGAGATGCCCCCCACACCAAGACAGAACCTCTTCCGTAGGCGACCGTTTCAATAATGCAGCACTGCGCACTCGTTTTCCTCCATCATTGCATGTAGGCACTTTCGGGACCCGTCAGAAAACGGGGCGCCATTGCTCTATGGTCCAGTCGACGTGTTCTCGGGCAAATCTGAGTCACGCTTGTCGATGAGCTGCAGTCAATTTGGGTCCGTTAGCTGATCTCTTCGGAGTTAGGTTAGCTTCTTTAAGTCTTCTTCTGATTGTCCAATGACTGACAGTCCATCCCCGAACTTGTCGGATGAGGCTGGACCTCAACGCCGGTCAAGTGACGATTTCTTAGAGTTGGGTTGATAATGAAGCGGTCTTCTCGCTTCGAGGTAAACCTTCTTCTTGGTCCTGGTTTCGGTGTAAAGGCGCCAATCTCTTGGTAACGTCTGTAGGCTCAGGTGCAGCTGCGCAGGGACTACATGTTGGCTATGCCCTTCTCGCCATAGAACAATGACTTGTGCCGTTTCTTCCGGGGGGTTTTATTGAGTAAAGCCTATATATTTATATATGTATACATATATATATATATATATATATATATATATATATATATATATATATATATATATATATATATAGATAGGTTTTCACGGATGGTGGAATGTAATACATTAAAATTCCGGGTCTCAATCCGTTCATCTAACAATGAATTGGCACGATGTTTTCGCCAAAATCTCATTTGGCATTTTCAAGTGCTCTTGCTGCTGCTGTTACTACTCGGTATATACATATATATATATATATATATATATATATATATATATATATATATATATATATATATATATGTATATATATATATATATATATATATATATATATATATATATATATATATATATATAGTGACAGGCAGAAAGTATGTGACATATAAGATTTTCCTTTATTACTAAATTTGGAAAAAAAGTAAATTTATAGATTGATTTTTCCTTAGCTCGAACCCAAAAAATGGTCTTACAGTGCCGATTGTCATTTGTTGTTTAGCGGGAAATTGCCTTTTTTTAAAGTTAAAGTCCAATGATTACTCTATCAGTGTACGACATTTCATATCGATTGGACAAAAATTCTTTTTGTTCAATAAAATATGATCGCAAGGAGATTTTTATTTCTTGAATTTGAAATACATTGGTTAGATTAGTAGAAAAATTTTAAAAATTATTTGTTGATTCCAAGCCATGTTTTCCTTCTTTCACAACCGATAATTAAAAAATTATGATTTTCTTAAAAAATTTAAAGTTTTTTTTAAGGGCACTCTAGCGCCACAATTTTATTGCGAAAAAAGAAGAGGAAACTAATGAATTAATATTTACTAAAGAGAGTAAGGACATATACAGCACACAAAATAAAAAATAAATTACAGACACGGCACACATTAAATAAACAAAAAACCATCAGCTTAAAGACAATTATCTAGTTTGCATTTCGACGTGTTCACCGCCCAATATGCACCATATTGTTCGCGAATATCATTCTTTTAAAACATTTATTAACATGTGCGGAGTATCTCTATTTACGCACTACCTTATTGCATTTTCCAAATGTTCAGTATTTCTGAAAGGTCTCTGACCATAAACCTAAGATCTCGCTGGCCAAGTATTAGCAGAATAATGTCCAATCCCCTGGTCTTCACATCTTCCATCCAGTCTATCTCGCACTTGCAGCATACTGTGTATGTTGAGAAAATAGACCCAAAAGATTTTAAATTTTTTGGGGTAAGTAAGTATTTTTACTTCAATATTGTGAATGGGTTGTGTGTTTTCTGTAATTATATACGTAGCATATACGTAAATACAAATTTGGACTGTAAGGAAAATCTTGAAAATATTCAAAGTATTGAAATAAATTTATCGTTTATTAATAAATATTAATTTATTTTTCTTTATATTTTGCAATAAATTATAGCGCTGCAGTGACCTTTAAAAAACAAAAACCTCAATCTGCAAATAAAGTGCGACAGTTGCAGTTTTATGAAAATCAGTTTTTTTAATTATTGATTGTACACAAGTAAAGAAATCGATTTTTAAACTCTTGTACCAATCTAACAAATGTATTTCAAATTCAAAAAATAAAAGTTTTCTTGTGATCATATTTTACTTGGTCAAAAACTGACAAAATACGATTTTTGTTCAATTTATCTAAAATTTTGCATACAACCATAGAATGAAATTCCACACACATAGATGTTGCGAATATTTTAACAAACTCTCGGACTTTAAACTTTAGAAAATTCAAATGTCCTGCCAAACGATAAACGACAATTGTCGCTGAAGTCTCATTTTCTGCAAGTGATGCATAATCCACCTATAAACTCATTTTTCTTCTAAATTTAATAATAAAGAAAAATCCAGTATATCTCAGAGATAGAATTAATTCTACCTAAAACTGAAAAGAAAGCATTCACCGCATACGGCGCTATTTGACAAGGTTCCACCCAATGCATAAGTCGTTCATTGTAAAACCTCTGAAAATCGACGGAGTCTATATTTCAGCAATCTACCCAACTGTTCTCGCGTTTGTCCATCCATCTTGAGATGCATTTCACCGTATCAAGGCTTATCAGGCGACCTAAAACTCGTCTTGAGATGGAATGACAAATGAAAGAACAGTGGGTGTCTACCCTGAAATATGGACATTGTCTATTTTCAATGGTTTTACATTGAACTACATATACATGAAGTGTAACCTTTATCGAATCGCGCAACCTGCAGTGAGTATTGGCAATTTGCTGACCATTTCTCTGATTAAAGACAGGTATGCTTTTCAGTTTTGGGTACAATTTATTATATAAGTAAATAAGTTGCGGTGAACGTATAAACAGCAATCCAAGTCGCCTTGTTTTTATTGAAACTCTAAGACGGTTCTTCATCAGATCTGAATAATAGACCCCTCGAGCATGATGTTCTCTAAAATTAGGTCCTTTTTGTCACAGAGAGTAGGCATTATCTTCACTATAGGTATCACAGCGTTTGTGAATTTTCTACTCAACTTATATACTTGCAATGACAAACACACATCAACATACTTGGGTTTTGTACTACGAGAAATTATATAGTGTTATACAGTCTGTCAAATAAGACGTGACCGCTCGTACTCTTCAAAAAATGTGTTTGGAGAAAATTTTTTGCAATCAGTGTATTCTTTGGTGTGCTAACAACGACACAATTATCTTAGTAAGGTGTTCAGTCACCATCTGCATCAATAATCGCCTGACATCTTCGAGCCATGCTGTCGACGACATTTTCTGCATACTACGGCAATGATTTAAACATTTTTCGAATCGCGAAATAACTCAAAGTCCTCAGAGTCTTTCCTCTGAATTTTTTTTTACAAGGGACCAAACGTTTTCAATAGGGGTGGAGTCCGGCGATTGTGAGGGCCAGTCTAGAATCTTATCGTGGACCTAAACAAGCCTCTTCGCGACGTAATTTTCGCCCAGCAAAGGTTTCTTCAAAGTGCTTCGGAATTTGACATCATGAACACGAAGATGTTGTCGAATGGTCTCATGGGACACATTCAAACTCGATTTTCTTAATTTTGCCGCTCCTTGCAGCAACGTCAACTTCGGTTCCCGTGAAAACAAAGACATGATTCGTTTTTCGACTTTCAGAGTAACTTTGGCTACCGAGTCATGTTTTGGCAAGTCGTCAACATTGTTCGTCCCATTAAAATGATTTACCCACTTCTTCGCAACTGAGACCGAATTTTTAATATATTTAGCGGCCGCAGAATGTGTCATTTTAGGCCTCTTTGGATGAAAACAAAGAAAGAACATTCACGGAAAGCCTTCGTAGAATATTCCTCGCTTGTATCCTTTTAAAGCAGTGCGTTATTACGCGTGGTACTAATACGTCACATCCGTATAAAGTTCAGCTCGTCACTCCTCGCGCTACCCTCTTCTTCTTTTATATGGAGAACCACATTACTTTAGAATAAACTGTCCAGGACTACTTTTCCGACCGAATACAACATGCAGTAATTCGAAGCTAACATGAATCACTACAAGTTTTGCAAGAAGTAAAACACATCTTAAATTTCCATTAAATTTTTTATTTTTAACACCATGACATGTTTCGCTATACTACAGCTTCTTCAGATGGTTTATTATTTTATAATCTGAAGAAGCTGCAGTACAGCGAAACATGTCATGGTGTTAAAAATAAAAAAATTAGTGGAAATTTAAGTTGTATTTTACTTCTTGAGAAACTTCTAGTTATGGATTTCCACCACGTATCGGCTGGATCAATTCAAATGAATCAGTACTTCAGTGTACTCGCCGCTTCTTTAGTGAGTGTAGATTTTGATACCGTGCAGGGAATAAGACACTACTTGGAAATATTGAAAAGAAATGCTGTTATATTTGTTTGGTTATGATATCACTACTTCTTATCAAAATTTTTCCAGCACAGATATCCGCTTTATAAGCTCTGAAACAACACGAAGCTGTTATAAATATGTTTTTAAAACTTAATTGCTACCCTTGAGCCTCGTAAAAAATTTTTGGTACAACAAAAACCATTACTAAAAAGCAAGCTGTTAAGAATAAATGTAAAAAAAGCATATTAAAAATGTAAGTCATACAATTAATTTGGTATAAAATATTCCGTATTTGGAAAGGCAAAATATAAGAGATGTTTAAAGAGGCACTTAATAACAAAAACATTTTAGGTCTCAGTGGAGCTGTTAAAAAAGAAAACATAAATTATTTGTTAAGTTTTTAACTTGTTTTTACAAAGAGAGAGTACAGTTTTCCTTCATACAACAATTGAAAGCGGTGGGACCAAATTGAAACAAGTGTTAATCCAAAAAATATTAATAGTATTATTATTGTATAATTAATAGTGGATTATGGATCTAGACAACTCTCTTAACTTTGTTAAGTATCAATAGCTTCTGAGATAATGAATTTTGAAAATTACTCATTTTTTTAATTTTGTTTAAATTTTCATGACGTTTTACCGTATCTCTAAATAATTATTTTTGTCTGTTAAGATCCTAATATTTAATGTAATATACCGTAATCAAAATAATTTTAACAGCTATTACTAATTTTTACCAAGTTTAATTGATCAAAATCCCACCTTAATTATAGTTAAATTTAGAAAGTCGTCAATGCCATTATCCATGAATATTTTATGTTACTCAATTAGTTTCAAGTCAGCCTACAAATACCCCTTTAAGTTAAATATTAACCACCCTTATCAGAAATTACCCTAAATCTATAACAGATTTGATCCTAACGAAATTTTTGTAAGTGTTCTATGATTTCTTAAAAAGACACAATTCAATCAACAATGTTTTATTATTTGCGTTTTTAATTAAAGGAGACCACCAATTTACAACACTGTATACAAAAGAGTTCGGAGAAAATATTATTATATATATATATATATATATATATATATATATATATATATATGTATATATATATATATATATATATATATATATATATATATATATATATATCAATATATATATATATATATATATATATATATATATATATATATATATATATATATGTTATAGCATTTCCGTAAATTGTTGGTATGTTAGTGGTTCAAAAAAGAGAGATTTTTTTTTTGAAAGAGGCACTCATTAAACTCGTATTTAACCTCTAGAAACAATTATCCACTGCTGAACATAACTTCTTTAAGAACTTTTTTTTACAACTCAATATGCAAATTTTAAAAAGCGTCAAAAATCAATGTATAATGTACTCTATTATAAGTTTATCCATGCGATTTATTGAAATTTTTCATTGTGAATCCTAATAACGTTTTCCTCTTTTATTTAATGGTTATTTTTACCCATTTTATATTTTTTAGTCAAATTATCGTCTAGGGGTACAGTTACTCAATTAGTTTCAAATCAGCCTACAAATACCCCTTTAAGTTAAATATTAACCACCCTTATCAGAAATTACCCTAAATCTATAATAGATTTGATCCTAACGAAATTTTTGTAAGTGTTCTATGATTTCTTAAAAAGACACAATTCAATCAACAATGTTTTATTATTTGCGTTTTTAATTAAAGGAGACCACCAATTTACAACACTGTATACAAAAGAGCTCGGAGAAAATATTATATATATATATATATATATATATATATATATATATATATATATATATATATATATACCTATATATATATATATATATATATATATATATATATATATATATATATACCTATATATATATATATATATATATATATATATATATATATATATATATATATATATATATATGTTATAGCATTTCCGTAAATTGTTGGTATGTTAGTGGTTCAAAAAAGAGAGATTTTTTTTTTGAAAGTGGCACTCATTAAACTCGTATTTAACCTCTAGAAACAATTATCCACTGCTGAACATTACTTCTTTAAGAACTTTTTTTTACAACTCAATATGCAAATTTTAAAAAGCGTCAAAAATCAATGTATAATGTACTCTATTATAAGTTTATCCATGCGATTTATTGAAATTTTTCATTGTGAATCCTAATAACGTTTTCCTCTTTTATTTAATGGTTATTTTTACCCATTTTATATTTTTTAGTCAAATTATCGTCTAGGTATAGTTTTCTTATGTCCTTTGACTTGCTGACTTTGAATTTTTATGTACCTTGTTGATATTGAGATATCGTTTCCAAGTCATCGTTAGAATTTAGCCAGTTTTTGGTCAGAAATGGCCGTAAATTAAAAATGGTGTATTTAAAGATATTAATCTTACAGCCAATGTACATATACATTGTACAGTATTATTAACAATTTTATACTGAGAACGTGAAAATGATTTAATCTTTATCATAGTTGGTGACATTACATAAACTTTACATCAAATATAACAGTTTTATAGTGTATTTTTTGCTTTCACTAAAAAAGTAACTTTAAGTAAAATTTAAGTTTTCAAAAAAAATTAGTGTGATGAAAAATCTACTATCGTCCTATAAGCTTTCTTCCCCATGCATACAAACTGTTAACAAAGATAATAACATACCGACTTACGAATAAATTCGTTGCCTATCAGCCTTCTGAACAAGCCGGGTTCCGCGAAGGCTATAGCACAAACGTACATATGCAATCCGTCCGCACACTAACTGAAAATATAATGGATATAACGAAACTCTTCGCCTCGCCTTAGTTGATTATAACAAGGTGTTTGTCTCAGTGGAACTGTGGGCCATCTTCAGAGCTTTAAACAGTACAAGAATTGATTCTCATTACAAGAATCTCCTTAACTTCGTTTCTAAAAATACAAGAATCGAAGTAATTGTCAATAAGGACAGCAACACAAATAAGATTCCAGTAAAAAGGGGTGTGTAAACTATTGACTCCTGCACGTGAATACTTATTCAAGAACCTTAATTGGGACGAGAAAGACATAAGAATTGACGGTGGATATCTGAATTATCTTTATTTTGCGGACGACATCGTACAGCTAAGAAATAAATGAGCTATAAGGTATGTTTCAAGAACTTCAAAGGAAATCAACAAAAATTGGGGATAAACTCAGATAATAAGATCAGATGATAGAGAAGTGCGTATGGATGATTAGGTTGTCAAAAAAGTAGAGGAATATGTTTACTTAGAACATAGCATCAAACTAGTTAGCGAGAATCAAACCGCTGAGATCAACAGACGTATCAGACTAACATGGGCAGCAACGGGAAAATCGCCCAATTAAAATGGACCTGGGTAGGACATGGTGCTCGTTAAGATAGTGTTCGATGGACAAAAGACATTACACACTGAAGACCCGGCCTGCATAAACGGAAAGTTGGCAGACCAACACAACGTTAGATAGACGACATTAAACGGAAAGACGGAAAAATTGGCACCAACTAGCATAGAACAAGAAACTGTGGAAGAAGAAGATGGAAAATTAGAAAGTTAAATCTAACGATAGAATGTGATATACGTACATGAAACTGATAAGGAAACAATTTTCTTATACAAAAGTTTTCGTAATTTTCACAAAACATGCCACATTTTCACGAATTTTTTCAAAATTACCCATTTTGAATGGAAACGCGACTACATTTTATTAGGTTGTTTTTCATTAATTTTGAAACTGTCTGCTTTTAGTAGTAACTTCCGCTATTGATGGTAACGCATAAAAATTCAAAATTTTATTTCTACTAGAAACGAAATGCAATATAGTTTTAGAGGCTTCGATTCCTGAGAACTTTGAATCTGTAATTGTTATTTTTTAACTGTCTTGATTTATTAGCTGCTGGGATGTCGTGAGAATAATCAAATATCCGGGATTAAGAGTAATTCTAATCTAAAATTAGTATTTATTTACATTATTTGGTTCTTGACTGACGGATGAATAACACAAAATTAATTGCGTCTCTCTAATTAATTTTGGGTCCCTAAAAAATACGGATATAGATTAAAGCGTCTGAAAAAAGTAACCAGCTAAATGCCTTAAAAAGAGCCCCTAATTTTCTCATTATAAATATAGCCTATAAGATTAATGCTGGCTTAATTGATTTGGCAAAATTTGTGTCATTGGATAAACAGTTTAATTAAATTAAATTACTTTGTCTAATTTTAGAGTTAATTGTCTTCTTTGCAAATATACTATTTAATTAATCTTTTTATTTTTTATACTATCTTGATTTTCGCCATATTATAAGCAAAATTAAAGGTTTGTTTATTAATGCCAGCTTTATTTTAGTGTCAGGTATCTACTAATGTCGGATTTGTCTCTATTAAAGGATAATTTATATATAAGCACCGAATTTATCCTAATAGGTACGACTTAAAAAAAATTACGAAGATTTTGGGCTGTGATAAAGCATGAAAATATAAAGCAAAATGATTCTTAATAAAAATATGGTTAAAAATGTACTGATCAAGAGTATGTTTTTTTTTTTAATTAATTGATGACACAGCCACACAAAAAAAAAGTTCATTACTACGAACCAAAATACCTAGATCTAGTGTATTTTTGGTCGCTGAATTCGAATCCGCAGTTAAAAAAAGATTTATCTTTTCATTTTTTTCTGGATCCCTTGAAAGGTGGTTAAACTATAGTAATAATGTAATGACTCCTAATGAACTGTGAAAAATGGTAGATATTTTATAGTCTAGAAAAGAGAATATGCATTCACACCACAGCAAGCCATTTCTATTAATTTAACCAAAATCCACCCTTGTAGAGGGTGAAAAGTACCCCTAACGAACGTGCGTTTAAATAACATGTATAAAGGACAAATTCTTGTAACTCTTATGACAAGATATCTGACTCTGGTATGACAGCCAGACATTACTCTTAAAAGGTTGAAACTCACTCCTATAGACGAAAAAAGTTCAGGCTTTTGTAGTTTTAGGCAGGATGAACAAAGGTTCAAAATCATCCCTAGGAGGGGGGACTAGCCCCTGGGATTGATGGATCTTAGAAGTTCTAGCATCTGAGAAAAAAAATACAAGCTTTCGTAGTCTCAGGACGGATGGACAAATACAGCCTGTTTTTTTTTTTCTCGGATGCTAGCACTTCTAAGATCCATCAATCTCAGGGGGTAGTTCCTTCCCTCCTAGGGATGATTTTCGACCTTATTAGGAAGATGACATAGTTGTCTTGAATGTTTAGCACAATGAGAAAAAAGTTCTTGATCCTTTCCGAATTTCAGTAACATCCATACGCATCATTAGAGCGCATGAGTAGTTATTACCACCCTCTTAGGGTAGGTTATAGGCGTGTATCAGTGGTTCAAGCGAATCTACTCTATATTTGTTCACCCTGACTAAAACTACAAAAGCCTGAACTTTTTTGGTCGTTATTGAAACTTATGAGATACCTTCGTAGGTGGGTGGTGGTTTTTACACCGTATAGGGGTGGGTTTCAACCCTTTAAGAGTAATGTCTGATTGTCACAACAAATTAACATATTTTGTCCTAAGAGCTATAACAATTTGTCCTTTGTACTTGCTATTTAAACTCACGAGCTTTGTTTGAGTTTTAGAGGTACTTTTCACCCCCTATAAGGGTGGATTTTGGTTTAATTAATAGAAATAGCTTTCTGTGGTTTGAATGCATATTTTCTTCTCTAGACTCTAAAATATCTACCATCTTTCACACTTCATTAAGAGTCATTACATTATTACTATAGTTTTAGCCCATTTCAAGGGATGTTTTTGGCCAAAAAAAATGTCACGATAAGTCTTTTTTAACTAAGGATTGGAATTCAGCGTCGAAAAATACACTAGAACCATGTCTTTTGGTTCATGGTAATGAACTGCTGTATTATTTTCACTCAAAAACGTTCTTGTGTTGCAGATGGTAATATACAAGTACTAGCAATTTTTTATGTTTATTGGTGAAAGTTATTAATTACTAATTACTAGACATAAATTACTAAAATAATCTATAGAATAACTGACGTGTGTTATAAACTGAAGTAAGTAAATTTTCAACTAATTACAACTTCTCACGATTATATCTTATTATTAGGTATTTTTCTTAGTCTTCGGGATTTTAACCTGAGCGGCGGCATTTTCATATATGCCGCGGCTCACCAAGCGCTTCCAAAAGTCTCTGCTGATATACAGAATAAAAAGCCTTACCAGGTGTACAAGTATTAAATGCGCATTTTTTTTCTAAAAAAACATGTTAAATTCGGAAGAATGATAAAAAGTGCTTTATTCAAAGTATGCTCCATCGCTTGTTATACATTTTTTCCATCTTTCGGGTAATTTGTGAATACCACGCCAGTAAAAATCTTCCCCTTTTGCTTCGAACCATTCATCGAGCCATTTTTTCACATCTTCATACGAACCAAGCCTTTTTTCAAGCAGCGAACGGTTCATATCGGCCAATTGTTGTTGGTAACGTTTAGTATTAACCGTTTTCCCAGGTCTTAACAGCTCATAATAGACCGCGCCCCTCTGGTCCCACCAAACATGGAGCATCGTCTTTCTGCCAAAGCGATTCTTGGGATTCTCAAAATAAATCCACTGTAACTATACGATGCAAAAACGACTTCCTTTTGTACCGAGCGAGCACAATGTCACACGTTTTTTTGCGCTTTTTCATTTGCCTGTCGTTCAACTCAAGTGGTACCCATCTACCGGTCTTCTGAATATTTCCCATCTCTGGTAGCCGATTGTTACTTGTTGACTAACGCCCAATTGTTCGACGAGTTGTTTTTGTGTTTGCGAATCATCTTCGTCCAACAATGCTTGCAATTCCACATCGTATTTCTTTGGCGGTTTTCCACGTTCCTTGTCTGCAACATCGAAGTGACCACTTTTGAAACGCCGAAACCATTATTCACACGTATTTTGCGATGGAGCATGTTCACCATAAGCTTCTCGAAGTAATCGGTTTGATTCAACAGCAGTTTTCTTCAAATGAAAACAAAAAATTAATGCTGTCCGCGAATGCTCTTTGTATGGTATAAATTTCGACATATTGAACACAACAACACAACACTATGCCTACACTTTTCCAATTTATCACTCGTGCACGTCTGACACTTGTTGATGACACAACAAAATGGCGCAGTGTCAAATCTTTATAGCCCAAACTGCATTGGTGCACCATCTGTTGTCTGAAATCCACATTTCATACTTGTACATCTGGTATATTCTATATATTTTTCAATAAGGATTTTAACTGTAAGCAGATGGTTCTTTGTTCCATACCCCAAGTGGCAACCTGCCTGTTATTTTGAAAGGAATTTATTTGCTATATGTAAGTATTTTCTTGAATAACTTGTATATATGGCTCAGAAGGCTTCATATGAATGTGCTGTATTAGCGTGAGGTGTATTCCTAGCATACACCGCTCTAGGAGGAGTTAAGCGGGCTACATCCATCGAACAGTTTCCATGAAAATACCTGTAGAATAAAGTCAAGTCGCCAGTTGTTCTTCGATGTTCCCAGACATCAAGGTTGTTTATGAGTTCAGAGTCTCCAGTTAGGCGAATACAATTTTACAAATGCAGCAGAGCTCCAAACATTGGAGCAGTATTCTATCGTTGGTCGAATTTGAGTCCTGTACGGAATTAACAGTTGTTGTAGAATGTAAATTGAGTGACGATGTTCGAAAAATGAAGTGCCCCGACATAACCATGTCGGGTTCAGCAACGTTAACTTTTTAGAAAAAACTCGACTTGGTTACTGTTACTCGATGATAGAATTTCTTCCAGGTCTTTGTTAAGTTAAAGGACTTCCTGATGTATGCGGATATTTGGATGAGTAGCCGATGTTCGAACGTTCAAAGTGAAGAAGAAATAAGCATACTGTCATCTGCGAAGCTGTAGATTGGATTCCTGGTCCTTTCCAGCAGATCCTTAATGTAAATCAAAAGTATCTGAAGACAATATGGGGCATCCTTGACTGTACTATGGGAATAGTTGGCGGCGTTTCTCCTTGGCAATCAAGAGTAGGATGCGAAACGAAAAGTTCACCTAACAAGTTGGCTTTCTCAACTGTTGTTGTTGCAGTAGTATTCTCTGGCCGTGTGAGTAATGGCATAATAAATTTAGAGAAATTTTAACTAATGGCCTTAGCTACTGATCAAAAGGACCTAGAATTGTTGGGGCCGGCAAGAAGTTGTTCTTAATTCTTTGATTGTATGGTTTCTTGGTTTTATGACGTTGAGATTTTCACGCCATTGTGGATCGGCAAGAAGCAACGGCTTCTTGGCATTTTCAGTCGAACCAAGACTTGCCGTTGGAAAGGCATGTCTTGGAAAATGAGACGTAAGCTTCCATACCAGCCGAAATGACATCGGAAACCGCTTTAACGCAGTCAAATGGGTCGTCAGATCTAAAACAAAAGTCTAACCAAGGGAAACTTAGAAAATATGCCATGAGTTCTTCTCATTTAGGAGACTTGTAGTGCCAAATCTTATGTAGTTTAGGCGGCTCTCTGTTACTGATCGGTAAGATAGTAGTTGGAAGCATCTAACGGCGGATTTACGGTGGCAGTATAAATCTCTGGATTGGTGATTAAAAACAGGTCAAGAAGATGGGCGAACTCTCCGTCTTAATCAGGGATTCGTGTTAGTTCGTCAGTAAGCTGAGTAAAGCCACAACTGATTGAGAATGATTCAGCTTTTACGTCGGTCGTATTTAAATCCCCCTCCCGGAGATTTGTACTGGGGGCTATTTTACCTCTAAAATTTTTTGATCCTGGGATCTTCATCACGTTATTTGTTCCCACAGATGGAGACATCGGCACAGCCACAGAATGTTAAGCAACTTCACGCAGCCTAAGCCAATGCGATGGTATCGGACCGGGCATTACCTGGTGGGATCTAGATGGTAGATGCCCAGTAAAAATAAATTTGAATTAACTTGATTTTAACATAATGTAAACTTTGTATCAAGTGCAACAAGATTTACTGTGCCATCTTCATTGAAAAAAGTCAATATAAGAAACAAATAGGTTTAAAAAAGTAATAGCATGATGAAGTTGTCTACTGAAATATTTTTTTAAGGTTGGAAGTTTTTTTAGAAATTCGGCACATATTGGAATAGTGGTTAAAATTATAAGTTTGAGTTAGCCCTCAAAATTTTATACGCTCATTTAAAATAGTACAGTAGTGATTTTACCCTTTCTGGGGTATCACCAAGGAGTATTGTCCTGAGTTTTGGACCCCGAAAAACGTGTGCTCTTTTGTTTATAAACAATTTAAGTATTCAAAACCCATTTTTTTGAGTTTAAAATGTGAATACCTTGGGTTATATAAATCAGGTAAAGACAAAAAACTCAAAGTCTTCATAATGAAATTTCAAACAAATCTTAGTTGGCTTTAAGTCACTTAAGTGCGGGCATAACCTACAAAATTTTTTAAAAAAAGCAGACAAAAACTGTTTTTTTTTAAATTTTAATTTTACATTTTATTGTACAGATCGACTAAATGAACCAATCGGCTTGTAACTTTCAGAAAATATGCCTTTTATTATAAAGAAAATTCCCTGAAATTTTGGAACAAAAATATTGAATTCAGTGGGCACAATTGAATTATTATTTAAAATTTGAATTGTCTGCCATTTTATGACATTTGCTCCAAGGTGGTTCTTTTTTTCAAAATTTAGGTCTCGACGCCAACTTTCCGATGCCATTAAAAAAAAAATTTATTGTTTTTTTTTACTTTTGTTTGTTAATCAAATATTAACAAATGCGTTTTTTCGGCCATTTTCACGTTAACGAAAATATTTTTTTTATATATTAAGGTTTCGCGATTCTCTACCAGATATGATAAAAAAATTTCAATTTTTTTTTCAAAATGATAGAAAAAATGCATTGTTGTTATTTGATTAATGTAAAAAAAAAATGGTTAAATTGACCCCAAATAATTTTTTTTAATGGCATCGGAAAGATGGCGTCGAGACCTGAATTTTAAAAAAAAGAACCATTTTGGACCAGATGGCATAAAATGGCACACAATTCAAATTTTAAATAACAAATTCAATTGTGCTCACTTGGTTGAATAGTTTTGTACCAAAACTTCAAGGTGTTTTTGCTATAATAAAAGGCATATTTTCTGAAAGTTTCAAGTCCACTTAGTCGACTTGAGCAGTAAAATGAAAAAAAGATACAGTTTTTTATCTGTTTTTTTCAATTTTATAGGTTACGTATGCACTTGAGCGACTTAAAGCTAGCGTAGATTTGTTGGAAATTTCATTATCAAGAGTATAGTTTTTTTTTGTCTCGATCCGACTTATATAACCGAAGTTATTCACATTTTAAGCTCAAAAAATGAGTTTTGAAAATGGAAATTGTGTATAAACAAGAGAGCACAAGTTTTTTGAGGTCCAGAACTCGGGACAATACCTCTGGTGATACCCCAGAGAGGATAAAATCATAATATTGCTGTATCTAAACTATGCCTAGCTCATCATTGTTTTGACCTTTTTTTACTGCATTTTCGTTTCATAGAAGTTTCTAAAATTTTGACAAATATTCAGCGGTTTTTGAAAAAAAGTTAACGGAGAGTAAATTTTTAGGGAACTTAACAATTGTAGTTGTTAATATGACAAATATGAGCATACTATTTCTAAATATTTATTTCAATCTTAGCGATTATGTCATGCGTATCATCTTATTTTTATCTCTTCATTTAAATAGCCCTATTTAATACGGCACTTAAATTCGACAATCTTTTATAACAACTTTTCCTCGTTGTATCTCGATATCCTTTAATTTTCTAATTATCTTCATTCTCAGTAATTGTGCTAAAACTCATTT
Source organism: Pachyrhynchus sulphureomaculatus (assembly GCA_019049505.1). Classification (NCBI taxonomy): domain Eukaryota; kingdom Metazoa; phylum Arthropoda; class Insecta; order Coleoptera; family Curculionidae; genus Pachyrhynchus; species Pachyrhynchus sulphureomaculatus. The sequence continues at coordinate 154,531,078 of CM032449.1, forward strand.
TAGTTGAAAATAATGTTGTCAATTAGCTCTATTAAAATGAATAATACTCCGTAATTTTCTTCTAAAATAGCTTAGAGATCAGATAAAATTTTAAAATAGGGGCAAATTACACCTTATAATTCGTAATAAGAGTAGCAATTTTAAATTAGGGCTTTAATCTTTCTACCTATTTTACGGAAAATATTCACAAGATTTATTTTTTAATTTACGGAAAATATCAGCTTTAAAAAACTTACAAATTTACTTTTATTTTTATTTGGTCTCTTGTTACTAGTTGTCAAGTTGATGCATAATTAACAGGCTTTTTTAAATATTATTTATTATAAAAATATAACCATTAAAGTTCATTTAAAATATGTTTACTGATTAATATGGAGCATATTCATCGTCTACTTCAATAACTGCTATCCATTTGCTTGGCAGACGATCAATTGCTTTGATCTTAGCTACCATCTGATCTACATTTTCATAGATTTTTCGGAAAGCGTGGCAATCAGTGGGTGCTTTGGTTGGAGAGTAAGGGCGTTTTCATATCTACCGGCAACGGCACCGACTAGACACCGACACGGCACCGACCTCGACACAACACCGGAGAAACGTTTTCACACCTACACGACGCCCCCTGACACGACAGAAAGTCATATGAAACTGAGTTATTAATATAAAATAAAGAGAAAATAAATGTTTTAATGCATGAACTATAATATAATCAATGAGTACAACCTTTATCTTCTTTTCTACCTGTAAAAGTTCTTTATATTCGTCTTCTAAATATTGAGATATTTCTGGTTAACTGTTCTCTTATAAAATTTTATTTTTATTATTTTCTTTGGTTTAATCCCAAAGGCAGGGTTCAGTTGCCACAAATTCAATTAACGTGACAATATCAAACTTGAAGGCCATGGTACTAGCTGAGAGAAGACTTCTTAGTACTTGGAGAGGCTGCTTCTCGACGACAGCATGTGACTGCAACGAAACAGCACCGACATGTCGTTGAGTGTGAAACCATTCCCATTTATTTAAATATTATTTCTAGTTCACCAACATTGCTATCTCTGCTGTGTTGGTGTCGCGTCGGCAGATGTGAAAACGCTTTAAGGCGGATGCAGAAACAGATCCCATTACTTATTCGGGATGGATCCGATTACGCAACATTCGATTCGACATATAAAACTAGGTTGAAAGAATGTATCAAGCAAAGCCGAAATAACCATTTGAATAATATTTTCTTCCATAAATAACGATATTGACTGTAATTTAATACCAATGTCATTTCATTTACATTTACTGCCTGATTCACTAAAACTTAACTTTAAATCTGGCCTAATTTAAGACTTAAGAATTGAAATAGCAGCAAGTCAACTAAAATTATAATATTTCGTTTTCATTTATGATTGAACTTATAAAAAATGTAATATTGTATTAAAATTCTAAAAACTATTATATTTTTTGCCGATTTTCATAAGACATATTCTTATGAAAACATTTATTTGGTAGTAGTGGTCATAGAAGCAGCTGGGAGGCTTAAGGTCTAGCAAACAGCTCCTTTTTGTCAATCCAGAAAATCCATCCACCGTAGCTACCCTAGTCTACGCCGAATCGCCCAGACACAATAACATCATTTCAGACCAGGATGTTGATCGTCTCCCTCCGGAGCATTGCTGATTCAAAGATTTCATATTTCAATCTATACAGGGCCTTACAGGAGCAGACAAAATGGAATGGCATTTCGTTATCCTTTAGACAACCCGCATTTGTCTGATCGTCCTCTCCTCTACAATTTTAAATGCATTTTCAACCTATAGTGTCACGTGAGGAGGCCCAAAAGAAGATTTACGACATGTTTACTCCTCTTAAGCAGCCATTCAGACTGTGCCCTTTCAAAGCACGATATAAAATTCTTAATCTCCCAACACCTCGCGTATCGATATAATGACTCCTTTGAGCACCAATTAGCCCATTTCTTTAGGGAAGTCCCTACCTGATGTTTGGATATATCTAATGGTATGAACCTCTCGAAAGGGGTCATGGGTCCTATCATAAATGCCGTTTGATTCGAGCAGATGTGTACCACTTACTAACGACACGTGTCCGCCTCCACCATTATAGATGCCATCAATAGAAAAACTGTACCTCTTTATCGGAAGCTTTTATAAACATCTAACACGTAGGCTGAAAAGTTTTTGGTCTAGCTACTTAAAACACTTTTTTTTGCAAAATTTGACTTTATTCATCAACATAGTCTTCTTCAAGAGCGATACAATCAGTCCAATGCTTTTCTAATATTTCTATACCTTTCTTGTAGAAGGATTTCTCTTTGCCTTCAAAATACGCCTCAGTTTCGGCGATAACTTCTTCACTGGAGTCAAATCTCTTTCCCGCGAGAACTTTTTTGAGGTCAGCGAATAGATAATAGTCGCTGGGGGACAAATCTGGAGAATATGGTGTATGAGGAAGCAATTCGAACTTCAATTCATGCAATTTTACTATCGTAACCACTGACTTGTGACAAGGTGCATCGTCTTGATGAAAAAGCACTTTTTTTCTCGTTCAGTTGGGGCCGTTTCTTTGCGATTTCTGCCTTTAAACGCACCAGTAACTTTATATAATATTCGCTATTGATGGTTTTTCCTTCTCAACATAGTCGATGAAAATTATTCCACGCACATCCCAAAATACAGAGGCCAAAACCTTCCAGCTGCTGTCCACTCAGCTGACTGCCGATTTGATTCCGGTGTGTAGTGGTGGATCCATCTTTCATCTATTGTCACATATCGCATAAAAAAAATCTTTTTTATTGTGCTTAAGCAGGTACAAACAGCGCTCAGAATCATCAACACGTTGTGGTTTTTGGTCCACTGTGAGCAAACGCGGTACCCATTTCGAACAGAGCTTTCTCATGCCCAAATGTTCATGCAAAATATGACCAACACGTTCTTTTGATATCTTTAGGATGTCAGCTATCTCACGTAATTTCACTTTACGGTCATCCAAAACAATTTGAGGATTTTTTTGATGTTTTCGGATGTAACCACCTCATTTGTGCGTCCTGAGCGTTCAGCATCATTTGTATCTGTACGACCGCATTTAAATTCAGTATACCAGTAAGGGGTTTTCGTAACACTTATCAAGCCATTGCTTTGCTTGAACGGTATTTTTTCGCATCAAAAAACAGTGTTCAATCAATACACGAAATTCGACTCTAAACTAATCGTCGAAATGTCATGAAATTTTGACACTTATCGTTTGAAGGTCAGTACATATGATTTTTTAAAAAGGGCGACATCTGTGTATCAGACCAAAAACTTTTCAGGTTAGTTCAGGTTACACAACTCATTTTCAGCAAGTCGTAAGCCATCAGTAAAGCTTTACAATGAAAAATATTACAATTTTACGTGGTCAAAAATAAAAGCCGCCTGGAAACGTAGCGGTTTTAGATGAAATGGCAATAAGACCAGATCTAACTTTAAACCCCTTTAGTGAATTTAATGATTTAAGTTTGGACACGATATCCGAAACCCTTTATTAAGCACATAGCAGTTCAAAATAAAATTCCATACTCTATATAACACCTCTGGCATTTGAAAATTCCATCTAAACTCTCACTTTGATAGATTACTGACTAATGAGAATCGATTAATTATTTTTTGTGTTACGTTAGTTTGAAACTCCACTGAAAAATTCAATAGTCCTTAATTTTGTTCACTTGTTCATAATTAACTAAACACCGACAATTAGTGTAAACTAAACTTAAATGTTTATAATAACAAACTACCTATTTGACACTGTAACTTAGTTAAGATAACAAAGGTGATTATATAGTTTCACTTAGTAAAGATAATAATTATATTTGCAGGAAACGGTGCTGCAAAATTTAACTTGCGAGATGAAAATCTGTCGTTATGAATTTGAAACAGTTATTAGTAGTTAGTAAACTTTTAATTGAACCAGAACTTTAGAAAATATTCTCAAATTGTGTTTGTTTTACTTGTATTAATAAGGAAATACAATTGCGTAATTAAACTATTCGGAATTGATTTCGAGTTTTCCATGTAATGAGAAAATGCAAAGAAACTAACTGATTTATGGATTTATTTCATGTCTAGTGAATTAAGATTGTTTGCGGGTCTGGTTGCTCTTTTTTAGCGTCTAAAGCACAATTTTGGTAGAGTTCTACGCGGGAATCACGGTACAGTAACATGAGGTAAATATTTTGTTTCGAAAATTAATTATAGTGCAGTAAAAAAAGCATTTGAAATTGCACAGCTTAGACACAACAATATTATGATTTTATTCTCTCTGGGGTATCACCAGGAGTATTGTCCTGAGTTTTGGACCTCGAAAAACTTGTGCTCTTTTGTTTATAACCAAAGTTTTCAAAACCCGTTTTTAGTGTTCCGTACGGAACACTAATAAGATCACTTCGGTGTCTGTCTGTCCGTCTGTCCATCTGTCTGTCACACCCGATTTTCTCCGAAACTATTTGTCATAGAAAGTTGAAATTTGGTAATAATATAGGAATTGATGGCCTCATCAGAGCCATGTAGTTTTGAAGGTTAAATTTTGACTTAAGAGGTTAGTTTGGGGGGGGGGTGAAATCGGAAGTGAAAAAAAAAAATTTTGTCCTAGGTAATCGAGTGTGGTGTCAAATGAAAGCTTGTGAAAACACGAGTAAAAAATATATATATAATGTAATACTTGCGTGCACTTTTCTTTGTATTATTTTTAAAAAATCGCGAAAAATCGCTGTCCACCCGCCTTATCTCGAAAAGTACTGATCAAAAAACAGAAATTTCAAGGTCATCAATTTTCAGTAAAGATTGGAAACAAACTTTGTTGAAAAACTCATTTGGGGTGTGTTTTGTGAAGTCGCTGATCATTTTATACCACCGTAACAACATTTTTTATTTTAAAAGCAATCAACGTACGGAACACTATTTGTGCAAGTTCAACTTGCACTTGACCGGTTTTTTGAGCTTAAAATGCGAATAACTCCGGTTATATATGTCGGACCGAGACAGTAGAATACCAAACTCTTCCTAATGAAATTTCCGATAAATCCTCGTTAGTTTTAAGTCGCGCAAATGTGTACATAATCTACAAAATTGAATAAACTGACAAAAAACTGTTTTTTTTTTTATTTTATTCCACAGACCGACTGCCTTTTGTTAAGGAAAAATACCCTGAAATTTTGGTTCAAAAATATTGAGCCCAGTGGGCACAATTGGATTTGTTATTTAAAATTCGAATTGCCAGCCATTTTATGCCATTTGGTCCAAAATGGATCTTTTTTTTCAAAATTTAGGTTTTGATGCCAGCTTTCCGATGCCATTAAAAAAAAATGTTTGTGGTGTCATTTTAACCCTTTTTTTACATTTATTTACTGTTAATACGTAGTGACTTCACACTCTCATAATTTTGATATTTATAACCAAAGAATTTGGTTTCAACAGGATAAAGGAAATTACATACCTCAAACACGTCTTTGGTAGTCAATCGAGAATTATTTTCTAATTGATTTATAAAATCTATAGCATAATTTGAACTCCACGTATATTAACAATTCTTGCTTCATGGAAAAATTAAAGGAAAATATACGAGAGCATCTCGGAGAAGACGTGCCGAACATTTATTATTAATTTTGTTATTCGGTTGAAAGAATGCCGGGAAGGTAAGGTTTCGTAATTATTAGGAAACTTTCAGTGATTTGCTTTGGCTACTTGAACAACAAATTTCTGGCACTTCACGAAATCTGAACACTTCATGTTAAATGTATGTATTTTAAAGTTTTCGCATAGTAAATTGACTCTTTGATGGCTTTTACTACTCGCCGTTGGATCTCTGATGACCGACGTTTGTCATCACAACACTCTTACCAAGAAAACTAAATGAAGCACATACGTAATACAAATATAGAAAAGATTATATGATAGCTAGGGTTAAAGAGGTACAAGTCTCTCATTTTCATACTCAAGGAGAGTAACGGATCCTTCAGACATCGTTGGCTGAGAACATCTCTCATAGAGCAAGTCTCCAGAAATCTAAACAAAAGAGAATAACTATATAAATAAATAATCGGCCAAGTGCAAGTCGCATTTGCGCAATTAGTGTTCCGTACGTCGATTGCGTTTAAAAAAAAAAAAACTGATGATCTTGAAATTTTCGTTTTTTTTATATATCAGTTAAATTATTAAGGGTAATGCACTCGTGATATTTTTTCGTTCAATCTATACCCTGTGGAGAATATTCCAGAATTTTTTCAAAATTTTTAATCAGTACTTTTCGACATAAGGTGGTGCAGCGATTTTTCGCAATGTTTTAAAAATAATACAAAGAAAAGTGTGCGCAAGTATTACATTATATATATTTTTGAACTCGTGTCTTTGCAAGCTTTCATTTGACACCCCACTCGATGACCTGGAATTTTTCTTTTTTTCACTTGCAATTTCACCCCCCAAAATTAATCCCCTAAGTCAAAATTTAACTTTCAAAACTCCACGACTCTGATAAGGCCACCAATTCTTATATTAGTGCCAAATTTAAATTTTCTATGTCTATAGTTTCGGAGAAAATCGGGTGTGACAGACGGACAGACAGACACCGAAGTGATCTTATAAGTGTTTGGTAAGAAACACTAAAAACAATAACCATGCGTTGGTTCCATTCCATTTTCGAAAAAATGTCCTTCTAACGGCAAGCTTTGGTTTGACCGAAAATGCAAAGAAGCTATTGCTTCTAAACATTGTTCCTACCGACAACGGCGTGAAAATCCTAATACCATAAATCGTAACACTTTGTTCGTGCCCGGAACAGATGCAAAGAAATTATCGACGAAACCAAGGAGGCACACAATCAGCGAATTAGAAACAAACTTCTCGCTTGTCCCAACAATTCCACGTCTTTTTGGTCAGTCGCTAAGACAGTTAGTCGAAATTTCACCAAACCCACCATACCACCACTCACACGGCCAGATAGTTCTATTGCAACGACACCTGTTGAGAAAGCAAACTTGTTGGCCGAACTGTTTGCTTCACATTCGGCTTCCGATTTCCGAGGAAAAACACCACCTACTATTCCCATAGTGCAGTCAAGCATGCCTGATGTTGTCTTCAGACAGCGTATCATAAAACGTATTTTAATGAAGTTAGACACCAAAAAAGCTTCTGGCGCTGACGGAATACCTGCCATAGTTCTCAAAAATTGTTCAAGGGAACTAACACCAGTTTTCTGTAGACTTTTCAACCTATCCTACAGAAAGGGAATATTTCTTTCCTGCTGGAAATGTGCCACAGTTTAGCCGATACCTAAAAAAGGCAAGAAGACCTTGCCAAACAACTACCGACCAGTCGCACTGCTTTCAATAATATCGAAAGTCATGGAAAAGGCTGTCAATCAGCATCTTCTAAAATACCTTGAAGGATTCAACATTATTAGCGATCACCAATATGGCTTTCGTAAACATAGATCAACAGGAGATCTTCTGACTTATGTAACACATGCTTGGAACAACGCAACTGAACACTTCAGCGAATCTCGAGCGGTTGCTCTTGACATATCCAAGGCATTCGACCGTATTTGGCACGATGGACTAGTGGCTAAGCTACGCTCTTATGGTATGTGTGAAAAGTTCTGTTTATGGCTCTCATGTTTCCTCAGAGAGCGTTCTTTACGAGTCGCAGTCGACGGATTTCTTTCTAACACCTTTACTGTTAACGCCGGTGTGCCCAAGGTTCCATTCTGTCTCCTACTCTCTTTCTCATTTACATTAACGATCTGCTGGAAAAGACCGGGAATCCAATCTACAGCTTTGCAGTTGACAGTACGCTTATCTCTTCATTTACTTTGTACGCTCGGACATCGCTGCTCAGGCGAATATCCGCAGACAGCAGGAAGTTATTCACATTAACAAAGACCTGGAAGAAATTCTATCTTGGGGTGACCGTAACCAAGTGGAATTTAACGCTACAAAGACCCAGGCGGCAGTTTTTTCTAAAAAAGTTAATGTTGTTGAACCCGATATAGTTATGTCGGGGCACTCCATTCCCCTAGCATCTTCACTCAATTTGATGGGCGTTAATTTGGGAGCAAATATGTCCTGACATGAAGATATTGCAGGCATAGGAAGGAGAGCTTCTCAAAAGTTGGGAATATTATTTCGAACCAGAAAGCTTTACACTCCACAACAACTGTTAATTCTTTACAAAGCTCAAATTCGACCAACTATGGAATACTGCTCCCATGTTTGGGGCACCGCTCCCAAACATACACTGTATTTGTTGGATTCTGTTCAGAGAAGGGCTGTTCGTCTAATTGAAGACCCAGAACTGATCGGCGGCCTTGATTCGCTGGAACATCGAAGAATGGTTGGCGGCTTGAGTCTATTCTACAAGTATTTTCATGGAGAGTGTTCGAAGGATGTAGCCAGCTTAATTCCTCCCAGAGCGGTGCATGTTAGAAGTACACGTCGCGCTGATACTTCACATCCGTATGAGGTTCAGCTTGTTACTCCTCGTACAACGCTTTTCAAGCAGTCTTTTATATGGAGAACATCATCCCTTTGGAATGGCTTACCCAGGACTGTGTTTCCCACCGAGTACAATTTACAGCGATTCAAGAACAACGTGAATCGCTTTTTCCGCACACGTGTCGCTCCTGTAGCGCTTTAGGGACTTCCCTGTAGCACGTGTGCTAGACCCATAAAAAAAAAGAAACACTAAAAACAATAACCATGCGTTGGTTGTTTGGTATCCGAAAAATGAATGTACTAAGAACAAACAGGGTTCTACAAACTCAGTGGCTCATTAGAAGCATCTCTAGAATGAGCTGTGCGAAGCTTTCTTGGGTATGTATATAAGATTATCATGTCAAGGCATATATGATGTAGCGTTGCCAGATTACCACTACTGCCATATGACAACTTAAGAACTGCAAATTGCTCTCTCTAAATTTAATTAAATATTTGAAGTCTTACGTAAAATTTAAAAATTAATGTTTTGTTTTATACACATAACGACTATGCACTATTAAAGGTAATATTGATAGCCATAAAAACATGTAAGACATTCCCAAGTAGGATAATAATTTAAAGGGCGGTAATTCACGTCATCGTTTAAGATTCCACTTAATGTAAGTGCCATTTTAAACTCGGCGAAGATTTTTCAACGACTTTAAAAGTTCAAACTAACTCGGGGTAATATCACTTTAAGCATCGGCTGCATTATATTGATTTTGCATGAAATCTCTATAAAGACGAGGCGTAAATGAGCAAAAATGAAATTTTATTACAAAATATTGACAAATAATAAGATGAATTGCGCTTTAACCAAGTAAAGTGTATTCCTAACTTAATTCAAGTACCATAACCTTGTGTTTCAGTGCTCACAGATATGACATCGAATACTCTTATCAAAGCTTTACTATACTGACATCCACGGTCATGCTCTTCCTCTAACTGAAAACTATCACAAATATTGAATTAATCATGTAATTAATCCTAAAGAAATTACACATAGTGTCCCATTGCCAGGAATATATAACGTTCTCATCTCAGATCCTTTGAAAATTCCTGCAACGTGGAAACTGTACAGTGGAATGCTTTTTACGTCAGATCGATTTAACAAACCCTCAATATGTGATACAAACGGAACCCCTCATTATGAAATCTGAGATAGAGAATGCCATCCTGTCCCTTAAAAATAATAATGCACTAGGTACTAATAACATCTACGGTGAAGTAATAAAACTAATATATGAAATGGATGATCAATTTTTCAATACTCTCGTTGATCTCTTTAATAACATTTACAATACCGGTGAATTTCCTAAAGACTGGCTAGAACTAAACTGTATTACAGTACCCAAGAAAAGAAGTGCTAAAGAATGTGATGAATTCCGCTTGATAAGCTTGATTAACCACATCACAAAGGTCTTGGCAAAAGTTATTTGTAACATAATCTACAGAAAATGTGCAGCAAACATCAACGAGTCAGAGTTTAGCTTTCGTAATGCTCTTGGTACAAGAGAAGCCATTTTTAGCTTACAAGTGCTCATCCAATGATGCAGGGATATGAACAAAGATACATTTTTAAGTTTTTTTGGACTTAGCCAAAACATTTGACAACGTCAGGCACAAACGGCTAATAGAAAAAGGCGTACGGCAGGGTTGTGTCCTATCGTCTTATCTCTCCACCTCTTTAACCGATCCTGCGAGGAAATATTTGACAAAGCACCAGAGGGAGCTTCAAAATAAATGGCGAGATGATTAACAACATAAGATGCGCCGATGATACAGTTTTGCTGGCCAGTAACATCGATGGACTTCAAAATCTTGTTGAAAGTGTACAAAAGGTTAGCGAAGAGTACGGTCTCCACCTGAATATATCTAAAACCAGTTGGATGATAATAAGTCAATTTCAATAAGCAGTAAGACAGGTTCAGTTGAATAGCCAAATAATTAAGCCTGTGGAATGTTATATATACTTGGGGAAAGTGGTTAATGCAAAGTGGGACCTGTCGAAATAAAGTCAAAAATCGAAAAAGCTCGAGCTGGTATGAGAAGACTATTTACATGCAATAATTTGTCACTCCGACTAAAAGTTAGATTAGTCAAATGCTACGTATTCCCTGTTTTGCTATACGGTGTAGAATCCTGGACGATGACGGAAACACTAATGAAAAAGGTCGAAGCCTTTGAGATGTCCGCCGGATTCTGAAAATTTCGTGGACCGAACATATCACCGACTTAGAAGTTCTGCGCCGAATAGGCAATGACAAAGAAATTGTATTCACAATTAAAGGGTGAATATCTCGGCTACGTTATGAGACATAATAAATACCGTCTCTTGCAGCTGGTAATACAGGGTAAAAAAACCACGTCCAGGGAGAAGCAGACATTTTTGGCTATATAACTTAAGACAATGGTTCGGACTTGCGTTTGTTCAGTTGGTTTAATGCGTCGTCAATAAGGTCAGGATTGCCATGTTAATAGTCAACCTCCGAAACGGATACGGCACTGGAAGAAGAAGATATAACGTTGAACACAAGAATACCATGCAGCGTCGTTTTAAAATTTTTGTATAAATACCGTCTTGACCTGGGCTTTTACCACCATTCATATTCTACATTACATATTCTACTTCAGATGTATGAATTTTTGGTACAATCATCAAACCTATGCGTTGGTTGTTTTAGGTTTCTCTTAACCTTCTGTATAAAATGGATCTCTTTTGCCAGTTTGTTATTTTTAGCAGTGATATTCGTCTAAAGAGTCCAGTTATGTGGTTCTTCTTTTTATGGAAGTTACAGGAAACATGTAGTTTTTGAAGTCTCCTACATTCTCCCCTAGTTCATTTCCTTAGCGTCATTGATTTTTTTTTTGATAGGGCGACTAAGTTCGTTGTATTTATCTTGTTGGTTTTTATAAAAACAATGTTCTTCCTTCAAGTTCAATTAATTATTAGTAATTATAACTATTTTACAATTATAACACATAAAACATTTCCTTCGTATCATTATGTATTAGCGATATTGTTTTGGGCAAATATATAGCGAACTAAACCATATCCTGTGCCCGTATTTGACACCAAATTTAATTTTGAAGATTTTCTAAACCTTTCAGCAACTGTCATTTGGAAACTATATAGCCAAGATATTTACTCAAAGTTTAGGTTTGTCAATTTCTTTTCAATCTATTAAAAAATACGCTATCAAATTTTAATGTTTAGATAGAGAGATATGTAAGACCTTGAATATGAAAGATATGATAAGATACGTTTCTCTCCATATTATCTACATTTTTATTTAAAATTTACCTAAACAGCGAAGAGCTATACTTTTACCGCTCATTTTATTTGAAATTTCATCGCGGTCTCATAAATTAGAGTATTAAGCCAAAGAAAATTAAAAATGTATTACTTAACTTAGTCATCTAAGACAATAAATTCGCGGGTACCTTTTAAGTTTTTACAAAAACAATGAAAGAATAAATAACCGGTCAAGTGCAAGTTGAACTTGCGCAGTTAGTGTTCCGTACGTTGATTGCTTCTAAAAAATTTTGTTACGGAGGTATAAAATGATCAGTGACTTCGCAAAACACACCCCCAAATGAATTTTCAATAAAGTTTATTTCCGATCTTTACTGAAAACTGATGACCTTGAAATTTTTGTTTTTTTTATATACATTTTTACATACATTATTAGCGATCACCAATATGGCTTTCGTAAACATAGATCAACAGGAGATCTTCTAACTTATGTAACACATGTTTGGAACAACGCAATTGAACACTTTGGAGAATCTCGAGCGGTGGCTCTTGACATACCCAAGGCATTCGACCGTGATTGGCACGATATACTGTTGGCTAAGCTATGCTCCTATGGTATGTCTGAAAAGTTCTGTTTGTGGCTCTCATGTTTCCTCAGAGAGCGTTCTTTACGAGTGGCGGTCTACGGATTTCTTTCACTATCAATGCCGGTATGCCCGAAGGTGCCATACTGTCTCCTACTCTTTTTCTCACTCACATTAACTATCTGCTGGAAAAGACCGGGAATCCAATTTACAGCTTTGCAGATGACAGTAGGCTTATCTCTTCATTCACTTTGAACGCAGACAGCAGGAGGTCGTTCAACTTAACAAAGACCTGGAAGAAATTCTATCTTGGGGTGACAGTAACCAAGTGGAATTTAATGCTACAAAAATCCAGGCGGCAATTTTTTCTAAAGAAATTAACGTTGCTGCGCCCGATATAGTCATGTCGGGGCTCTTCATTTCCCTAGCATCGTCACTCAATTTGTTGGGCGTTAATTTGGGAGCAAATATGTCCTGGCATGAACATGTTGCAGGCATAGCAAGGAGCGCTTCTCAAAAGTTGGGAATACTATTTCGAACCAGAAAGCTTTACACTCCATAACTGTTAATTCTTTACAAAGCTCAAATTCGACCAACTATGGAATACTGCTCTTACGTTGTCTAAAGGTGCTGTGAAGTACAGAATATATGTTTCGGCACTTGGACAGCGTTGACGGGTATTACGACATCCTTGCTGAGATCCTTGGGATATGGAAAAGGGTAAAATCCCTACTGAGGAGGGGAGGTGAGCGATAAAAAAAAACAAAAAAAACAACGCTTTTCAAGTAGTCTTTTATATGGAGAACATCATCCCTTTGGAATAATTTGCTCAGAGCTGTGTTTCCCACCGAGTACAATTTACAGCGATTCAAGGACAACGCGAATCGCTTTTTCCGCACACGTGCCGCTCCTGGAGCACTTTAGGGATTTCCCTGTGGCACGTGTGCTAGACCCATAAATAGAAGAAAAAAAAAATTATTAAAGGTAATGCACTTGTGAGAATTTTCGTTCAATCTACACCCCGTGCAGAATAGTCCAGAACTTTTTGGATCGTTACGATAGAGGGGGGACAGCGATTTTTTCAAAATAATGTAAAGAAAAGTGTGCGCATGTAAGACATTATATATATTTTTGAAGTGTTTTTCCAAGCTTTCATTTGACACCCCACTCGATGACCTAGTAAATTTTTTTTCTTCACTTCCGATTTGACTCCCCAAAACTGACCCCTTAAGTCAAAATTTGACTTTCAAAAATACACGGCTTTGGTGAGGATATCAATTTCTATTTTAGTACCAAATCTTAACGTTCTACGTCAAATAGTTTCGGAGAAAATCTATTGTGACACACGGACAGACAGACGGACGGACAGACCGACTGACAGACAGATGGACAGACAGACGGACAGACAGACACCAAAGTAATCTTATAAATGTTCCATACGGAACACTAAAAAATATATGAGGCGTTGCGGATAGTAAGGGCGAACTCAACATTGGGTCAAATTTTTTTTTTTTTATATAATTCTATTTTATAGTACTTTTCCTACATCACATACCGGTCTAATTGTTGAGTTCGCCCTTGCTTTGCCTTCAAATTTCAGTATCAAATAAATGAAAAATTTCGAACAGGCGATAGCCGGGCGGGTAGTAAGGGCGAACTCAACAATTTCGCGCGGAGCAACCGCCGGTATTGCGTCACTAAATGAGGTTTACTTGAAATTTTTACGCTTTCTGCGTGTTAGTTCAAGTTAATTTTGAAGTTAATACGTTTATGTTTTGTTTGGTTTTGTTGCTTCTTTTTTTAAGAAAAGTATGGCGCAACCTGGACCTTCTAGTAGTGAAGTAAGTGTACAACATTTAGATGGTAGTGCTGTGTCGGGTTATTCGCGAAAGAGACCTGTTAAGATGAATGATTGGCAAAAAAAACGAGTGTAAGTTGAAACTAAATTCAGGAAGTGCTTACATTTCAAGAAATAACAAAAGGCACGTTGTTGCCCGCAAAATTGGACCTCCTTGCAAGTGTGGATGTTTTGAGAAAATAGGCGCTGAACTGGTCACCAATATTTTTGACTCTTTTTGGCAAATTGGAAACTATGATCTACAGAATGCTTACTTATCAAAATTGTTGATCTGCAATGATGTAAAAAGATCTTACGTAAAGGGGCGTCCAAGTCGTACCCTGAGACGCATTCAATATAATGTGACTGTTGATCACGCTAATCGTGAAGTTTGTCGTACTGCGTTTTATAACATTCATGGCATCTCTGAAAAGCGCGTTCGAGTCGTACTTGACAAAACCAGCAGAACTGGAACTGTTACAACGGATCAAAGGGGGAGGTGTGAACCCGCGAAGAAAATAGGAAATGACGATCTTTCTAAAGTAAAAGAACACATCATGTCACTACCTACTGTCACCAGTCATTACAGTCGCGCCAAAAGCCCTCATCGAAAATACTTACCTGTTGGACTTAATATTAAAAAGCTCTATTCTCTTTACAATGAATGGCTTACGGAAAATTACCCTGGTTACAGCCCGGTAAATCAGCACTATCATCGTGATACGTTTAATATGCAGTTCAATATTGGTTTTGAGCCCCCAAAAAGTGACACCTGTAATTATTGCGATAAAGTAGACATAAAAATTAAAAGTAGTCAAATGCACGATTCCGAAAATGTTGCTGAAATCGAGAATCTTAAACAAGAGAAGGAGTTACATCTGACCCGTGCAAAAGCTGCTCAGTCTCTTCTTAAGGGATTAAGGAGTAATGCCGATGACTCTTTTCTGGTCATAGCTTTTGATCTGCAGCAGGCTTTGCCAACCCCAAAGCTGACTACTGGGATTCAGTATTACAAAAGGAAGCTATGGACCTATAACTTTTGTATCCATAATGTAAAAACCGGTTCTTCAACGATGTACCTTTGGGATGAAAGTACAGGGAGGCGTGGATCATGTGAGATTGCAAGTTGCTTGTACGATTATTTGTGTAAAGTTGATGTTAATGTTAAAAAAGTTATTATGTTCAGTGATAACTGTTCTGGACAGAACAAGAATTTAAATCTTGTTTTGGCAAATCTATACTTTATACACAAAGACCAGTTCACTGAAATTAAACACTATTTTATGATACCTGGGCACTCATACCTTCCCTGTGATAGGGATTTTGGGAACATTGAGAGAGAAATACGGAATAGCACTGTGTATACCATGGATCACTATAAGTTAATGATTGAAAGCTGTCGCCGAAAAAACCAGTTTTGCGTTGTCCAACTTAGACAGGACATGATTTTCAATTTCTCTAATTTTCAAAAGAAAATTACTAAAATGCAGATGGCTGGTACTAAGTTTAAAGATGGAAAGATCTTTGAATTTACAAATAACTTTAAGCAAGGTTTCTACATTCATTCTGCTTACAATTTGGATATCAAAACGGCAGTCAAACTACAAAAAGGCAAGGTGAAAAACTATGATTCTGATCATTTTCATTTGGCCAGTGAAACACTGACGAGACTTTACAGTGCTCCCATTAAAATACCAGCCCCCAAATTAAAGGACATTCAGGACGTGTTACCGTATGTTCCCCTACCTTGGAGTCGGTACTTTACTAACATTATAGCCTCTCAAGACGCAGCAACGAATAAGAGCACCGAAAATGAAGATGTTATGGACGATGACCAAATAGATTACAACTGAACTTGGCTAATTATTTGTTTCTTTTCTTTAGTTTTTTTTATGTTAGTTTCAATACCATATTTCCACTGTTTTGTATGTTGTATCAAGTAACTATTTTGTAATAACAAAACCTTTAATTAAAACAATAACCTTAAAATTAATGTGTTCAAAATTTTTAATACCGGTCTAATTTTTTCCCAGGTATTGCCAATTTTAGGTGATAGTGTAGCATCAGAAACGAACAGTAAAATATGAAAAAAAAAATACACAAATAAATATTTAAAATACATTTAAAAATTCACGGAATACACTATTCTACTTAAGTAAATAATAAAAAGCTAATAAATTATAAATAAATAATAAAAACCTAATTTTGCCAATATTTTGTTGAGTTCGCCATTTAGATTTTTCTATAAATTCAATTTTTTCGAAACTTCATTTTGTTGAGTTCGCCCTTACTATCCGCAACGCCTTATATTTGGTTTTGGTACAAATCGTTTTATTGTTTCTTAAAACATTCGCCTTTAAAATTTATACACTTTTGCATGCGTTGGAACCAATTCTCGAAACATTTTTTGCACTCTGAGTTGGTACCTCAACAACATGGTTTTGGAAGGATTCAACAGCCTCTTGAGGTGATGAAAATCCCTATCCACCCATTTTTTTTTGACATTTGGGAACAACAAGGAGTCGTGTAATGAGATATCAATTCGATGTTTTTCTCCGTCAAATAATCAAGTGTTTGACGTCCTGTGTGAGAACTGGCATTGTCATGATGAAGAATGATGCGACTTTTCGGTTGTTTTTCCTGATTTCAACGATGACTTCTAGTAAATAAATTATTGTATACCACCCATCATTAACTGTCCTTCGATCTCCTAAAGCAATGGTGGCAACATGTCCAGTTTTATCAAAGAAACGGATTATTTTCTTCACGAACGAACCACTTTTGTTGAATTCGGTTCATCTTAGAACAGTGAATTGTTGCTTAGTTTTCGGCTAGTACGAAAATATCCAAGTTTTGCCTCCTTCTATGATGTTGTATACGGATTTTGCATGTTCTCTGTCGAATTTTTTGAGCCTTACACTAATTAGACGAGCCTGTTTTTGACTATCATTCAACTTTTGCGGAATTCATCGGGAACAGATTTTTTCACAGTTAAATTTTCATACAATATCGAATCTACTGTAGTCTTTGATATGCCTAAGGATGCCTTTACCTCACGATAAGTCACATGCCGATCATGTTGTGCACATCATCGATGTTTTTTGGAACAACAATCCATTTTGGTCGACCTCCATGAAATTCATCGTTGACGAGTAAAAAATCATCCAACGAAAATCTCTACGTAAAATTTCCATTTGTTCACAAAACTATTTTTTAAAACGCTCACTGTAAATAAACTTCTAGGTCAATTTCTGAGCTGTTACTATTTTAACATTAACAAATGTCAATTTTACAAAAATCGTAATGTCACATCTCAATAGCGCCATCCAGTGGTCGTTTGTAAGGCAGCCCTCGTGTCATACTTGTCGTTATAAAAAAATTATATCTGTAAATATTGTTAGTGCCAAAGAAATCAGATATCTACACATTTTTCTGATATAACCAAAGAGATATCCTTAAAAAATAAATTTTTATGTTTTTTTACCTGGGAGAAAACGGTACATATAATAATTATCTATTTTAAAATAAAAATTAAATATGTTCCGGAAAAACTAAAATAAATACGTGTACAAAGCCTTATTTGCATATTCTTTTTTCAACGCAATTAAAACATCGCAACATAATGCAAATGCAGTTTTTTAATTGTGCCTTTTTGTCCATTTTAGTTTTTAATTAACCAACTTTTCAGATATATTAGTCGGATATGCTAGAGCGTAATAACCACTTTTAATCGGCAAAAATACAAAAAGGGTCAAATTAAAAACTCTCCAAACAAAAGATATAAATATTAAATTGAGAACGAGGCTTGCTGAACAGTTTTGTAAGCGAGGGTTCTTTTTATAATGGATAGGTTGATAACCTCACCTCACGACTACCAGGTGGAACCAGATGCCAAAGAAGAGCTGGTAGACGAAGAAGAGAATGTATCTCAAAAGAAAGAGCATGAAACAATAAAGAAACTAAAAGACAGAAAAGCTCCTGGGTCTGATGACATCACCAACGAAATGCTCAAATATGGTAATATTGGAATAGAAAAAGTTACCCTTACTTCAAAGGATAATCTTTATTATTAATTTTGGTTTTATAGCCTCCTACGCCTTCCGATTTTTTCTGTTCAGACATTGCTCTTTGCATTCATCCTATCCACGTTGGTTTTGGTCTTCCTCTTTTTCTTCTTTCTGTCAGTCTCCATTTCAAAATTTGCTTGGGGATACGTTCTTCGTCCATCCTTTCTACATGGCCATACCACTTTAGTTGCCGTCTTTGTATTTCATCGATTATTGGTTTATCGACCTTCATGATCTCTCCTTTTCATTCATTTCGTATTCTTTCTAGTCTTGACTTGCCAGTAGCTCTTCGCCAGAAGTCCATTTCTAGCGGCAATAGACAGCAATCTAGTGTTTTGTTCATTTGCCATGCTTCACACCCATCATGAAAGCCGTGTGGTATATCAAGTGTTTCGGAAGATCTCATTAGAAAACAGGACGGAGTTCAAGCAACCAATTATCTGTTTTTCTTTCATAATACGATATTCTATCTCTTTCTGTGCGACCTTTATATTCTATTTTGGTTCCTAAGGAGGTGTACTCCGTACACGAATTAATTACATTCTGTTGGTCTACTTGAAGATTCTCTGTTATCTTTCTTCCAACACATAGTTACTAGGTTTTTGTTCTGTTGACCGATAGGCCCCATTCTTCATGAT
>CM032449.1:154552465-154602757 GCA_019049505.1 Pachyrhynchus sulphureomaculatus
TATATATATATATATATATATATATATATATATATATATATGTATATATATATATATATATATATATATATATATATATATATATATATATCACACCCAAAAAAGTATATATATATACATATATATACATATGTATACATATATATATATATATATATATATATATATATATATATATATATATATATATATATATATATATATATATATAAGATGTCCCAAAAACCAACATATTCCCTTCGAAGGCTGATAGGCCAGCTCATAACTCAGCAGAATATGTAAACATGCCCTTAGTGAAAAATCGTTAGATTTCGAGATATTGACACTATGAATTTCGTAAAAATTTACACCTTAGATCAATTTATCGAGTCCCATATTTTAAAGATTCTAGTTATTGTTACCTAATCCTGATTAACCTTGCTGTTGATCACAGTTCAAAATAAAACTAACTGTGCTAAGCGTGTGGGTAACAAGATTTTTTTTGCAAACATACTCTAGAAATTTTTCATTAAAGTCATATTTACATATTATGGTGAGTTATGAGCTGGCCTATCGGCCCTTGAAGGGAATACTTTGGTTTTTGGAACACCCTATATATATATATATATATATATATATATATATATATATATATATATATATATATAGGTCATTTTTCGTCAACGGAACCCCCCCCCCCCTTAGTCCATAAATTGACGCAGTTTGTAAGGACACAATCTGGTCCAGATTAAAGCCTATGATTCGGTATAGAACCCAAATCTGAAAATGAATTTCAAAGAATTTCAGAAAAAACTAAAGTAAAAATGTAAGTTCCTAATATAAACAAAAGTTTTCTTTTTTATTTCTTTTTTTCTTTGTTATTCTACTCTAAAAAACCTATAACTTTTGTAGGAAGAGTTTTTTTATGACCTCAGTTTCGAAGATATTTATGACAGCGTATTTGCCATATTTTGGATATTCAACAATTTTTTATTTGACAACTAAAACTTTTAGAGAAATTATGTAAGAGACAAAAAATTCTTGTTTTTATTTGTAAAATTATCATAAATTTTTTCAGAACTTTTAAATCTTTTTAACAATTCTTTATTTTGACCTATATGCACTGGCAAATTGTTTTAGAACGAAAAAATTGTAAAAAAATAATGAATTGTTAGAAAATGTTTCAAAAATTCTGGAAAAATTCATAGTTATTTTACGTATAAAAAAAAACTATGTTTCGTCCCTTAGATCAATTCTCTAAAATTTTTCGTTTTCAAATAAAAAATTATTGAATATCGAAAATATGGCAAATACGCTGTGATAAATATCTCCGAAAATTGAGGCCATAAAAAAAAACTTTTCCTACAAAAGTTGTAGGTTTTTTGGGTAGAATAAGATTATCAGAGAAAACCTTTGGTTATATTAAGAAATTACATTTTTACTTTTGTTTTTCTGAAATTTTTTGAAATCCATTTTGAGATTTGGGTCGGTATTGAGCCCAAATCAGCACAATTTCTTGATATGCCACTCAAAATTCAAAACTAGTTATAAGCTTTAATCTGGATCAGATTGTGTCTTCATAAATTGTATCATATATATATATATATATATATATATATATATATATATATATATATATATATATATATATATATATATATATATATATATATACATATATATATATATATATATATATATATATATATATATACATATATGAGAGAGGGAGAGAAAGAGTTATAATAAAATTTTACCTTCTACAAAATTAAATTCTGGGGAAAAATTAGTATAAAAGCTAAATTGCTCACGTATTTTTCATGTTTTCATGTTTCATTATTTTTAAAAAAAGGTATTCAGTTAGAAAACGGTTTTAAAAACTCATGATGATATTATATTTTAAAAATTGTCCTTAAAAGCATTTAGAAATTTTAAACAATTAGTTTAGCCGTTGCTTCACTATTTACTATATGACCCGGAAACAAAAAATACACTTGACATCGCATTTCCGGAAACACCTCTAATCTAGTTAGAAGTTAGTAAATGGTCAGGCGACGGTTTAGCTAACTTATAAAACCCTCGGCGACAAACTCCTATTAATTTCAACTTTAACAAGTTAAGTTGTGTTGTTTTGCTGACCTGCTACTGAGCGTAAAATCGTGTAAATTGTCTACAATCAGGTAGGATCAATATTATTTGTTTTCGAAACTAAACTATTGAATAATAAGCGTGTCAGTTTACTTATTTCTATTTTGCGAATGTTTTTCCTGAAAAATATTAATACTTTAAATCAAATTTAGATAATAATACTCAGTTTTATACAGGAATTGATACAAATTTTAAATATACGGTACGTAAAATTTGAAAATAATTCGTTTCAACTTTAAAGATAACTTCTAAAAGCGTATAACCTCCAAATAATCTCTTACGGGTGTGATAGTGATATTAAAATAATTAACAATTCTTTTTAAAAAAGAAAAAAAACTCATGAAAATTTTAATTTGCAAGTCTGACTTCCACAATTAGTTTTCTGTATGGTGATTGATAAAATAAAATTGTATCTCGGTACAAGAGTGACTGATCACTTGGTTACAGCTACCTCCACCATACGTCAAGAAACATAGTTTTCATAGTTTTTTTTTACTCCAGATCAATTACCAAACGTAATGCACTCGTGATCATTTTCACTCAATCTAGACTTTATGGAGAATATTCCATAATTTTTTCAGTTTTTTGATCGGTACTTTTCGAGATAAGGTGGGGACATCGATTTTTGTCAATTTTTAGTGTTCCGTACGGAACGCTTATAAGATCATTTCGGTGTCAGTCTGTCGGTCTGTCTGTTTGTCTGTCATACCCGATTTTCTTCGAAACTATTTGACGCAGAAAGTTGAAATTTGGCACTAATATAGGAATTGATGGCCTCATCAGAGCCGTGTAGTTTTGAAAGTTAAATTTTGACTTAAGGCGTTAGATTTGGGGGTGAAATCGGAAGTGACAAAATTTTTTGTTTACTAGGTCATCAAGTGGGGTATCAAATGAAAGCTTGTAAAAAGACGAGTTTAAAAATACGTATAATGTAATACTTGCGCACACCCCTCTTGGTAATATTTTTAAAAAAGTGCGAAAAATCGCTGCCCCACCTTATCTCGAAAAGTACTGATTAAAAATTTTGAAAAAATTCTGGAGTATTCTCCACAGAGTTTAGATTGAGTGAAAAAAATTAAAAAAATAAATAAAAAAGAAAAAAGAAAAAACTTCTGTGTAAATTGATTTCCAAAAGAAATAATACACGTAGCATATCTCAAAAGTGAAGTTTACAGTAACAATTCTTGTTCCATAAAACAATTAAAAGCAACTATCCAGCAAGAAATTGCAGCTATCATAGTGACGACCTGCCGAGCAGCGCTAAAAGAAAATTCACTGTGAGCTTAGAAGAGTACCGAGAACATAACGATTTATATTAAGAGAACATTACTTTCAAAATACGATTCCGTTCTAAAAGTTTTCTACCTAGCTCCGAAGACACACTTGGAGAGCTTAGAAAATATACTATATGTTTCTGCATAACTCTCATCTACACAAATACACTTATTTTACAAGTATTCTATTTGAACCTCACAAACCATGCTACAGTGGCTTTTAACTCATAATGTAACGAAAATTAATGAAAGGCTGCCACGAAAGAAAAGGGTTGATGGCCTGCCGAAGTATGGTACTCGGTTTCAACGACGGAATCACATGACAAAGCGATCATCCAGATCTGAAAAAAATCTTGTGTACCTGTTAAGTGAGGTCAAAAATCTTTTATTAAGAAAAAGTATATAAGTGAAGTTCAAGACCGTCAGACAACGACAGAGTTTTAATTACCTAAACGCATGCATAGAGAAATTTTTTTGGTACAAAGCACGCCAATAAACGGCTACGTGTGGCCTCATGACAATCCAATCCAAAATATGTCGGCATACCTAGAGACCAAACAAAATTTGAAAGTCTCTCCCTTTCTTTCTCTCTCTCTCTCTCTAAATGATAATAAAGAGACTAGCAACATATTTCACACAGACTATACAATTTACAAAAAAGCCAACATATAACAATTTTCTTTTTTTTCAGGAAAAATAATTCGAACATTATCCTAGTAATACTGTATGTGAATGCAGCCTAGTGATAAAAGTTTTCACTTTAATCTTTACGAAATCGCTATAATTTAGTTGGCTATTAGTGACAATATTAAACAGTAAACATTAAGCTATAAATTTTCATTGTGTGAGATTTGGTTTATCATTAACTAAGTGGTCATAATGTCCAATTGCTGTATCATTAGCATCGTAAGCAAAATGGGATTATGGTTGAACATTCCCCTTTGTGACAATGCTTTTCAGAAATTAGCAACTAATCCGTACTCATGTCATTCCAGCACCGTAATGCCATACCGAGTACTAATAACCTCTTAAACAAATAATAAGAGCTTCGCTTAGGACCAAAAAATTTCGGTTGCATTAATAAAAGAAAGAACGATTAATCTAATCCAACCCTTATTTCACATTTCTCATCCTGAGCGTGCATATAATTACTTTAATTAAAATAAAATAAAGTTTAATTAACATGAAGTAAAATATATCCATTATTTAAAGGCGAATGTATAGAGCATGCTCAAATCTGATTACTAATTTCTAGTAATTATAGTTCGTAATGTTTTAACAAAACTATAATAGCAGATTGTTCTAAAAATTGATAGCCATTTTATCCTTAAATAGGTGACGATTTGCAACTAGACGAGTTTATTTATTTTGCTTATTTGGATGATTTATACACGTTTGCTAATGTTTAAAATACTATAAATTTTATTTAAAACAACATGTATCGGACTTTAACGTATGTTCTGGATTTTTTACGGCAACAATTTTTGTCACAGTAATTTTCAAATGACCTTAAGAATGTTTGGGAGATATATTCAAAATAGCCAGTATTTCTTAGAAAAAAAATATAGATTATTTTCACAAGTTCCTTGAAAACCCTCAAAAAATTTGGAATCCTTTCACTACACTGAACAAAAGTTATAGCAATTTTTTGATATCAAATTTACTAGTAGTTTACAGAAAAACATACTATCGCGGTGATTTAAGTAGAAAAGTAGTATGGAAAAAAATGGTAGAAATCGTCAACAAATTTGTAAAATAGTAGATTAAGTATTCAAAAAGCAAATGAATTAATAATATTAAGTACGTGCAAAATTGATAATAATTTAGATTTATGCTATTATCGAATTCAGCAGTTGCACTTAAAACGTGGCAACATCGTAAACAGCTGCTCGAAATTGAAGTCAACGAAACTATAGTGAATTTGAATTTTTCTGTGAGATATGTTACCACGTAAAATTTAAATATAAAACTAAAAATTTTAAATCAACAGTAGGGATCCTATTAAATACAACATTTTCACAGGTCACCGATTCTTCGACATTTGCACTTGCTACATGCTCTTCAGCTTTATTTTTTGTTCTGGCACTTTTTAAATAAACCTTCTCAGTCACTATTTTCAATTTTCATCGATAACTTGCGGTTTTCGGCATTATATTCAATAAAACATAAACACGAATAATGAAACTCCAAACGATAACCTCAAAAGGTATCAATATCGTAAACACTAAGATCAATGCGCGTACCTACGCTTGTTCTAGTTTTTAAAGATAGAGGAAAGGAATAATTACCAACTACTAACAAGTTACAGAGTTGTCCCATTTCATTATATAAATATGAGACTTTTCTAATTTTTCTTAAGTATCTTGAAATACTCTTTATCATTTATTTTATAAATAAAAAAAAATATATATATATAGTTATTTCACTGCCGAAAGTTTTTTGGTAATAATTAAAAATATCAAAAATTTTAAACTAAAATTAATTCAAAACAAAAAATTTCATATTTGTGTAGTAAAATTACATAAAAAATAAAATTATGACTATAAGTTTATTAATGTCAGAATAACAAAGATATTAATTATATTAAAATTTTACATACTTTTGTCTCCGATTATACCTCCCAAACATCCTTAATAGAATACTTATAGCTAATTAAATTTTATTAAAATAATTCACCAGAATTTTTGATATTTTCAGGATTTTGAACATGTGTTCTTCATAAGCGTGTGAGCGATTCGATTTTATTGCCCCTTACGGGACAATAAAATTTTATAACAGCCAAGTAGAAACCAATTTGTTGGAGAAAAAAATAAAATTAAAACTTCGGTAGTTGAGTATGTCGGCATTTTATACAATTTTATAAAGAAAATACAGATGGGAATAAAAACTCGCCAAAATCCTTAAGCATGGCCTTAAAAAATTGTTGCTAATGCTATATTTTATTTATGCTTCGTTTGGAAGCAGATTTATTACAAACTGTAAGTTTTTATTTACGGTAAATATTTAATTTGTATTAACGATACATTTTGGACATGAATAGCTTCGAGCTTCAGAAATTAGGTTTACAATTTTTTCATAAACTTACGTTGTGTTAAAGCTATTTTTTTTATCATTTACTTCCCAGCCACTATAGGATATAACCTTTAATATCATGGAAGTATTAGCGAGGATGTTTCTCATCAACGTTGTCCAAGTGCCACATATCCATTCGTATTTCATGGAACTTTTTAGAAAAGATGGTAGTCCTGTCATGGACGTCCTGGCATTTTTATAGCTACTGCTACCTACGTATGCTGCCAAGTTAAATATACTTAAATAAATTTATAAGTACACCGACCTGCCGGGATTAGAACCCCAGACCCTGAGCTCACTAAGCTGGAATACCGTGTAGCCAATGGAGGATAATGAATGAATTCGAAATATAGATTTTGTATTAACATTATTTACATGTTATGTGCAAAATATACCGGTCCTGTGTGAGTATTATAAAATAGAGTTAAGGTCTCTGGACGAGTTCTACGTCTTTAACCAGTAAACTATTTTTGCAGAATTTGTACTTTTCATAGGATTAAAAGTAGTTTTAAAGTGTACAACTTAAGATACTTTCTTGGCTATGAACACCACATGATTCACCACAACTCCAACAAAATTTCTTTTAGGCATTTAATTATATATATAACATCCTGCTAACTGTGGATTTTGCCTAAAATGTGGCTGTTTGATCGTTCGAGGTAAACTAATAAAAAAAAATACTGTTATCAGCAAAGCAATGGATTGAATTTTAAGTCTTTTCTCTATGTAAATGGTGGCTCTGTCGTAAAGAAACTCTGCAACTGCCACTTATAAAGAACGATCTCTGTGGAAATTTAAAAACCATTATCAAATACTTTTAAAAATATATTAAGGGGCAACATAGCTCAATTAATCATACCGAACAAAGTCGAATGCTTTGGATAGATCGTAGATAACTACTCCTATCTATAATACTTACTGGTACTATTCCAAATATGTCTCATACAGATGAAGAAATGTCGCATTGACCATTGCTTATAATCAAATAGCTTTATTGCCTCTTTTGGTAATTTTTGAGCTTAAATGCATTGTTGTAGATGTTACGTAAGTATTCCTTCTTTATAGAATTGGTTGGAAAACCTACAGACAAGTGTTGTTCGTTCACTTACATAATTTTTAGTACGATTATAAGAATTTGATAATCGCGAGATCCCTTTTTGGAGTGTAGGTTTATCAGGATAGGTTTTGTGATACGCTATCCTAAATCAACATCGGGTACTGCACATTTGAAATAGTGGATAGTATTTCTTCACTGATCCTGTATTAGTAACTGACTGAAAATATCTTGATCTGCTCGGGTAGTCAAGAAATTTGTTTTTAACTTTCTGAATATCAACCTTCTTGGTGGTGTCGTTTATTTGTTTGTATTTATTTCGGGTACTAACGCAAATGTTACAATTTATGACACGCTACAGTGGGTAAACAGGATGTTTGAAGGATTCTGCTTGCATTCATCTTCGATTAAACCATGACTAGCCGGGTATAGAAATCTATCCCCATAAGTCTGACCTTGATGGGGAATAGTAAAAAACACAATACGCCGAACTAAAATTTTTATAAACTGCAGACCATTTTTAGTATTCTGTACAGCACCCTTATGGAATCACTTCGATGTCCGTCCGTCTGTCACACCCGATTTTTTCAGAAATTATTTGACATTGACGGTCCAATCATAGCCGTGTAGTTTTAACAGTTAATTTTTGACTTAAGGGGTTAGTTTTAGGGGGGCGAAATTGGTGTGAAGTGAAAACAAGAATTTTTTGTAAGATCATCGCTTTGGTTGTCAAATGAAAGCTTGTGAGTTCAAAAATACATATAATGTACTACCGGCACAAATTTTTCTTTATATTATTTTCAAAAAGTTGCCAAAAACGGTTTACAAAAACCCTATCTCTAAGAGTACGAATCAAAAAACTTTGAAAAAATTCTAGAATATTCTTCATAAGATGTAGATTGAACGAAAATTAACACAAGTGCATTATCTGTGCTAACTTATAAGGTATAAAAAAAATTGCTTGGAGGTTTTTTTCAAGGAAAGTTGTAAATTTAACCCAGACTAACAGCTGCGGAATATAACAATCGTTTCGTATTCGGTTCAATCAGTAGTATACTCATATACTTTTCAGTACTGCTTTAAGAATTCTGCCATTCACAGATAAAATAAAGTCCCATGATGACTGGTGACTAACCGGGACAAAATAATTTTATTTTATTTGTTTATAATTCACCAAATATTTAGGAAGTAAATATTTGTTTTAAACTTTTACTACAAAGGTGCCTCGCTTTTTATATATTCTTGGTAAATTTTATTGAAGTTGAATGTATGACTAAATTTCATAGAATACTTCAAGTCCGACTTGTACTTGGCCCTTTTTTTGTGATCTTAAGTATGTCTTGAAACAACCTTTTCTAAGTTTATGCTTTTTTTAATTTTAACTTTATGTAAGAAAATAAAGCACTCAGATGTAGTAAATATAAACGAAAAGTTGGATTTACTTATATAACTATACGATAGTCAAAACAAAGTTAGAATTACCAGTTCGCAAAAGAAGAAAGAAATTAAGCAAGTAAATAGGATATTTGAGATAAAAACATCGGACTCGTTATGTACATAAAATTTGATATGTGTCTTGTTTTTAGATCGTTTCGAATTGCCGTTAACCTTATTGGTCTTATCAGACTAGGGGATCGAATTTCGATTTACTAAGTGTATTTAAACAGAGAAACTGCATAATATTGCATAGAAATTTTAGTTACAAATATGCTTTGCAAAAATATAAACTCGTTTTTTTTTGTTTGTTTATAAATAGCGGTCCTTATTATTAGTCAGTCAATAAGTTTTGAAAGTGGAAATGAAACAAGATGAATTAATGAGTCGAAATACCTTTATTCTTCAGTATAATCTCTCTTAAGCTCTATAGATTTTTTTCCAGCGATTTTCCAATTCATTTACCCCATTTCTGAAGTGGTTTTCCAGAAGACCTTCAAAATACCCATATACAGATGCTGTTACCTCATCATTTGTTGAAAAATGCTGTCCACGTAGAAATCTTGTGGGATTTCGGAACAGATGGAAGTCGGACGGAGTCAAATCTGGCGAATAGTGTGGATGTTCCACCAATTTGTATTTTAATCCCACCAGTTTTGCCTTTACGAAAGCACCTCTGTGAGCAGGTGCATTGTCATGACGAAACATGAATTTTTCTTCTGCAAACCGGGCCTTCTCTCAAGAATTTTCTCATTCAGCTAATCCAAAAAATTGCAACAATACTCTCTTGTGATTGTTTTACCGGTTTGAAGGTAATCAATTAAGAAAATTCCCTTTGCATCCCAGAAAACTGATGCCATAATTTTTTGGACGACTTTGATGACCTTGGCTGCTTTGGAGTTAAACAACTGGGCTCAGGCCACTGTGCGCTTTATTGTCGCAGTTCAGGATCATACTGGTAACCTCAAGTCTCACCCATAGTTACAAATCGATGCACAAAATCAGTTTTATTCTTTGTGAAACGAGTCAAATATTGTTTAGAAAATTTCTCTCGAGTGCGTTTTTGTTCCACTGTAAGCAAATGCCCATTTTGCGAGTAGCTTTCTCATACCTAAAACGTTAGCCAAAATCTCATGTACTGATCCTTGTAAGATACCTATAGCCTCAGCTAAATCATTTACGCTTAATCGATGGTCTTCCATTACCATATCTTGTACTTGGACAACAGTTTTTTCAGATGTTGCAGTTCTTGGACATCCTGAACGTGGATCATCGGTGACGCTTGTACGACCACATTTAAACGCTAAGAGTCCTTCTATGAACAGTTGAAAATGAAGGAGCAGACTCTTTCAACAGTTTTACTAACTTTGCATGGATTTCAGTTGTCGATAAACCTTCCAAAATAAAGAATTTTATCACTGCACGATATTCGATTTTCTCCATTTTTAAAAAATAGTCAAACACGTCTACTTTAACCAGCTGATAAGCAACGAATGACTTGATAGATTGACTTGAAATCTAGGGTGTGTTGATATTACAGACGAAGCTTCAAAATGGTGTTCATTATTTGGTTCAAGTGATTCTCCATAGGTGTCACTTTCTAAACTTATTGACTGACCGATACAAGTAATAAAAAAATAAAATTTAGACTAAAATATCTACAAGAGTTGATTGAGTGGTCCGTTACTTTGTGACAGTACATTTTAACAATAAAACTACTTATTATTACTAATGTGGAACTGCGTTAAATTCCACTGTGCGTTCAAAAAGTGTATGATATAAACTAAAGTAAAAAAATATAAATACACTACTTTTTTGTAGATTCCATCAGTAATTGATGATAAACTGTTTACCGTCAGTTTACGGTTTACTATTGTCCAGCAAGCATCGATAATACCAAATGGAACTTTGAGAAAATTTCTGGCAGTAATGCTAATTAATGGATGTACTCCCTTACCGACCAAACTTATTATTGCGGCATTCAGACTTAAGTATATTATGCAAATTGGCTCAAATAGTTATGGTTCTCAAACCAGAGAAGCCGCCACATATTACCTCTTCCTAAAGAACGATCTCATTATTACCAGTTATCTTCAAACTCTTTGAGAAATTAATCGCAAAAAAATGGAATCTATCATAAAAAGATCTAATCCCATACCACCAACTCTGATTTAAATATGAATATTCGACAATCGATTAGGTTCATCGAATCGCCCATACTATAAAAGAGGCGATGGAATAAAAAAGGTTTTTCTGTAATATTTTCAGATGTGGCTGAAACATTCGATAAAGTTTACCATGAAATTAAAGCTGGATAACCCTAGGTAGTGTTCTAGGACCGAACTTCACTCTATCTACATCTGCGATCTCCTAGAAATGGAAAAAAATAACATACAATAACAGATGATATTGCCATACTGACAGTAGACAAAAACATTACACGAACAGCTAATAAATTATAAATTGCAATTAATAAAATGAACGAAAGCAAATCATTTTATTATTGATTTCACTAATAGGCAGCTTGAACATATGCCAATAAACAAGAACGGATGTTGTTCATGCAGCCAAATAAATATCTTCATCCTACTCTATACACGAAGTTTTGCTGGAAAGTCCATATAAAGAAAAGAAAAGAAGGATTGATACTATATAAAAAAATTTGCTGGCTGCTGGGAAGAAACTCAGCCATACCAATATATAATATGCTCCTCATATACTAAAACCAGTGCGAACATATGAGTTGCAATTTTGAGGCTGTACCAGAAAGTCAAATATAAAAAAATCTATAAACCTTTTTAAAATAAGGCTCTAGGGATCATAGTTGATGCTCTATGGCACATTAAGAATGACAATTTTTATGGAGATTTTGAAGTGAAGTTCGTTGGTAGATAAATCCAAAGATTACAAGAAGCCGTGATGGAAGACTACTACAACCTGAAAACGTCAAGTCCACCCAGGTCCTCGATGACTCCAACAACATAAAAAATCCTAAGAGGACCTCATAAATTTAATGTGGTGAACTAAGTGAGTGTAACAGCAGAATAATGTTTGTTTAGTGCATAGGAAAAAGGGGCCTTATTAGCTATAATATGCTGAGTAGTTGTCAATAGATTGTAAGTTTTTTATTATGGTCTAGTCTTAGAGTAGATCATAATAACTATAATAACTATAAAAGAACTTGTAACACGACATATTCGAAACAATCCTTTTACTATCTCCAACCTTTTTAACCCCTTGTATTTGTTTACTATCATTTATCGAGAAAAATATCCTATAGAATTAAATAATCGGAAGCAATATCAGTTATAAACGACATTTTCTTTCCTACCTGACGGATCGCGTGCGTCCCAAATGAATCCCTAAACATGAAGAAATGCAACTAAAGTAAAATGAAAAAGTTATATATGGTATTTACCTTATTGCTTTCTTGCAAATAAGAGTTATAAAGTCAATATATTTTCTGAGATCATTTTAAAATCATTTCCCTTTACACATTCTTCTTAAGATTGGAAATATTGAAAAAATTTTCGACTTCAAGAAAGCGGAAAAAATATTCCAAGCAACTCCTCTATTATCTTTCCCCATCCCTTTAAATTTTTACATATTTGACTGCAAATAATATGGCTTTCAGTTTGTTGGTTCTCTCAAAGAAAATCCAGAAAGAATTATCATAATGTCATTGAACGTATACGAAATTTATCGATTCCTACTCCCACCCCTCTTAAGCTTTTATTTTTTTTTTATGAATAACTACGCCCAAAATTTGTTTGTTATTACAACCAAAAATGTGAAAAATTTCTCAAAATTAATGTACCCCCACTTTTAAAGCGATATTGCTCAAAAATTATAAGCTTGTTCTTCTTCTCTCATGTATGGTTATCCATATAGGGAGGCAATTGCCTGTTTTTCTCCTCTTAAGCCTCTTCTGATGCTGATGTCCAACAATCTCACCATCGTTTCGGTGGTCTTCCTTGTATTCGTTTACCCAGTGGTTTGTTAGCTTTTGCACACTTGGCTAGTCTTATTTTATCCATTCTATCGACAAGTTTATTTCATTCCTTTCTCCTTTGTCGTACTACTTTCGCTACGTCTTGTATGTTACTCATTTTTCTTAGGTCTTCGCTGCTAATTCTGTCGTGGAGTATCTTCCCATTAATTGTTCTTATTACCTTTATTTCTGCTGTTTTCATCATTTGCATCGTTTTTAAGGTATCCGCTCTGGTTTTCACCGCGTATGTCAAGATTGGCCTTATGACTGTCTTATATATTTTTGTTTTACTTTCGTTGTTGAGGTATTTGTTTTTTCATATTATGTCTTTCATGCATCCTGAAATACGTGAGGCTTGCATCGTTATCTTTTTGACATCTTGTTGTATGTTACCACTACTTGTTATTTCTGATCCCAGATAATTAAATTTCATGACCTATTGTATAATTTTTCCATCGATTTCTAGCTTACACCTTATGGGTTCTTTGGATGTTAGCATATATTGTGCCTTTTCGGTGTCATGTTGAAGCGTTTAGCTTCCTGGTTGAAGGTATGAAATAGTCTTTGTAGGTTGTTCTCAGAGTCGGCGATGAGTACAGCGTCGTCCACATAGCATATAATATAAAAGTAAGTGTTTCCCATTTTATATCCTGCTTCTTTTGGAAGTTCTATGATTCTATCCATAATCATATTAAAAAGAAATGGGCTCAGTAAATCTCCTTGTCTTAAACCCTCGTTGATGTTTATTTGTTCGCTTGTCGTATATCCTACTTTAATTGCCGTTTTACAGTTTTCGTTTATTCTGTATATTATTTGTATTATCCTTTGATTTACTTGATTTTCTTTCATTATTTCTATTATAGCTGTGGTGCGTGCTCTATCGAATGCTTTTGTCATGTCCACAATACACATATATGCTGGTTTATTAAACTCTAGTGACTTTTCAGTTATTTGTTTTAAGATAAATATAGCATCGGGAGTGGATTTGTTTTTTCTGAATCCTTGTTCCTTTGTTATTATTTCTAAAATAAGTTTCGTGAGTGTACTATTTAAGAGAGTTATTCCGCGATAGTTTTCGGGGGATGCTTTCTGTCCCTTTTTGGATATGGGGATCGTTATGCTATTTTTTCGTTCTTTCGGTATGGTTTTCTGTTCTTTAACGCTCCTGAAAAGAATGCTTATTATTAAGCAAAATTATCAAGAGCGCATTACGTTTGATAGCTTCTCAGCTTTAAAAAAATTATTTTAATTGACAATATGGTGGGGATTTTTTTCGTGGAAAGTTATGAAGTTAACTAACTAAGAGCTACGAAATATCCATACGTATTTGATGTAATCAGTAACATACTCATATACTTTTCAGTATATTACTGGTTTAAGCATTTGGCCAATCACAGTTAAAATTAATTTCCATGATGACTGATGACTAATGGATAAGTACCGAGACAAAATAATTTTATTTTATTTGTTCATAATTCAACAAATATTTAGATAGTAAATATTTGTTTTAAACTTTTACTACTAGATTCTAGATTGAGCTACATTCCTTTATTGGCTGTTAGGTAGCTAAGAAGCTAACTATATAACTATTATACATTTTTGACTAAGAAGAAACGTGATAATACATATTGGATCTTCAGTTATGTACAAATCAGGGATCTGATTATCTAGCCTAGGTAAGGATTTTATTTTATTATAAAAGCAATCACTGTACGGAACATTCATTGCATAAGTCCGACTTGCACTTGGCCTATCTTTTATTTCTCATTTTGCGGCAAGAATTAAACTGCGTTTTAATTTAAAAGTATATCTTTGTCGACATATCTTTTTGGCTTCTACAAATTTATGATTGGTTCTAAAATGGTAATTGATGAATATACTTCAAATATATAAATCTCCAAATTTATGTTAGGTACTAAACTAAATTAATGAAAAATATATATTTTAAAAATGTTTTAATAGTTCAATTTTATAGAAAATTGCAATTGTTTAATATGTTTTTTCAATTTGGAGTTGTATCTCTGTTAAGTCTGTATATAAAACTTGTCGTGTTAGCATATTTATTAATTGTATTACTGACATATAACAATCTGACCATATGACAATGTCGTATAAGTTCGCAAAGCCATATAGAATTGGGTACGACCTAACTCTATCGACGAAGGTAAAGAGTCCGGCAAAGCTAAAGTCTATTACACAGCCGGATCAAAATGTTCGAGCGGAGTTTTGATCAGAGTAAAGAAGCCCAATTGGAGCTTTAGCACTCCACTAGGAACAAGTACCACAATCTTCCATGCAGAACTTCACGCAATACAAGCATGTGTTCACGAGAATATTAGACAGGATTAGCGCTAACAAGAAATGTATATTCTCTTAGACACTTAAGCTGCTCTAAAGGCCTTAGATGCGTATCAGGCCTACTTCAAGTCAACAATGATGTGTAAACGTGACCCATTAGAATTATCTTCCCGGAACAACACGACATTCGGGGATAAAAGGTAATGAAAAACTAGACTAATTAGCAAGATTGCAAGGTACAAAACCATACAGAGGGCCAAAACCAGGATTTGGTAAACTAAAACAGGTAATAAAAATGGTAATCAACAGATGGTTATACCAGCAACATCTAGATCGTTAGTTCGCAACATCTGGTCAAAGACGTGCAAGAGTCGTAATTCACGGTCCTTTAAAGAAACTAACAACTAATTTAATAAGGGCCCAAACTATACTAGTGGTGTGACTAACCGCGGGCCACTGTCTCCTGAGGAAACATGAACAAAAAATGGGTATCCACAATATACACATCCTATACGAATATGCGTCTTAAATTCGTTACAGACATAAATCGTTTGGAGATCTCCATTGTGGCGATAAATTAGCACATGAAGGGCTTCGAAGGAAGCTAATAAACCTTCTTAAAGGGACGACGCTCTTGTAACGAAGAGCCCAGCCAAGAGGCTGCAGTGCCCAAACAGGCATAAACTCCTACCCCGGTCTATAACCACACAACATATAATTCTTTTTGAAGATTGCTATTTTATTTTTACACACAGTACAACAGTCATATGTAGCTAGAACAAATGATGGTAGATGGGCAACAAAATTACTTAAATGGAGACCTTGGGAGAGCAGATGCAGTGTCGGAAGATCAATGAAAAGATGGACTGATGATATTAGGTTGATAGCATGCATCTTACACACAGGATAGAAAAAATTGGAAGAAACTTGAAAAGGCCTATCTCCTGCAGTGAAAAAGCAGTGACTTATAAAGAAGAAGAACAGTAATATAAAGCTTAATTTTTTAAAACTGGTTCTTAAGAATGTAGAAATTTTAATAAAATTTTGATGTGTTTTATTTTTTGATTAATTATTTTAATACAAATCATTATTAGACTAGTTTCGATTCACCGTCTTAAATTGTCCTCACAATAAAAGAAAATCTAAAACCGAAAATTAAAAAACAAAAAGAAGTCAATGATTCGGACGTAAAAAACAAACCATTACACAACCTCAACCTCAATTAAACTAAACGAAAGTCGGGTATTGCGGCTAGGGTAGCGTTTTACTACTTTAGTTTTTATGCTTCCTAACAATTAGTGAGGTGTCTAAAATAAATGGGGGCTTATTTTCTTTTAACCAAAAATTCCTTCCGAAAAAAACAGTTGTATTTTTTTCACAAGCATTCTTTAACGCATAATTTTTTGGTTATTTTTCTATTATTACAAAAATTCATATCACGACACGAAGGAAGGAATACCGAAGAGGAAACATCTCCAGAATAATATCTATTTTCTAAAAAAGTGTATTTTAATTGAATTGGATCAAGTTTTTTTTTATGGGTCTAGCACACGTGCTACGGGGAAGTCCCTAAAACGCTACAGGAGCAACACATGTGCGGAAAAAGCGATTCACGTTGTTCTTGAATCGCTTAAGTTGCACTCGGTGGGAAACACAGTCCCGACAGAAAACAAAGAGAGAAACAATGTTCAAAAATCGATGACTAAAATAAAGTACTCTCTCCTATCAAAAGTTATGACTCGGGTGGGCGGAGTGATTCCTAAAAAAACTTTGAGTTTATAAAATTGATCACCAAGTAAAAGAGAGAAAGAACTTTTTCTTATAATTAAATCATTTACCACTTTTCAGAGTGAAGATTGGAAAGTCCCTGATCCTGAATAAAGTGCTAATTACACACGTGCCGCACAGTACTTGAAGTTTACTTTTGTTTTAATTCTTTGAACTATTTGGCGTCAATATTTAGAAGAATTTAACATTACTAGCGATTATCAATATAGCTTTCGTAAAAAAAAAGTAATCAGGAGATCTTCTAACTTATGTAACACATGTTTGGAACAAAGAAATTGAACACTATGAAAAATCTTAAGCGATTGCACGTGACATATCCAAGGCCGTATCCGTCTGTATTTGGCATGACGAATTGTGATGAAAGTTAGGCTCTTATAATATGTCCGAAAGGTTTTGTTTATTACTCTCGAATTTTCTCAGAGAGCGTTTTTTACGAATGGCGATTGACGGAATTCTTTCTAATACATTCCCTATCAACGCCGGTGTGCCCCAAGGCTCCATATTATCTCCTACTCTCTTTCTCATTTACGTTAACGATCTGCTGGAAAAGACCAGAAATCTAATCTACAGTTCTGCCGATGATAGTACGCTTATTTCTTCATTTACTTTGAACGCTCGAACATCTGATACTCATCTGAATATCCGCAGAAAGTAGTTGAACTTACCAAACACCTGGAAGAAATTCTATCTTGAGGTGAGAAGAACTAAGCAGAATTTAAACTACAAATGCCCAGGTGGCAGTTTTTTCTAAGAGAGTTAACGTTGCAGGACCCGACAGAGTTATGTCGGGACACTCCATTCCTTTAGCATCGTCAGTCAAGTTGCTGGACGTTAAGTTGGGTGCAAATATTGTAACATTCATTTTTTCCTAGATTTTAAGACCATGTAATGTTACTGATTTTTCACTTCAAATTGTACTTATTTTCATTTTTGTATCGAACGGTATATTAAACAGAGATTCCAAGACGTTCGGTATATACTGTGCAGTGCGGGTTCCTGACCGAATCTACCGCTACGCCGCGATTGGTGAAATGTTTGTATCCGGTTTTGGTTCCGGCGTCGCCATATTACAGGCAGAATTCGCACGGTTTATTTAAGAGTCCGGTGAACGAAAATCTGGGCTATTTTCCATCTAGCCGCTGAGTAGGCTTAGTACCATCTAGCCGACAGGCTAATTTTCATCAGAGCCGACAAGTAGGCTTCCTTCGACTGAGCTACAAAAGCAAAACTCAGAACAACCATCATGCGAACTAAGTAAAAGTACCAGTTTCTTAACTAAAAGCCGTAGTGGGTTTTCAAAGTGTTAGCTAGAAAAGTGTGAAATCGGTCGAATGCCATCAAAGAAGGAATAAGAACCGTAAGTTACCAAAACTTCAATAGACTTATTCCAGAGTAGTGCCTTAACCGCAATCTAAAACAGACTAAAAAGTGAAGTGTAAAGCACTATTTTTTTCGTCTTCGGGGGGTTATCATATTTCAGGATTTAAATGTAATAACTACTAGTTAGGCTAGAATTTTTTTGTAGAACTGCAAAGGTTGGAACTTTTTTTTTAAAAAACATGAATAAATTCTTTTTTTTGTTGATTAAAGCTAGTGTCTCACTGAATACCTACCCTACTTTTCAGGACAAGAACGGCTGTACCAAACTGATTTTTTTATTTACCAACAATACATTCTTTCAGTATTTTTCCATTTTTTTTAGCTGAAGTTAGATCCTTACTATTTTAAAATGGATGGTGCCCAAAATTTGTACAGCTAAAGCTTTTTAAAAAATAGAAAATAATTCCAAAAAGACGTAAGACAATTATCTCTTACCCATATCTCTCTACCAAGGAAAACTGAGCTAGTGTTTCTTTAATTTCTTTAGTTCTTTTAAAATCAGGTTTCACTCAATTTATTATCAGAAATTAAAGCAGGGCTGCAAGAAAATTGTGTTCAAGCTTGGGGCATCCAATATTCAAACGGTACAAAATGACACCACAACGTGCGGGCAAGTTCCAATGTTACAAAATTGCGCTCAAGCGTGGGACAAACAACTTCTCACAGGGTACAAAAAAAGATGCCTCAAACTGAGGACAATTTAACAGGTTACAATATGTTTTGGCACGAACATATCGTATGAGTCGCAAAGAGAGCTTCTTAAAAGCTGGGAATACTATTTCGAACTAGAAAGACACACTTCGCAACTACTATTAATTCTATACAAAACTTAAATTCGACAGGAGTACTACTCCCATGTTTAGGGTTCTACTCCGCAATATACGCTGCATTTGTTGGATTCTATTCGATGGGAGCTGTTGACCTGATTATACTCTATCTTTAAAAGACGTGAAGTAATAAATCACCCAATATGACAAATTCCATAGATCTACTATCAGATTGCTACTTGCCCCTATATTACTTTTATTCAGTAAATATATAGAAATAAGTGGTATTAAGGCTTATACCTGGAAGCAGGTAATTTAATTTATTCTATTGGGGGTGATATGGGTGTCTAAGAAATTGTGATGATATATATATATATATATATATATATATATATATATATATATATATATATATATATATATAATAGGTAAGTTCGTTTATCTATTGGGGATGATATGGGTTATAATAAATTGTGATAATAAAAGTACATAGTTTGGTGTTGTACAGAGTACAAGCATAAGAAGTGAAATCAGATGGAGAATTTGCAATCAATTTCCAAAAAACCTAAATTAGGACCATTATCAGTAAATGAAAAGACAATGATTCTTAATCGTTTTAAATCATGGAAACATAATCATTCCAGTGCGAGTGTTGGTGAAACAGTGGAATAGTGTGCTATAATACTGGGTGTTGCAAAATCAACTGTACATAAAATAATAAAAAATCTTGAAATGGAGGGCTAAAATCGCCGATGAAATCTCCAGGTCGACCAATATTTGAAATTGAAGAAGATTTGAAGCAAGGAATAAGACTTAAAAGTAGATGCCGTGTTTTTCAATCAGGAAATTCCAACATCAGATAAAAATTTTGTTGAAACACCTTGTGGGAAATTTTAAACAACTTGGTTTCCAATGGAAAAAGCATTCTAGGAAATCTAATTTAATAGACAGAAATGATATTTTCTCTTGGTGAAGATATTACTTAAGAAACATCCGAAAAGCTAGACAAGAAGAGAAACGAATATATTATTTAGTTGAAACTTGGTTGAACGAAAGATATACGGTAGCTAAATGCTGGCAAGATGAAAATATTAAAAGTTAAAGACAGGCTCATCAAGAGGGATGGTCATAGGGTTTTAATCCACCCTCACGAAAACGCCGTCGGCTCATTATCACACACATCGGAGGTTTGGAAGGATTTGTTGAAGGTGGCCTTGTTCACCTTCGAATCTAAACGCAGCGGAGATTATCATGAGGACATGGATGGTTTTTTCAAATGTTAGATTTGATTCCCGCAAATTCGACTATTGTTATAGATAACGTGAGTTACCATTCCAGACTACAAGAAAAACTACCAACAAGTACTTAGCGCAAAATGGATGTATTGTTCAAAAAATATCAGAATTCCGGATAATGCAGTGAAAAGAAAACATTTAGAATTAGCCAACATTAATAAAAAAAATTTTAAAAGGTACGTCGCAGATCAACTAGCAGCTCCACATAGTATAAAAGTCCTGCGACTTCCTCCTTGTTATTGTGAATTAAATCCGATATAATTTATATCGGCACAAGTAAAGGGGGAAGTTGCAAGAAATAATATTTAAAATGACGGATGTCAAGCCCTTATTGGGTGATGTGATAAGTAATGTGAAAAAAATAGAACTGGAAAAAATGTGTAAATATCGGAGAAGAAAAGAAAATGTGGGAATAGATAACAAATAATTGATCCGATAATTGTTAATGTTGATCAAAATTCTTCTTCTGGCGTGGAATAGCTTATTTTGATAGCATGTACCGTTTGAGTAGCCAGCAACGTCAATGCCTAATTATTTTCCTGTTCGTAATTTATTTTCGTTTCTTAGAGGTACTTATTAGTTACCATATTTCAATTTTAATTATTATTATTTATCTTTATATTAACTATAATAAAATGTAACTGAATTAAAACATTTTTTGATTTTCCTATTGCCATCTTATATACACGCCTATAATTACATTATTGTCCCAGTTAACAATGAGTACACAATGGACAGACGCAACAATTTACCTTATTATAGGGTGAATCTACCTGAATTGAGGAAACTTAAGACAGATTCAATACAAAATAGTAAATAATCCACAAAATTTTAGTGTACCATCCTATCGTGGTTTTACATGCTAAAGTTTTATTTATTACTCTATGCCTTTTAAAGATAAAGTATAGGAAGACACACTCCGCAACAGTTGTGAATTCGGTACAAAGCTTAAATTCGACAAACGATGGAGTACTGCTCTCATGTTTGGCGTCTGTTCCCAGACATACACTGTATTTGTTGGATTCTATTCCGAAGAGAGTTGTTCGCCCGATCACCAGAAACCTTGATACCTTGGAACATCAAAGAACGGTTGGCGACTTGAGTAGGTTCTACAAGTAGGATGTAGCTCACTTCTCAAGCAGTATTTTATAAGGAGAACATCATCCTCTTGGAATCATTTGCCC
Source organism: Pachyrhynchus sulphureomaculatus (assembly GCA_019049505.1). Classification (NCBI taxonomy): domain Eukaryota; kingdom Metazoa; phylum Arthropoda; class Insecta; order Coleoptera; family Curculionidae; genus Pachyrhynchus; species Pachyrhynchus sulphureomaculatus. Next base: position 154,574,130 of record CM032449.1, read on the forward strand.
AGGAGTGTGTTTCCCACAGAGTACAACTTATAGCGGTTCAAGATCACCCTGAATCGCTTCTTCCTCACACGCGCCGTCTCTGTAGCGCTTTAGGGATTTCCCTGCAGCACCTGTGCTATGCCCATAAAAAAGTCAAGTAAATTCAGATACATTCCTGTCGCTGAATTAAATAGAAGATGGTGTGTTATCTAGAATAACATATGTTTTATTGTCAGTTATTGTGTTAGTCGTTACTTTATTAAAGCTAAATTGTAAAAGTGTGCAAGAAAACACATAGAAACTGAATTTCAAATTTTAGAAAAAATTTAATTCATGGTAACAAACACCACATAGTGGTTGACGAAAATGTCATGTCTGTTTTACAGAATTTACAAAAAATTATAGATTATACACAGTGTGCCTGAAACAGGTTTTAATGACTTTGGCGACCACTCCAAATTTCTCGACGGTACTCGAAATAAACATAATTTTCTACATTAATAATGCTAATTGAATTTATTCGAAAGATATTTACATCATATTTATGTGATATTATTGCATCCGTCTGTAATAGTATACGTGAAAACCATTAATTCGAGACGTGTAGAAGTCTGTTGGTGCTCTGGAACCAAAATTATGGTAATTTTAAAATTCCAGGTCAAAAATTAAAGTTAATTTTCTAGAGATTGTGTAAATGTGCATGCTAGATTTTAGTTTGAGTGAGGGCCAATAATGTTATTAGTTGAATTTAAGTTGACTAGGTATAAAGTTGTAGAAAATAACATAACAGGTGTCAATCTCTTTGCCTTATTATTTAATTCAACAAAATGTTTAAAAAACGAAAAGATAGTGCCCTTCCTCATGAAGAAAGTAAAAAAAAATATGTTTATTATGTTTGAAAAAAAATATATTCGACGAATAAAATTGCTGAATCTTTAAAAGATAATATTTTAAAAGTCATAAACTTCGACTCAGACGATAAACGTCTTCCCACAGTAATTTGCACTTCTGGTAAAATCTTTGTGTATGAGTCTGTTAAAAAAAAATGAAACAATTAAATCCATTGAGTTACCTGATTATTTAGCGGTTAAAGCATTGCATAGAAATACGAGGTCTCAAGGAGAAAAATTATATGAATCCAGTTTGTGTGATTTATCGCGAAAAATAAGTAAAACATAATTTTTGACCTGCAGTTTTAAAAAAAATTTAAAATTGCCATAATTTTGGTTCCAGAGCATCAGAAGACTTCTACGTCTACGTCTCAAATTAATGATTTTCATGTATACTATTACAGACATATGACGTAAATATATTTTAAATAAATCATTGATTCATTTATTTCGAAATTTTCCATTTTTAATTTTTAAATGCACTTTTTTCAAAACGGCTCGTCAAAAAATTTTAACCTTGTTTACACTTGTTTACATATACCGTCGAAAAATTTGAAGTGGTCGCCGAGGTCATTAAAACCTTTTTCAGTCACACCCGTGTATAGACTCAGAGTTCAATAACAGATTAAAGCAGGAAATCAGTGAATTAGAATGCGAACTAAATCAGGAGGCCCCTATATAAAGAAATTGGAGAATAACTCAAAGATTTTTGTAAAGAAAGTGTATAAACCAAAACAATAATAACACCTTGAATTTGATAAACAAATTAAAATAATTAAGGAATTAAAATAAAAATTCCAAAATTTTATTCTTACCCTGTACTTACCTGAACTAACCTGAACTAAAGTTATGAGAATTTTAAAAGATGTGAAAAAATGAGTAAAAATTTTTGACCTGGAGTTTTAAAAAAAATTTAAAATTGCCATAATTTTGGTTCCAGAGCATCAAAAGACTTCTACCACGTCTCAAATTAATGATTTTCATGTATACTATTACAGACATATGACGTAAATATATTTTAAATAAATCATAGATTCATTTATTTCGAAATTTTCCATTTTTAATTTTTAAATGCACTTTTTTCAAAACGGCTCGTCAAAAAATTTTAAACTTGTTTACATATACCGTCGAAAAATTTGAAGTGGTCGCCGAAGTCATTAAAATCTTTTTCAGTCATACCGTGTATAGACTCAGAGTTCATTAACAGATTAAAGCAGGAAATCAGTGAATTAGAAAGCGAACTGAATCAGGAGACCCCCCTATATAAAGAAATTGAAGAGTAACTCAAAGATCTTTGTAAAGAGAGTGTATAAACCAAAACAATAATAACACCTTGAATTTGATAAACAAATTAAAATAATTAAGGAATTAAAATAAAAATTCCAAAACTTTATTCTTACCCTGTACTCTGTGGGACTTTTTCGTACTTCATTACGTTGTTTTATACCCTGTGTACTGCATCTTAGCTCGTTATGGATCTATTAAAATTATGTCAGTTTCATTTACCTGAAACCAGTAAAATAGTTCTTCTTTTGATAACTTCATTTACCTGTTGACGAAGAGGGTAAAATCAGGAAAATTTAATAAGTTTCCTTTAGCTAAGTGCTTAAAATACCGTTGGGTATAGGCAATAAACTTAATTACTCTTAGTAGGTATAAATTGATTCTTTCCGGTTGTTTTAACCGTTGGGACATACGGAATTTTAATAGCTTTGAGAGAAGTCCATTTTTGTATATTCCATCTCAATTTTAGATTTTTTTGGAATACTTACCGTCTAATAAATTAAATTAAAATTTGATTGAACTTTCAAAGAAATATTTTATACTTAGTAACGACGCTTCCAATTAATGTCACTACGTCAATTTAAGTGCTGCCTGGTTTAAATTACACGATATACAATGGCGTCACTTCCCTTACTAATCAAAGTCCGTAACTTAGGTCAGTCTTAAGATGTTCAATAACTGTTTAAGCACAATTTACGCAAGAAAATTAAATAAAGTCACTAAAAGTTCAACGATCTTTGATACGATACTGTATTTAAAAAAAACCGGTCAAGTGCATGTTGGACTTGCCTAATTAGTGTTCCGTGCTGTGACTGCTTTTAAAATAAAATAAAATCCTTTCCTAGGCTAAGCTAATTAGGTCTCTGACACGTATATATCTTAAGATCCAATATGTATTTTCACGTTTTTCCTTAGTCAATAATTTATAATAAACTCGCGACTTATCATAGCTTTATACATAGACTAACTAATATCCCCTTATCAGAGGATATTTTTTCTAAAGAATTAAACTACATAGAACAAGTAGCCGTTAACAAGGGTTATTCAGTTACTTTAATCGATAACATCGTTAGGAAAAAACTTAGAAACAAGGCTATCTCAGAAATATACCCACGTTTTAAGGACAGAAAAACCACATTTGAATGCTTAACCTATTTCGGCAAACCAACAGAAAAACGGAAAATTTTTAAATCAAAAAATTATCGACACAGCTTACAAGACTAACAATACTATAAGGAAATATTGCAGAAACTACAAGCCACAAATCTATAAAGATAATAAATCAGGGGTATATCAATTAACATGTGGGCCATGTCCTAAAACATACATAGGACCAACTGGACATACATTTATACAAAGAATTACAGAATCCGAAAAAAGTTTCATCCATAGAAAGTCTAATTCAACATATGCTAATCATCTTTTAACAGAGAATCACACGTTTAATAAGCATTTCAAAATTTGACATACCCAACAAAAAGGTTTAAAACTAAACCTTTTAGAGACAATGCAAATAATTCGATTAAGGACTACAGGTACTTTACTCAACGACCAGGTAGATTTAAACAATTCACCATTATTGAATTTGTCGTCCTAATTCCATGTCTGTGTGGATTGTCCAATACCATCAATATGATTTAATTAGGTGTAATATTATAATTAAGAAATTATATAAAATTGTAAACATTAAACCTAACTTGACAGTGTAAAATGTATATCTGAAGAAGCTACACCGACAGCAAAACGCGTCCTCACAAAATAAACTAGTGGAAATTGACTAAAAACAGTTTTTTATTATATATTTATAATGAATTTCCATCAAGTAGAAGCTACAACCATCCGAAAAAAAAAATTATAATAGTTATAGCATCTTAGTATCTAGCTCAATACAGAATCTAATAAAAAAAGGGTAAAAGAAATATTTACTACCTTAATACTTAATTATAAACAAATCAAATAAAATTACCTTGTCTCTAGATGGGTGACACTCGGTAATGTACGGAAAATAATCCACCTCCACCATTTTGTAGGGAAACATAGTTTTCAGTATGTGCACTCGCGATAATTTTTGCTCAATCTACACTTTATGAAGACTATTCCAGAATTTTTTCAAAATTTTTTGATTAATTCTTTTCGAGATAAGGTCGGGGGACAGGGGTGTTTTGCCATTTTTAAAAAATAATTCAAAGAAAAGTGTGCGCAAGTGTTATATTATATATATTTGTGAACTAGTGTTTTCACAAGCTTTTATTTGACACTCCACACGATGACCTGCTAATTTTTTTTCACTTCTGATTTCACCCTCAAAACTAACCCCTTAAGTCAAAATTCAACTTTCAAAACTGCACTGCTCTGATTGGGCCATCATTTCCTATATTTCTGATAAATTTCAACTTTCTATGTCAAATAGTTTTGTAGAAAATCGGGTGTGATAGACAGACAGACAGAAAAAGCCCACAAGTGTTCAGATTGGAACACACCAAATTTCTACACTACCTAATAAATATCTTTATATTTATTAGGTAGTGTAGTAGTAGAAGTCTCTTCAAAGTATTCAGGTTCTACGTAATAGATGGCGTGGGACATGAAATGATGCACAATTTTTAAGTAGTGAAAAATCAAGGTATATTTGAATCTATGGTGTTATCAAAGATTTAATAGACAAGTTAAATATGCCTTTTAAAGAGACTTTTAGTAACACATTTTTATTAAAATTTCTGATCAAATTTTATCGTTTCAAATTGTTTGTTAGACTCTCTAAATTCATAAACAATATAACTAATTACAATTTCTTCTGTATATTTGTAAAGCAGTATTAGAACTTTAGCTATTAAAGTTTGTAATGAGAGAGAGTAATGTCAATTATTCGTCGTTTTGCGGTATAACCGAAACTATTCTAAGTTTAAATTTAGTTTGATCATTTAACAACATGAGTTTTCTGGACATTAAAACCCCCTTTAAACAAATTTTTTAACTTAATTTGAGACTAATATATGTAAGTTTAAATAAAATTCTAGATAATTTCTTCTCCAATATTGGCTTTTTAAATATTTATATACACGAATCTTTTAAAAAATGAGCTGACAATGATAGGTAATAAAAACATTGTTAAGCAAATTAAAGAGCACTGGACGAATAGAAAAGCTGGCTGTTTCAAGCGTATTTTTATTATCTCCTTAATCTTCCTTTGTATAGACATTACCTATATAGTTCCGACTTGATTTTACATTGGCAAGGAAAACATTGCAGCAATAAGCTCCAATGTTTTCAAGGCTACCCATATTTCTTCAACCTAATAATGACTTGTACTTTTCTCCTACCATTTAATCTATATGTTTATTTCACCTTTCCATTTAACACCCAGCTATTCATATGATCCATCTCGCATATCTATTTAATATTGTCACTTTTCTCCCTATCCATTGAGTTTTTTCTTGTTATTCTACTAACTATTTTCATATCTGTTGTTTCCAATATTAGTTTTGTTTTTGGTGCCAATGTTTCCATTCCAAATTTGTTTGTTGTGTTGTTAAATTTGAAAGATAACCTTGGTCGTCTGCTGTTAGCACGGCGTTGTAACCATAGCATAGTATTTTTTATTTTTTATCTTCCACTTTATAAACCTTCAGTTTAGGAATTTGTCTCATTATTTCATCCATTATTACGTTTAAAAGAAGTGTTTTCAAGCAGTCGCCTTGGTGTAATTTAAAGAAATAATAAATTTTTCTCAACGTAATTTGAATGATAACTAATGTAAGTTAGCCCAAGTTGTTTTTGAATATAAAAAATTATATTATTTTTAGCAAATTATACACTTTTTATGTTAGCAGACCATATTTTTTGAATAGGTATATATATATATATATATATATATATATATATATATATATATATATATATATATATATATATATATTCAATTTTTTGGGCTTTATGGTTCTTTTGTTTTAAGGTTAGAGAAATTACATCATGTTCTAGTTAAAATTTTATCGAAAAAACTTTTCGCCTAATTTGTAGGCTTCTTCAGTTCATCTAAGAATTGAAATTTTCAATCAATATACATTTTCCTCCCTTTTTTTACATTTTTTATGATTTTAAATTTTGATTTTACAGGATTGTTTTGGATGTTCAATCGGATGCACAAATTTTTTAATTATGAACATACAAAATTGTTAAACTTATAATACAATGTAGAAGGTGAAATAATAAAAATACACATAAAAATATACACAAAAACTTACATGTAGGGGTTGAAATGAAGGCACACTTAACATTCTTTAAAAGGTATTACTAAGACGGTCACATTTTTTAAAACTAACTTTAGACATGTATAGGGAACGTAAAATCAAAATTTAAAATCATAAAAAATGGAAAAAAAGGGAGGAAACTGTATATTGATTGAAAATTTCAATTTTTAAATGAACTGAAGAAGCCTACAAATTAGGCGAAACGTTTTCAATAAAATTCTAACTAGAGCATGATGTAATTTCTCTAACCTTAAAACAAAAGAACCATAAAGCCCAAAATATTGAAAAAATATATATACGAGGCTGGTTTGAAAAGTCCGTGCAAAGTCCGAGAGATGGAAACACCGGCGCGTATCGAGGTCACGTTTAGTTAGTAGCATCTCTTGAATGAACGCACACCAAGTATCAGCCATATTGGTCTATTTCTTTGTGTTTGGCATTCGTGTGAATCAAGGAAGTCGAGTGATTTTCAAGAAAAGGACGAAAAAGAATTTCGTATGGTGATTAAACATTACTTTATGAAAGGCAAAACGCCTCAGGAGACTAAAGAGAAGCTTGATAAACATTATGGTGACTCTGCACCTTCGATTAGAACAGTTTATAAGTGGTTTCAAAATTTTCGGACTGGCCATATGGGCACAAATGACGCTGAACGTTCTGGACGGCCTGTGGAGGATACGACTCCAGAAATCATTGATCAAATCCATGATATGGTGATGGATGACAGAAGAGTTAAGGTGCGTGAGATTGCTAGTGCTGTGGGCATCTCGACTGAACGGGTACATAATATTTTGCATAAACATTTGGACATGAGAAAGCTATCCGCAAGATGGGTGCCGCGATTGCTCACGCTTGACCACAAACGGAATCGTGTGAAGTGTTGCAAGGATGGTTTGCAGCTGTTCCAGAAGAATCCGGAGGACTTTAAGCGTCGTTTCGTCACTGTGGATGAAACATGGATACATTACTATACTCCTGAGACCAAACAACAATCTAAACAATGGGTTACCAAGGGGGAATCTGCACCAAAAAAGGCGAAGACCGTTCCTTCGGCGGGAAAGGTTATGGCGACTGTCTTTTGGGATTCGCAAGGGATAATCCTCATCGACTATCTGGAAAAGGGTAAAACTATTACAGGTGAATATTATTCATCGTTATTGGACCGTCTGAAAACCGAGCTGCAAGAAAAACGCCCGCGATTGGCCTACAAGAAAGTCCTTTTCCATCACGACAACGTACCAGCACACACCTCAGCAGTTGTGGTCGCAAAATTAATGGAAATAGGATTCCAACTCGTTTCGCATCCCCCCTATTCTCCAGACTTCGCTCCCTCGGACTACTATTTGTTCCCCAATTTGAAGAAATGGCTGGCGGGTCAAAGATTTTATTCAAACGAAGAGGTGATTGCAGACACTAATGGATATTTTGCAGACTTACACAAATCCTATTATTCGGAAGGGATCAACAAACTAGAACATCGTTGGACGAAGTGTATAAGCCTAAAAGGAGACTATGTCGAAAAATAAAAAAGGTTTACCCCAAACACATAAGTAGTTTTTATTTTTGCACGGACTTTTCAAACCAGCCTCGTATATTCATTATTCCAAGGTTCAAGAAATAATCCAACCAAAGTTATATATATATATATATATATATATATATATATATATATATATATATATATATATATATATTTATATATATATATATATATATATATATATATATATATATATATATATATATATATATATATATAAGGAGTGTTTCATCAAGAGGTTTCGTTTTAAATTATTGGAAAAATGATTTTTTTTTTAATTTTCGTGATATTAATATATACATTCAAAGTACAAACTACACGACTAATGATGGGATACAATATCTGCCAAATGGTCGTCTCGGCTCTCCTTACAGTTAGTGGTTCGTTAAAAAAAAATTTCACAACATTTTCGCACAATTGTGGCTCTGTTTCGCGAATTTCTGCTCTCATATTGTCTTTGAGCGCTTCAATTGTCACTGGAGCATTGGAATAGACTTTATCTTTAACATAATCCCAAAGGACAAAGTCTAAGGGTGTTAAATCGTATGATATAGGTAGCCAGTTGAAGTCACCATTTCGAGAATTTACACGACCAGGAAACTTTTCGCGTAATAATCAGATTGTTTCACCACTTTTGTGGTATGTAGCGCGATCCTGTTGAAAATAAAGGTCACACGCATCCAAATAACTACTTCAGGCCAAAAAAAGTCAGTCAGTATCTCATGGAAACGCACACCATTCACTGTGCGAACTATCTCCGCGAAATTTTCACCATTTTTGTAGAGAATTTTTACAATTTCAGTGCATTGTTCAAGTGCATATCGTTCCATTTTCGTTAACCGTATAGTTTTTACTACTCAAATATCAAAAAATAACAGCACGCAATTTAAAACGAAACCTCTTGTTGAAACACCCTTTACATGTATGAGAAATTTTAGTGTAGTTTATTTTATGACGGATATATTGGGACATTGTAGGAATGAATGATGAAATTTTTAGTAGGTTTGTTCTTTTGCAAACTGGAGGACCTCCATTGTGGGGATGTTAATAATAATTTACGTAAATATATAATTTAAATAGTTCTACTGTATTCTCATAATTAAAGGGGCATGTTAAAAAAGCAACCCCTATGATGATGTGGTTAGCAGCTAAACCTCGATTTTGATCCTAAGAGTAAAATTATATCAAAAAATTCATTTCTTTAATTAAACTGACGAATATTTTTCTTTTTTTTCAGATATATAGCAGTAACCCAACCAATCAAATACGCCAAACACAAAAACAATAGGAGAATATGGTGTACGATAGCCTTAGTTTGGGTGATATCGGCTGCGATAGGTTCGCCGATTGTACTGGGCCTTAATAACACACCCGATAGGATACCAGACGCCTGTCTATTTTTCAACAGTGATTTTATTATTTTTTCAAGTTTATCTTCGTTTTATATTCCTTGTATAATTATGGTCTTCCTGTACTATAGCATCTTTAGGGTAAGTACTCGTTTTATATTTTTTACTTATATTAAGGTAATGCCGGACACAATTGTTATAATTTATTATAATTACATAGTCCTATTTGATTTAATAATCAAACAAATCATAAATATCCCATTTAGAAACTACACTTATAGTCAGTCCAAAAACTTTTCTACACCACCTGCTTTCTATACTATTTTTCCGTTATGTTTAACTAATTAATTGGAACTATGAGAAAACATGTTTAAACTAATATTTGAAACTTAACTAACGAGGATTAATATTAAAAACAACTACGGAACATTTTATTTAGAAGCTACATCATTGTTATAAAAATGTAAACAAAATTAATGTCAAAAAAGTCTCCATATACTTAACAATTACCAATAATAGTTTGACGGAATTTAACGGAAAATAACGACTTCGTTTAAACTAATATTTAGTGGAACCGCCGTTGGCCTTGATAATCTCCTGTAACCTTTGTGTCATATTTGCAACCAGCTTTCCAGTAACTTATGATGGCATGTTCTTCCATTCGTTTAATATTCTGTTTTTTAATTCTTCTCTATTTGAAACATTATGTTTGAAAACGCATCGTTTGCAGAGGTGTATGCAGCTGCTGTCTCACTTTATAGATCATCCATTCTCGCATCAAGTTTGCGGTATGTTTGGGATCATTGTCCTATTGTATCTGTATGTATCTTTTTTCGAGTGCTAATTTTTGGACATTTTCTCTAAAATTGTCTTTCAAAATGTTCAGATAAACATGCCGATCAATAGTGCCATTAATAAAATGTACATTTCTCCCTCAGCGCACATGCATCCCCAAAGCAGAACACTGCCACCCCCTTGTCTCACCGTGGAACAAATGTTTTTAATATCGAATGCGGTATTCTTCTTTTTCCAAACTTTAGCTCTGCCCTCAGATCCAAAAAGGTTAATTTTAATTTCGTCACTAGAGATTACGGATTCTCAAAATTCAGGAGGTTTAGTAACGTATTCCCCAGCAAAAGCTAACCGCTTTTTGCAATTAGCTTCCGAAATTAACGGCTTCTTCCTGGCTGCACACCCCTTATAGTCTGTCCTGTGTAAACAATTTTTCACTGTAAACAAACATTTTTCGAAAATACTTCCCGTAGTTCTCCTTTCAATTTTGGTGCACTTTTTTTGGGATTTATAATTACGATGGTATGATAAAACGAATTGTATTACTGGCCTAATCACGTGGAGTCAGTTTCTTGGGACGAAGCGTGACCGAATTTTATAGGAACCCGTTGATTTACACTGGTTTACAATGTACTGAACAGTAGCATGAGACTTATTAACATTTTTTTCTATATTTCGGTACGATTTTCCATCTTCCTCCAAATCAGTTATGATTTTTCGAACTTGAAATGGAATTTCACAATTTCTCTCGCTCATTTTTAATACTAGTTTGAAAACCCACTGCAAAATTACTAGCAACAAATGACAGATTATAAAGTATAGCCGAAAATTATTAATTTGTTTTCAGTTAAGCGAGCAACAGATAGCTTGATAAAATGCTGATTATAACGTGTTTTTTTTCAATGCAACTCTTGACTGTATGGAGAATTTTTTTACATTAAATTTGTTTACATTTTTATAACAATGATGTAACTTCTAAATAAAATGTTCCGCAGTTGTTTTTAATACTATTCCTCGTTTCTTAAGTTTTATATATTAATCTAAACATGTTTTCTCATAGCTCCAATTAATTAGTTCAGGTTAGTTCAGGTTAGTTCAGGTAACAGAATAATAGTATAGAAAGCAGGTGGTATATGGAGACTTTTTGGACTGACTGTATATAACATTAAGTTTTGAGACACCTTCACAACAAGAAATCTACCAACGACAAGTCGATGGATCTTTAACAGCCATTCAATTTCTCGAAAAGCTGCTAAAGATGCGTTTGAACTCTGTGATGTCTCTCCATTCTATTGAAACCAGGTTCTCCTGTTAAAACTATCAAAGTTCCATGAAACAGTTGTGAAGTAGTTCTCAATCATCTCGATAGAAGAAGGTGAATTTTCAAGTTTTGTAAGAGACAAGGTAAATAAGATTTTTTTGCAAACACAAAAATTGATTTCTCAAAATAATCTCCATTGAACTCAGTATATTTGGTCCAGTGAGATTTCAATTTTTTTAGCACCTCAGAAAAAAAAAAATGTTTCGGACACTGTGCATATTACTCGTTTACATATAAAACATCTAAATAGAGAGCACAGACATAGAACTGGTAGTTCGACAATTAAAGAACCGAAAGAGCCCCGGTCTAGATAGCATCCCAAATGAACTACTTAAGTATGGGGAGCAGCATCTTGTTCAGCAAATAACCCAATTGGCCAAGGACATCTTCGCGCACCATAGAATACCAGACGAAAGGTGGACGAGCATTACCATCCTTATGTTTAAAAAGGGAGACAGAAAACTGCCAAAGAACTATAGAGTCATAAACTTACTCAATACCACACTGAAACTAATAACTAAAATAATTACCAATAAAATAAATATCCATCTCCCTGTCAGATGAGCAACAAGGTTTTAGAACAGGAAGATCGTGCACCGATGCAGTTTTCGTTATAAGACAAATTGCAGAAAAATCCATCGAATATAATAAACCTGCATACATGTGTTTTATAGATATCCAGAAGGCATTTGACCGAATAGAGCTACAAGATGTTGTACACTTACTATATAACAGACAAATACCCTACAACCTAATCAAGGTCATAGAAAACATATATAGTGCCAACATGGTACAGGCCAGAATCGATGGAGAACCAGAACAATACCCGTAGAAAAAGAAATCCGACAGGGTGACTCTCTGAGCCCAATACTATTCAACGTGGTGATGGATGAGATCATAAGACAAATCCACCAATTAAAAGGGTACAAGATGCACAATAGAAATATCACAATCCTTTGTTACGCTGATGATGCAGTACTGGTGGCGGAGAACGAGGACGACCTACAACGGCTACTACATCACTTCAACTCTGCAGCCAAATCTCTTAATATGATAATAACTGCCTCTAAAACAAGAAGCTTGACGACATTTATAACACCCATCTGATGTAAACTTGTTGTTGACGACCAAATTATCCAGCAAGAAATGACATTCAAATACTTGGGCATAGAGCTTTCTGGACACGGGGATGTCGAATTAGAAGTAAGACTCAAACAAACAAAGCATTGAAGGTAGCCGAGTGCCTGAATGACACTATATGGAACAACAAACACCTGGGAATCGGGACTAAGTCAACAATTTATAAAACTGTCATAAGATCAATGATGACATACACAGCAGAAACCCGACCAGACACAACAAAAACTAAAAGGATACTTGAAACATGCGAAATGAAGGTCTTACGAAAAATAGCCGGAAAGACTATGTTGGACAGGGAGCGAATTAGACGAGTGGAACGCACATATAGACCGAATGGATCAAGAAAGAATCGTGAGAATTGCACGCGATAAATCACCAGTGGGAAGAAGAAGTGCGGGAAGGCCACGGAAAAGGTGGAGCGATAACCTTACCATCAATTACGATTAGGCAAGCTACGAAGAAAGAACAGGCAACTGTGCCTACAATGAAGAAGGAAGAAGAAGATATATAATAACCTTTTCGTTTGATCAAAATTCCTTCCCCCAAGCCAATTTTTGAGGTTAGAAAACAAAAAGAATTACTTGGGGCCAAATCTAGCGATAAACTTCAAGTCAGTATACAAACGTTGTGCAATAAGAGCCAGTCCCTGTTTTATCCTTTTCCAAACAGTCAGCCATGATGATAGGTTGTAAACTCCAAAGAACAATTGCAGTGAACAAATCACTTTTCCCGCCGATAAAACTGTTTTCGCTTTTTTGGTGCACTTCGAGTTTCGCCAACCCACTGTTTCGATTGAGGTTTTGTCTCCGGGGTGTAATGGAGGGTGGGTTTTATCTACAGTCATAAAATAACGCCAGATGTCCTTCGAATTACCTTACAGCTTTTTTTGAAATGCCCTTTTTCGTGCATTTTTGGTCTGTAGTCAACAAACGCGGGACCCATTGCGCACTTAACTTTTTCATTTTTAGAATTTCATGCACTTCCTGCCCTTTCGTAGAAATATTCCAAATTTATCAAGCCTCCCTCGTTTTTCCTCAAATTAACAGTTATTGTAAATTCCCTTTCATCGCGAAAACAGCACAATTCCACGTGCCAATATTGCGGCACAAGCCGACACTTTAAGGGTATGTATACGCTTTTGATAGACTGCTATACCAGCACTTCTGTTTATTGGCGTTACCGTTAAGATGGCAATTTGTGTCATCTGAAAATAAGTTGGTGGTAAATGTGAAAATTATTCAAACATTTAATTACCGAAGTTAAGACTCTGACCAGTATTAATTGGCTTTAATCCCTTTGCCAGCTGTATTTTGTTGGGGTGCTAAAATAAATTTCTACAAAAAATGCGTTGAACGAACTCTCGGGCACATTTACGTCACTTGTTCGTTTGTACAGGATGAGTCAACGACAGAATAAAGTTCACTATCTCATTTGTTTCGGGAATGACGAAAAAATGTTAAATACAATAGTTTTAGGAAATGTTAAGGTGCACAGTTTAAAATTATTTCTGAGTATAGAGGGTACTTCAAAAAGGTGTGGCTAATATAACATATATTTTTTTAAATAGACCATCCTATTTTCTAATTTATTTTTAAATTCTGCGTAAAATTTTATACCTTTTTTATTAATAATGTTATATACCTAAACATAGTAGTTTTTCTAATATTTCAATTCTTTTAAAAAAATACTAGTTTTCAGTTTTATAAAAAATTGCCAGTAGCGCCATTGTTTCTGAAGGTAAAATGCTCATAATTGGTACGAGCATTCTATAGAGATGAAAAAAGTGATATATGTAAAGAAATTTGAGTTAGATCCTACAGGGTGTTCAAAATAAATTTATGCATTTCGACTATTTTAAATTGAAAAATCTCAAATCTTTTAAATGGCACACCCTGTATATTATTATTTTTTCTGATAAATTTTACAAAATCCTCCAACTTTTATGGAATATATCATATACCTATTTTTAATAGTTTCCGATTTATTTTGAATTTTTCAATTTTTACTCTTGTTGTTAATACACATACGCTATTGTGAAAACATAAACAAATAGTTAATAATAATTATAATATAGTTTAATTGATCTAATGTTTAATTATTATGACATAATAAATTTATAAAAATATGCCCGTCTACTGAATACACATGTTTAGTCGTTTTACTATATTTTCCTTCACTTTCCTTAGCATAAAGGGCGTTACTTACATGCATAATGACCTCTAATTCACTTTCATTTTGCAGCTATAATGACGGTGTGATCTGGTAGGTTCTGTTTGCGTTTTCCTCTAACAACGTTACTACCATTCTAGTGATAGGTGGAGGTAGTCCAGTTAATTCCCCCCAAGGTGGTGCACGCCAGAAATATACGTCACGCTAATACATTAACCCAACCACAAATAGTACTGGACAACACTTGAATCAGAAGTACTAAGACTCCTTAAACTATACTTCTTACTATCTTTTTTAAAGAGCTTTCCCTTGGCAAAACCACTATGTAGTCCATAATTAACACTAACATCTCTAGCACCTACATTAGATTCCCTCGAATTTTCCCAGTCACCAACTAGATATAAAAGACCTTTAATATCTATTTTCATCATTACTTTCATGATGTTCTTTGTAATTTGTATTTATTGAAAAATCTCGTGAATTTTCTGAAGAATTCCTGTTACTATAATTTTTAGTTTCAGATACAAAATCTATATTTGTATTATTACTACTACATCTACTTTTCTCAATAGAGAACAAAATCTCCTTATTTTGTTCTTGAATAGTTTTAAGTCAGTAGTTTTGTTGCAAAATATTTTGAAAAGTGAAAGCTATATAAAGTAAAATTATAGCCTCCAAAAATGTAAAAGCATGTCTAGAATACCACACAAAATTTTAAATTTTACTTTCCAATGAGGTTTAGCTTGTTACACACGTAATACTTTCTTCAAGAATTCTTTAATATGAAAAACCTCATCCCTTTGGAATGAACTTCTCAAGACTGGGTTTCCCACCGAGCCCACTCTGCAGTAATTTGCAACCAACGTGAATTGCTTTGTCCGCACCCGTGTCTCTCCTATAACCCCTTAGAGATTTATCTGTAGCAGGTTGGCCTCTTTGAGCAAAATCGTCAAAATGAACTTATATTTTTAACCGACTTCAAAAAGAAGGAGGTTCTCAATTCGACGCGTATGTATTTTTTTTAATGTATCGATTTGAATGATTATTTTGTTATTCGAGATGGTCCCATATAGATTTTAATAAAATTTCACGTAGTTTCTAAAAAAATCCAGAAAAATTTAAATTTCTGTAATAAAACACAGATAACTCGGGCAAATATGTACTAATTTAGATAATTCTTTTTGGTGTTCGTACGGAACACTTATGGGTTCGGTGGCCGTCTGTCCGTCTGTCTATCTGTTTGTTTCGAGTTTTCTCGAAACTAATTTACATAAAAAGTTGAAATTTATCACAAATATATGAATTCATGGCCCAGTCAGAGCCGTATAGTTTTGAAAGTTACATTTTGACTTAATGGGTTAGTTTGTGTTATATAGATATCCAGAAGGCATTTAACCGAGTCCGGCTACAAGATGTTGTACACTTACTATATAACAGACAAGTACTCTACAACCTAATCAAGGTCATAGAAAACATATATATATATATAAGACCAACATGGTACAGGCCAGAATCAATGGAGAACTAACCAGAACAATACCCGTAGAAAAAGGAATCCGACAGGATGACTCTCTGAGCCCACTACTATTCAAGTGGTGATGGATGAGATCATAAGACAAATCCACCAAATAAAAGGGTCCAAGATGGGCAATGGCAATATCACAATCCTTTGTTACGCTGATGATGCGGTACTGGTGGCGGAGAACGAGGACGACCTACAACGGCTACTACACCACTTCAACTCTGCAGCCAAATCTCTTAATATGATAATATATATCTCTAAAACAAGAAGCTTGACGACATCTAAAACACCCATCAGATGTAAACTCGTTGTTGACGATCAAATTATCCAGCAAGAAATGACATTCAAATACTTGGGTATAGAGCTTTCTGGACACGGGGATGTCGAATTAGAAGTAAAAACAACAAACAAACAAAGCATTGAAGGTAGCCGGGTGCCTGAATGACACTATATGGAACAACAAACACCTGCGAATCGGGACCAAGTCAAGAATTTATAAAACTGTCATAAGACCAATAATGACATACACACCAGAAACCCGACCAGACACAACAAAAACTAAAAGGATACTTGAAACATGCGAAATGAAAGTCTTACGAAAAATAGCCGGAAAGACTATGTTGAACAGGGAGCGAAATGACAAAATTAGACGAGCATGTCAGGTGGAAGAGGTAAACAAGTGGATCCTCGAAAGAAAACGCGAGTGGAACGCACATATAGACCGAATGGATCAAGAAAGAATCGTGAGAATTGCTCGCGATAAATCACCAGTGGGAAGAAGAAGTGCGGGAAGGCCACGGAAAAGGTGAAGCGATAACCTTACCATCAATTACGATTAGGCAAGCTACGAAGAAAGAACAGGCAACTGTACCTACAATGAAGAAGGAAGAAGAAGAAGAAGAAGAAACTTTTTCATTTGACCAAAATTCCTTCCCCCAAGCCAATTTTTGAGATTAGAAAACAAAAAAGAATTATTTGGGGCTAAATCTAGCGATAAACTTCAAGTCAGTATACAAACGTTGTGCAATAAGAGCCAGTCCCTGTTTTATCCTTTTCCAAATAGTCAGTCATGATGATAGGTTATAAACACCAAAGAACAATTGCTATCACTTTTCCCGCTGATAAAACTGTTTTCGCTTTTTTGGTGCACTTCGAGTTTCGCCAACCCACTTTTTCGATTGAGGTTTTGTCTCCGGTGTGTGATGGTGGATTTATGTTTTGTCTACAGTCATAAAATAACGCCAGATGTCCTTCGAATTACTTTACAACTTTTTTTGAAATGCCCTTTTTCGTGCATTTTTGGTCTATAGTAAACAAACGCGGGGCCCATTGCGCACTTAACTTTTTCATTTTTAGAACTTCATGCACTCTCTGCCCTTTCGTAGAAATTTTCCAGATTTATCAAGCCTCCCTCGTTTTTCTTCAAATTAACAGTTATTGTAAATTCCCTTTCATCGCGAAAACAGCACAATTCCACGTGCCAATATTGCGGCACAAGCCGTCACTTTAAGGGAATGTGTATGCTTTTGATAGACTGCTATACCAGCACTTCTGTTTATTGGCGTTACCGTTAAGATGGCAATTTGTGTCATCTGAAAATAAGTTTGTGGTAAATGTGAAAATTATTCAAACATTTAATTACCGAAGTTCTCTGACCAGTATTAATTGGCTTTAATCCCTTCGTCAGCTGTATTTTGTTGGGGTGCTAAAATAAATTTCTGCAAAAAATGCGTTGAACGAACCCCCGGGCACATTTAGGGCACTTGATTGTTTGTACAGGGTGAGTCAACGACAGGGTAAAGTTCACTATCTCATTTGTTTCGGGAATGACGAAAAAATGTTAAATACAATAGTTTTAAGAAATGTTAAGGTGCATAGTTTAAAATTATTTTTGAGTATACAGGGTACTTCAAAAAAGTGTGGCCGATATAACATATGTTTTTTTTTTTTAAATAGAACATCCTATTTTCTAATTTATTTTTAAATTCTGCGTAAAATTTTATACCTTTTTTATTAATAATGTTATATACCTAAACATAGTAGTTTTTCTAATATTTCAATTCTTTTAAAAAAATACTAGTTTTCAGTTTTATAAAAAATTGCCATTAGCGCCATTGTTTCTGAAGGTGGAATGCTCATAAATGATACGAGCATTCTATAGAAATGAAAAAAATGATATATGTAAAGAAATTTGAGTTAGATGCTACAGGGTGTTCAAAATAAATTGATGCATTTCGACTAATTTAAATTGAAAAATCTCAAATTTTTTAAACGGCACACCCTGTATATTATTATTTTTTCTGATAGATTTTACAAAACCCTCCAACTTTTATGGAGTATATCATGTACCTATTTCTAATAGTTTTCGATTTATTTTGAATTTTTCAATTTTTACCCTTGTTTTTAATACACATACGCTATTGTGAAAACATAAACAAATAGTTAGTAATAATTTTAATATAGTTTAATGGATCTAATGATTAATTATTATGACAAAATAAATGTACAAAATATGCCCGTCTACTGAATACACATGTTTAGTCGTTTTACTATATTTTCCTTCACTTTCCTTAGCATAAAGGGCGTTACTTACATGCATAATGACCTCTAATTCACTGTCATTTGCGGCTATAATGACGGTGTAATCTGGTAGGCTCTGTTTGCGTTTTCCTCCAACAACGATACTACCATTCTAGTGATAGATGGAGGTAGTCCATTTAATTTCCCCCAAGGTGGTGCACGCCAGAAATATGCGTCACGCTAATACATTAACACAACCACAAATAGTACTGGACAACACTTGAATCAGAAGTACTAGGACTCCTTAAACTAAACCTCTTACTCTCTTTTTTAAAGAGCTTTCCCTTGGCAAAACCACTATGTAGTCCATAATTAACACTAACCTCTCTAGCACTTACACTAGATTCCCTAGAATTTTCCCAATCACCAACTAGATATAGAAGACCTTTAACATCTACTTTCACCATTACTTTCATGTTGTTCTTTGTAATTTGTATTTATTGAAAAATCTAATGAATTTTCTGAAGAATCCCTGTTACTATAATTTTTAGTTTCAGATACAAAATCTATATTTGTATTGTTACTACTACATCTACTTTTCTCAATAGAGAACAAAATCTCCTTGTTTTGTTCTTGAATAGTTTTAAGTCAGTAGTTTTGTTGCAAAATATTTTGAAAGGTGAAAGTTACATAAAGTAAAATATAGCCTACAAAACTGTAAAGCATTTCCAGAATACCACACAAAACTTTAAATTTTACTTTCCAATGAGGTTTAGCTTGTTACTCCCGTAATACTTTCTTCAAGAATTCTTTAATATGGAAAACTTCATCCCTTTGGAACGAAATTCTCAAGACTGGGTTTCCCACCGCGCCCACTCTGCAGCAATTTGTAACCAACGTAAATCGCTTTGTCCGCACCCGTGTCTCTTCTATAGAGATTTCTCTGTAGTAGGTTAGCCGGTTTGAACAAAATCGTCAAAATGAATTTATATTTTTAACCGACTTCAAAAAGAAGGAGGTTCTCAATTCGACGCGTATGTATTTTTTTTATGTACCGATTTGGATGATTATTTTTTTATTCGAGAGAGTACATTCGAGATGGTCCCATATAAATATTATTGAAATTTTCTGTAGTTTCTGAAAAAATCCCGAAAAACTTAAGTTTCTGTAATAAAACACAGATAACTCGGGCAAATATGTACCGATTTAGATAATTCTTTTTGGTGTTCGTACAAAACACTTATGGGTTCAGTGGCCGTTTGTCCGTCTGTCTATCTCTTTGTCACCCGATTTTCCTCTAAACTAATTGACATAAAAAGTTGAAATTTGCCACAAATATAGGAATTCATGGCCCAGTCAGAGCCGTATAGTTTTGAAAGTTACATTTTGACTTGAGTTTTGGAGTTGAAATCGGAAAAAAAATGGAACCAGGTCGTCGAGTAAATAAAAGCTTGCGAAAACACGAGTTTAAAAATATTTTTCTTCATAATGTTTTTAAAAAAGCGCCAAAAATCGATGTCCCCTTATCTCGAAAAGTACTGATTAAAAATTTTGAAAAAATCCTGGAATATTCTTCATAAAGTGTAGATTGAACGAAAATTATCACGCGTGCGTTACCTTTGATAATCTATCTGGTATATAAAAAAGATCGTCAGTTTTCAACAAAGATCAGTTACAAACTTTGTTAAAAACTCATTTAGGGTGTGTTTTGTGAAGTCATGGTTTATTTTATACCTCCGTAACAAATTTTTTTATTTCAAAAGCAATCAATGTACGGAACACTATTTGCGACTTGCACTTGGCCGTTTTTTTTTTTATTCCAGAGAGTACACATTCGAGATGGCCCCATATAAACTTTATTAGAATTGGTTATGAAAGACATAAGGAGGAAAATTAGTTCTTAAACTAATAGGTAACAAAATTATGCGCTAACTTTCCCTTGAAAAAAAGTACTATTAAAAAAGCGAAAAATAAAAACTTTTTTAACAAAAAAAAACCAGCACACACTACTATAAAGTAAAAAATAATGCTTTTGAAACACTCGTAAAATACCTCTAAGATAAGATAAATTTTAATTTTTAAAATTTCTTGGAGAGTTTTCGAAGGATATAGCCCGCTTAATTCCTCCCAGAGCGGTGCAGGTTAAAAGTACACGTCAGCTTGTTACTCCTCGCTTTTCAAGCAGTCTTTTATATGGAGAACATCATCCCTTTGGAATGGCTTACCCAGGACTGTGTTTCCCACCGAGTACAATTTGCAGCGATTCAAGAACAACGTGAATCGCTTTTTCTGCACACGTGTCGCTCCTGTAGCGCTTTAGGGACTTCCCTACAGCACGTGTGCTAGAACCATAAAAAAAAATTGACAATTCAGTTATTAATTCCGTACAAACAAATACTACAAATGTTAAAAACAGCTATTATTTATTAATATGATTTCTTTATAAATCGACGCCATTTTGCCACTATAAAGTAAATGAAGTCGGTTAGAAATTGACATTGATACAAAAAATTGGCGCCGACTTCAAAAGTTATCTTTTTATAAAGAAATCGTGATAATAAATAATAGCTGTTTCTAACATTAATAGGATTTGTTCATACGGAATTAATAACTGAATTGACAAACTAAAGCAACATCTAATATTAGAGGTATTTCACGAGTATTCCAAACACATTATTTTTTAGTGTTTCGTACGAAACACTTATAGGATCACTTCGGTTTCCGTCCGTCTGCCTGTCTGTCTGTCACACCCGATTTTTCCGAAAAAAGTTGAAATTTGACACTAATATAGGAATTGATGGCCTCATGAGAGCCATGTAGTTTTGAAAGTTAAATTTTGACTTAAGGGGTTAGTTTTGGGGTGTGAAATCAGAAGTGAAAAAATATTTTATTACCAGGTCATCGAGTGGGTGTCAAATGAAACCTTGTAAAAAAACGAGGGCAAAAATATATATAATGTAATACTTGCGCAAAATTCCCTTTGTATTATTGTATTAAGTACGAAAAATCGCTGTCCCACATCTTGTCTTGAAAAGAACACATCAAAAAATTTTGAAAAATTTCTGGGATATTCTCTACGGGGTGTAGACTGAACGAAAATTATCACGAGTGCATTATCTTTAATAATTTATCTGGTATATAAAAAAAAAATTCAAGGTCATCAATTTTCACTGAAGATCGGAAAAAAAACTTGAAAATTCGTTTGGGATGTGTTTCATGAAGTCACTAATCATTTTATACATCCGTAACGATTATTTTTATTTTAAAACAATCATCGTACAGAACACTAATTGCGTAAGTCCAACTTGCACTTGACCGGTTATTTACTTTATAGTGGCTAAATTTTATACGCTGGTTTTTTGAAGTCGATTATTTTTATTAAAAAGTTTTTTTTATCATTTATCATTTCAAGGTATAAGAAAAAATTAAAAAAAAAAAAAAATAGGAGTTATATCAGACCCTAAATATCAAGTTTGAGCGAAATCGTCTTAATAGTTTAGCTGCTTCATCGAGAGATACCCATTCACGCATTCACACACATTTCTGTCACACCCATTTTTTGTCACACACATTTTTGTGTATCATTACTCTACAATAAAATATCACATTCGGCAGTATTTAGAAGATAAACTTTTTAACAACTACTTTGTAAGATCACTCTCCAAAATCAAAAATCTACCATTAAATATATTGGTGAGTGAAATATGTTCTCGTGTTATGCATTATTAAAGCATTCAATACCTTGGCAGGGTATATATCCGGACTATCCCCTTGGCCTACATCTTTGACAAAGTGAATGGCTATTAGGCTTCATTGCATGGATATTTATTTACATATAAAATAGATGAACGCTTATTTTTACTTTCATAATTTTCATTCGTCAGCAGAATAAATATATTTTTTATTTAAAGTCCGTTTGTTTGAAGTTGATAGCACATAACATGGGATTGGGTTATAAGCATTAAAAGGTCATAAATCATAAGTAACCAAAGTTTCTCTACCAATTATTTGCATTTTCAGTTTTAATCACCTTTATTTTCTATGTCTATACAACAGTGCGACCGTTTGCTAAAAAATATTTTTATTAGATGCCTTCTAAATTTTACAATAAGCTATATAAATCAACGCATTTCAAAGTTTATTTTAATGAGTAAATGATGAGACTAAAATTCTTATTTGTATGATAAAGTCCTAAACGAGTACAATTAACAATTCTTAAGAACTAGAAATCTACAGTGTTATAAAGCTTAATGATAATAGGCACACTAAAATTATTAGAGATTTTAGCAGTTATCGGAATATAATTAACCAAAGTACTTATCGGTAGGTAGGTGCCTAAGTATGCAATAAAAATATTCCGTGTAAGTATATATATATAAAGCAAAAACCTAAAATACGCTTAGTTCAAATCAGAATAGCGATGGCTTCAACTTTCAGTTTTGCCCCGGTCAAACTTCACCGAATTTTTAAAACTGCATTTTCCCTGCTAGAAAAAACAATGATACTTAACGTCCACGATGCCCTAGTACAGGGGTGCTCAAACGGTCGATCGCGATCGACAAGACAAAATGTAATGAATAAACTACTAAAATTTATTCGATCCACAATTAGTCCAGAATAACCCCCTCATCACTTTTTTTTATCGTAATAACCCCCTGCTTAGCGGCAAAAAGGCGGCTTTATCAAAGGAACGCGCGGTACTTGTCAAAGAAAAGCCGCGTTTTTTCATTCCCGCCGATTTTTCTAGAAACTTCGGGCGGCGTGTTTGACGGAAACATTCGAGACTTCGTTCGCGCCGACATAAATGTTGCGCCTGCAGTAATAGGAGTCAGTCTGAGTTGTAACTTGAAGGCGATACATCGATACAAAATTTATTAATAAATAGTCCAATATGAGTGCGGCGAAGAAAAGTAAAACTTATCATTTTAATAACGATTGGGAGGAAGAATTTTTCTTTTGTATGGTAAAGGATAAGTGCATTTGTCTCATTTACCGTGCGTCAGTTGCAATACCTAAGCGTGGAAACTTAGAGAGGCATCATAAAACGGTTCATAAAAAACTATGAAAAGGATTTTCCGTCACAGAGTGAATTAAGAAAAAACGAAAAGTACGTGATTTGATAACTTGGTTGAAAAAAGAACAAACCATGTTCACAAGACCAGCCAAACAATCAAAAGCTGCAACGATAGCGTCATTTAAAATATCTCATATATTGGCGAAACACAAGAAACCATTTGATGATGGATTGGTTGTGAAGGTAGCATTTATTGAAGCGGGTGAGACTTTATTTGGAGATTTTGAAAATAAAACAGAGATTATGTCTGCTATTAGAGAACTTCAGTTATCTCGTCCGACTGTCACAAGGCGTGTTGAAGTCATGAGTCAGGACATGGCAGATAAACTAAAACATGATATCATGGAATGTACATACTTTTCTTTACAGTTCGACGATTCCACCGATATGACAGACACTGCCCAGCTGTGTATTTTTATTCGAATGGTATTCAATGACATGTCGGCTAAGGAAGAGTTTTGACAATGATTCCTCTGAAAGGAAAGACCCGTGGCGAAGATATATATGAGGTTTTCTTCAATTTTGTAACAAACTACAAGCTACCAATATATAAACTAGTGTGCATTACAACCGATGGAGCACCAGCAATGACTGGAAACAAAACCGATTTTGTGGCATTGTGTCGAGCTAATGATGATTTCCCTTCATTTTTCTCCTTCCATTGCTTTATACATCGACAAGTTTTGTGTTCAAAAGTTCTAAACATGGAGGAGATTATGGGCATTGCAATAAAAAATTGTGAATTCTATCCGTGCACGTAGCTTGCAACGACGGGTCTTTAAATTGCAGTTGGAAGATAGTGAGTCAGCTGAATACACTGATTTAGTTCTTCACACGGAAGTCAGGTGGTTGAGTCGCAGAAAAATTCCTAGAAAGGTTTCAAGAATTATTGCCCGAAATAACAGCTTTTCTGCACGAAAGAGGTGATGACACTCAGATGCTGAAAAAAACGGAAAATGGCTGACTGATTTGACATTTTTGACAGATTATCACAATGCATTTAAACAGCATTAATTTGGAGCATCAAGGTAAAGGAAAAAACTATTATTGAGATGATTAGCGCAATAAAACGCATTCAAAAGTAAAAATTGCAACTTATGATAGATCAACTGAAAAGAAAGGATCTGAAAAATTTTCCGTCTTTGAAAGCAAGGATTCCTCAGTTGAATTATGATATTTATGAGGCAGAATTTATCAAATATTTTGGGCCAATTCGAAATACGTTTTTATGATTTCAGTAAATTGGCAAATATCGCATCATTTTATGAGTTATCCTTTGACATTGAGGAATTAGCTTCTGAAATAGCAAGTCAGTTTAACATGGACTCATGTTCTGTTGAAAATGAGTTAGTGCAGATTATATCAGATATACATCTCAAAGCCACAGCATCTGATAAAAAATTCTGGTGTTTTATATCTGAAGATAAATACCCGAATCTAAGGCAAATCGCCCTTCAACTGACGGCAATTGTTTGGGTCAACTTACTTGTGCGAGTCTGCATTTTCTGAAATGAAGATAATTAAGTCAAAATATCGCAATCGACTACTGACGAACATATGTCATCATGCTTGCGATTAGCACTCGGTAAATTACGTACCACCTTATGAAAAGTATGCTGAGGACATGCAGTGCCACGCTTCAATATCCAAAGTCACTCTTTAGTTAAGACACTAGAAACTCGTTTGTTTTGTAAGAACCAATAAACTCGCAATTTTGAATAATTATGAGTTTTCTCATTGACATTTTAGAGCAGACCTACACTTACCTTGACTAAAAAAATGCATATTGTACGGAAAACTAATATCTATGCCACGATACACCCTACCTAGACGACAATCCTGCATCACACTTACTTGCAGCCTCTCAGAGTCGATCGATCGTAGTCTAACAATATTGAGGTAGATCGCCAGCAGTTCAAGTTTGAGCCAACCCCTGCCCTAGTACATCAACAATCAACAAAACGCCAAGTCCGTAAAATTGTGGAAACCTGTGTATCCCAACCTGATGGGAGTTGGATCAGCAACTATTTATAGATTTCTAAAAGAAAGAAAAACGCAGTCCTTACAACGAACCTCAGAATCACAAAGAATAAGAGACCTTAGAGAACGATGAAGACTTTAAAAACGCAATAAGAAGAAAAATACACCATTTTTTTTATTAGGAAAGAAATACGTACACTACATAAAGCATTGCAAGAAATACAGAAAAGACCAGGACTTACAAGATTTAAAAAAAGGAAAATTATGAAGAATCCTTCATAACCTGAATTTTCTTTGGGGGAAAAACACAATAGAAAATCTGTTCTTATCTATAAGACAAAAATAATTTGTTGGAGAAGAAGAATATCTACTACCAATCAGAAAATTTCTAGCCGAAGAAAGAAAGAAATATTTTTTTATTTAGATGAGACTTGAGTTAATGAGGGACACAGTGAAAAATTCTGGATTGAGAAAAACATTAAGAGCCAAACAAAGCTAGACTAATTATAGCACATATCGGTAGTGAAAGCGAATTTTTCGACGGTGGCTTGTTGGAATTCAAATCAAAGTGAACTAAAGATTACCATGAGGAGATGACGGCCGATGTTTTTGAGGAGTACTTTCAGCTAATGATTGAAGTGTACCAGCACAATCAGTTACAGTATTCGACTATGTCCTATATCATTCTCGATTATTAGAACGACTCCCGACAAATTTATGGAAGGAGAAAAGCGGATATTCTTCAATGGATAAGAAACAAAAAATCTCAAACATAAAGATGGTATGTTAAAAGCGAAACTTCTTAAAATTGCAAAACAAAATAAGGCACAATTTAAGAAATACGCAGTCGATGAGATGGCAAAGGAACGGAATATCTCAGTGTTTAGATTACCTTCATATCATTGCGAACTGAATACCATAGAGCTAATTCAAACACAAATGAAAGATTAAAAAATTTTTGGTTATAAATCTTATATTTCTAATAACTTTATTTTTTATTTATTAAACACTAAAAGTAAGTATATACTCTGACAGCTATGCTAACGATAAACCTTTATTTACATTTTATGACTCTATTGTATAGCAGAGGTTTCCTGTCTAAAATAGGGTGAAACTCTTAAAAATAATTTCAAAACAGGTAGCAAAATCCAGTTAAAATGTATAAGATATCACTTTTTTTTAGCGTACCCCAACATGTATTTGCATCTATAGTGAAATAATTCTGCTATCAACTCCAAACAAATACACTATAGATGGATGTTCAAATTAGAACAGACAGAACAGGAAGAATTAAACAACAATTATTAAATTATTCATACATTAAAGTAACTGTTGAAAATCCCTGTCTTAATTATTTTTAATATTAAACTTTATTCGTGAAAAGGGTATTATTTTAGGACAGATTTAATGTGACATTTACAGGTTTAAAATGATAAATGAGAAATAATTATGATTAAATGTAAATATAGGAATTGTTTAATGTAATATATATATATATATATATATATTATATATATAATATATATATATATATATATACATATATATAAATATATATACATATATATATATATATATATATATATATATATATATATATATATATAGGGTGCCCCATATGTGCCTCAGTGTATCAAAAAAATGTTTAAATAAAAGTTATATGGTGTTATAACGGCGCACATGCTGACGTTGACAATAAAATGTTTTGAGTTTCAGTTCGAAGAAATTACAACCATCTTAAATTTTTCTAAATAGAAAGCCCTGTATATTATTTTATTTTTGAGTCCTACTAAAAATTTCAGATATTATTTGTCTAACATACAATATATCTAAATTAAAGTGTTTTGAAATCAATGATATTTGAAAACTAAGGAGATCAAATTAAATTTTTTTAAGCTAGCTTGTGTCAAAAACACTTGCTGTCAGGTAACGACTTAAACAGGCGAATTTAAACGCGTCAAAAAATGATTTTATTGATGAAAACGTTTATTGCTGCATTTTGCGAAACTGCAATTTGAGCGTAATATCATAATGGTACATTTAACACCACCAACTGAAAGAATCACTTTGTTAATGGTGTTTGGTTACGGAGACCGTAGGAGAACACAAGAGATGTGTGATCTTTTTAAAACGCAGAATATCCGAATCGAGAACCTATTACCCAATCCGTAGTTAGCAAGATATTAAAACGATTTAGACAATCAGGTCATGTTAAGAATCGTTCTAAATCTGGACCTCCCAAAAGTTAAAACAAGCGATAATAAAAAAATTAGATGTTTTATTGGAAATTGCAGAAATCCCCCTACAGCCACTCGTCAGCTTTGCTTGGACCACAACATAAGTAAAGGTACCTTAAGTCATAATACTGAATGAAGAAAAAATGCCATATATCCATGAAGATGATGATGCGAATAGACGCGTTGAGTTTTTTCGAGGTCACGATGGAACGAACCAATAATGATCCTAACCTAATTCATAATATTGTTTTTTTTTTTTTTTTTTTTTTTCTGGACGAAAGCCACATTTTGTCTTAACGGAAGAGTTAACAGACATAACTGCCGGTATACTGGTCTACTGAGAATCCCCACTGGATAATCGACAGTCATTCTCGAAGGCCCCAAAAGATAAACGTGTGGGCAAGGATTTGTGGACGTCATATCATTGGTTCCCCTTTTTAATCCATGACAATCTTACAGGACAGCGGTATTTACATTTACTCCAAGAGCAAGTTGTTCCAACTTGTACAGTCTTCTTTTTCCCCGATAAAAATAATTTCCCTGACAGGAATCTGTGATTTAAATTGTATCAATAGGAGGGAGCA
>CM032449.1:154602857-154657857 GCA_019049505.1 Pachyrhynchus sulphureomaculatus
AATAAAATTAAAACTTTTTATATAATTTTATAAAGAAAATACTGATGGGAATAAAAACTCGCCAAAATCCTTAAGCATGGCCTTAAAAAATTGTTGCTAATGCTATATTTTATTTATGCTGCGTTTGGAAGCAGATTTATTACAAACTGTAAGTTTTTATTTACGGTAAATATTTAATTTGTATTAACGATACCTTTTGGACATGAATAGCTTCGAGCTTCAGAAATTAGGTTTACAATTTTTTCATAAACTTACGTTGTGTTAAAGCTATTTTTTTTTATCATTTACTTCCCAGCCACTATAGGATATAACCTTTAATATCATGGAAGTATTAGCGAGGATGTTTCTCATCAACGTTGTCCAAGTGCCACATATCCATTCGTATTTCACGGAACTTTTTAGAAAAGATGGTAGTCCTGTCATGGACGTCCTGGCATTTTTATAGCTACTGCTACCTACGTATGCTGCCAAGTTAAATATACTTAAATAAATTTATAAGTACACCAACCTGCCGGGATTAGAACCCCAGACCCTGAGCTCACTAAGCTGGAATACCGTGTAGCCAATGGAGGATAATGAATGAATTCGAAATATAGATTTTGTATTAACATTATTTACATGTTATGTGCAAAATATACTGGTCCTGTGTGAATATTATAAAATAGAGTTAAGGTCTCCGGACGAGTTCTAGGTCTTTAACCAGTAAACTATTTTTGCAGAATTTGTACTTTTCATAGGATTAAAAGTAGTTTTAAAGTGTACAACTTAAGATACTTTCTTGCCTACGAACGCCACATGATTCACCACAACTCCAACAAAATTTCTTCTAGGCATTTAATTATATGTATAACATCCTGTTAACTGTGGATTTTGCATAAAATGTGGCTGTTTGATCGTTTGAGGTAAACTAATAAAACAAAATAATGTTATCAGCAAAGCAATGGATTGAATTTTAAGTCTTTTCTCTATGTAAACGGTGGCTCTGTCGTAAAGAAACTCTGCAACTGCCACTTATAAAGAACGATCTCTGTGGAAATTTAAAAACCATTATCAAATATTTTTAAAAATACATAAAGGGGCAACATAGCTCAATTAATCATACCGAACAGTCGAATGCTTTGGATAGATCGTAGATAACTACTCCTATCTATAATATTTACTAGTACTATTCCAAATATATCTCATACAGATGAAGAAATGTCCCATTGACCATTGCTTATAAACAAAGAGCTTTATTGCCTCTTTTGGTAATTTCTGAGCTCAAATGCATTGTTGTAGATGTTACGTAAGTATTCCTTCTTTATAGAATTGGTTGAAAGACCTACAGACAAGTGTTGTTCGTTCAGTTACATAATTTTTAGTACGATTATAAGAATTTGATAATCGCGAGATCCCTTTTTGGAGTGTAGGTTTATCAGGATAGGTTTTGTGATACGCTATCCTAAATCAACATCGGGTACTGCACATTTGAAATAGTGGATAGTATTTCTTCACGGATCCTGTATTAGCAACTGACCGAAAATATCTTGATCTGCTCGGGTGGTCAAGAAATTTGTTTTTAACTTTCTGAATATCAACCTTCTTGGTGGTGTCGTTTATTTGTTTGTATTTATTTCGGGCACTAACGCAAATGTTACAATTTATAACACGCTACAGTGGGTAAACAGGATGTTTGAAGGATTCTGCTTGCATTCATCTTCGATTAAACCATGACTAGCCGCGTATAGAAATCTATCCCAAGTCTGACCTTGATGGGGAATAGTAAAAAACACAATACGCCGAACTAAAATTTTTATAAACTGCAGACCAATTTTAGTGTTCTGTACAGCACCCTTATGGAATCACTTCGATGTCCGTCCGTCTGTCACACCCGATTTTTTCAGAAATTATTTTACATTGACGGTCCAATCAGAGCCGTGTAGTTTTAACAGTTAATTTTTGACTTAAGGGGTTAGTTTTAGGGGGGCGAAATTGGTGTGAAGTGAAAACAAGAATTTTTTGTAAGGTCATCGCTTTGGTTGTCAAATGAAAGCTTGTGAGTTCAAAAATACATATAATGTACTACTGGCACAAATTTTTCTTTATATTATTGTCAAAAAATTGGCAAAAACGCTTTACAAAAACCCTATCTCTAAGAGTACGAATCAAAAAACTTTGAAAAAATTCTAGAATATTCTTCATAAGATGTAGATTGAACGAAAATTAACACAAGTGCATTATCTATGCTAACTTATAAGGTATAAAAAAAATTGTTGGAGGTTTTTTCAAGAAAAGTTGTAAATTTAACCCAGCTGCGGAATATAACAATCGTTTCGTATTCGGTTCAATCAGTAGTATACTCATATACTTTTCAGTATTGCTTTAGGAATTCTTCCATTCACAGATAAAATAAAGTCCCATGATGACTGGTGACCAACCGGGACAAAATAGTTTTATTTTATTTGTTTATAATTCACCAAATATTTAGGAAGTAAATATTTGTTTTAAACTTTTACTGCAAAGGTGCCTCGCTTTTTATATATTCTTGGTAGATTTTATTGAAGTTGAATGTATGACTAAATTTCATAGAATACTTCAAGTCCGACTTGTACTTGGCCCTTTTTTGTGATCTTAAGTATGTCTTCAAACAACCTTTTTATGCTTTTTTAATTTTAACGTTATGTAAGAAATAAAGCACTCAGATGTAGTAAATATAAACGAAAAGTTGGATTTACTTATATAACTATACGATAGTCAAAACAAAGTTAGAATTACCAGTTCGCAAAAGAAGAAAGAAATTAAGCAAGTAAATAGGATATTTGAGATAAAAACATCGGACTCGTTATGTACATAAAATTTGATATGTGTCTTGTTTTCAGATCGTTTCGAATTGCCGTTAACCTTATTGGTCTTATCAGACTAAGGTATCAAATTTCGATTTACTAAATGTATTTAAACAGAGAAACTGCATAATATTGCATAGAAATGTTAGTTACAAATATGCTTTGGCAAAAATATAAACTAGTTTTTTTTTGTTTGTTTATAAATAGCGGTCCTTATTATTAATATAGGTCAGTCAAAAAGTTTTGAAAGCGGGAATAAAACAAGATGAATTAATAAGCCGAAATACCTTTATTCTTCAGTATAATCTCCCTTAAGCTCAATAAATTTTTTTCCAGCTATTTTCCAATTCATTTACCCCATTTCTGAAGTGGTTTTCCAGTAGACCTTCAAAATACACATATACAGATGCTATTGCCTCATCATTTGTTGAAAAATGCTTTCCACGTAGAAAAATCTTGTGAGGTTTCGGAACAGATGGAAGTCAGACGGAGTCAAATCTGGCGAATAGTGTGGATGTTCCACCAATTTGTATTTTAATCCCACCAGTTTACGAAAGCACCTCTGTGAGCAGGTGCGTTGTCATGACGAAAGATGAATTTTTCTTCTGCAAACCGGGCCTTCTCTCAAGAATTTTCTCATTCAGTTAATCCACAAAATTGCAACAATACTCTCCTGCGATTTTTTTACCGGTTTGAAGGTAATCAATTAAGAAATTCCCTTTGCATCCAGAAAACTGATGCCATAATTTTTTGGAGGACTTTGATGACTTTGGCTGCTTTGGAGGTAAACAACCGGGCTCAGTCCACTGTGCGCTTGACTGTCGCAGTTCAGGATCATACTGGTAACCTCAAGTCTCACCCATAGTTACAAATCGATGCACAAAATCAGTTTTTATTCTTTGTGAAACGAGTCAAATATTGTTTAGAAAATTTCTCTCGAGTGCGTTTTTGTTCCAATGTAAGCAAATGCCCATTTTGTGAGTAGATTTCTCATACCTAAAACGTTAGTCAATATCTCATGTACTGATCCATGTAAGATACCTATAGCCTCAGCCAAATTAATTACGCTTAATCGATGGTCTTCCATTACCATATCTTGTACTTGCACAACAGTTTTTTCAGATGTTGCAGTTCTTGGACGTCCTGGACGTGGGTCATCGGTGACGCTTGTACGACCACATTTAAACGCTAAGAGTCCTTCTATGAACAGTTGAAAATGAAGGAGCAGACTCCTTTAACAATTTTACTAACTTTGCATGGATTTCAGTTGCCGATAAACCTTTCAAAATAAAGAATTTTATCACTGCACGATATTCGATTTTTTCCATTTTTAAAAAATAGTCAAACACGTCTACTTTAACCAGCTGATAAGCAACGAATGACTTGACAGATTGACTTGAAATCTAGGGTGTGTTGATATTACAGACGACGCTTCAAAATGGTGTTCATTATTTGGTTCAAGTGATTCTCCATAGGTGTCACTTTCTAAACTTATTGACTGACCGATACAAGTAATAAAAAAATAAAATTTAGACAATAAACTCATGAATAGTATGGAGGTGTTAACATTCATTTTCTTCATTACTAATGTGAAACTGCGTTAAATTCCACTGTGCGTTCAAAAAGTGTGATATAAACTAAAGTAAAAAAGTATAAATACACTACTTTTTTTGTAGATTCCATCAGTAATTGACGATAAACTGTTTACCGTCAGTTTACAGTTTACTATTGTCCAGCAAGCATCGATAATACCAAATGGAACTTTGGAAAAAATTTCTGCGACTACCAACTGATAGTAATGATAATTAATGGATGTACTCCCTTACCGACCAATCTTATTATTACGGCATTCAGACTTAAGTACATTATGCAAATTGGCTCAAATAGTCATGGTTCTCAAACCAGAGAAGTCGCCACATATTACCTCTTCCTAAAAAACGATATCATTATTACCAGTTATCTTCAAACTGTTTGAGAAATTAATCGCAAAAAAATGGAATCTATCATAAAAAAGTCTAATCCCATACCACCAACTCTGATTTAAATATGAATATTCGACAATCGATTAGGTTCATCGAATCGCCCATACTATTAAAGAGGCGATGGAATAAAAAAAGGGTTTTTCTGTAATATTTTTAGATGTGGCTGAAACATTCGATAAAGTCTGGCATGAAGGACTTCATTGCAAATTAAAAATTTTCCTTCCTAAGCAATATACAGATATTTTGAAATCATCTTTACCAAACAGACACCTTAGGGTCTAGCAGAATTATGCTTTCTTTAATCCTACAGAAATTAAAGCTGGATATCCCAAGATAATGTCCTAGGACCGAATCTCCACTCTATCTACATCTGCGATCTCCTAGAAATTGAAAATGATAGTATACAATTGCAGATGATATTGCCACACTGACAATAGACAAAAGTATTACACGAACAGCTATTAAATTATAATTTGCCGTTAATAAGATGAACGAAAGCAAATCATTTTCCTATTGATTTCACTAATAGGCAGCTCGAACATATGCTAATAAACAAGAATGAATAAATAATCCCACTTGTTCATACAGCCAAATAAATATCTTCATCCTACTCTATACACGAAGCTTTGATATAATATATATGAAAATTTGTTGGCTTCTGGGAAGAAACTCGGCCATACCAATACATAATATGCTCCTCATATACTAAAACCATTGTCAACGAATGGGTTGCAATTTTGAGGCCGCACCAGAAAGTCAAATATAAAAATCTATAAACCTTTTAAAATAAGGCTCTAGGGATCATAGTTGATGCTCTATGACACATTGAGAATGACAATTTGGAGACTTTGAAGTGAAGTTCGTTGATAGATAAATCCAAAGATTACAAGAAGCCGTGAAGGAAGACTACTACAACATGAGAATGTCAAATCCATCCAGGTCCTCGATGACTCCAACAACATAAAAAATCCTAAGAGGACCTCATAAATTTAATGTGGTGAACTAAGTGAATATAACAGCAGAATAATGTTTGTTTAGTGCATAGGAAAAAGGGGCCCTATTAGCTATAATATGCTGAGTAGTTGTCAATATATAATTCTTAGATTGTAAGTTCTTTATTATGGTCTAGTCTTAGAGTAGATCATAATAACCATAATAACTATAAAAGAACTTGTAACACGACATATTCGAAAACAATCATTTTACTATGCCCAACCTTTTTAACCCCTTGTATTATTTGTTTACTATCATTTATCGAGAAAAATATCCTATAGAATTAAATAATCGGAAGCAATATCAGTTATAAACGACATTTTCCTACCTGACGGATTGCGTGCGTACCAAATGAATCCCTAAACATGAAGAAATGCAACTAAAGTAAAATGAAAAAGTTATATATGGTATTTACCTTATTGCTTTCTTGCAAATAAGAGTTATAAAGTCAATATATTTTCTGAGATCATTTTAAAATCATTTCTCTTTACAAAACATTCTTCTTAAGATTGGAAATATTGAAAAAATTTTCGACTTCAAGAAAGCGGAAAAAATATTCGAAGCAACTCCTCTATTATCTTTCCCCGTCCCTTTAAATTTTTACATATTTGACTGCAAATAATATGGCTTTCAGTTTGTTGGTTCTCTCAAAGAAAATCCAGAAAGAATTATCATAATGTCATTGAACGTATACGAAATTTATCGATTCCTACTCCCACCCCTCTTAAGCTTTTATTTTTTTTTTTATGAATAACTACGCCCAAAATTTGTTTGTTATTACAACCAAAAATGTGAAAAATGTCTCAAAATTAATGTACCCCCACTTTTAAAGCAATATTGCTCAAAAATTATAAGCTTGTTCTTCTTCTTCTTCTTTCATGTATAGTTATCCATATAGGGAGGCAATTGCCTGTTTTTCTCCTCTTAAGCTTCTTCTAACGCTGATATCCAACATTCTCGCCATCGTTTCGGTGGTCTTCCTTGTGTTCGTTTACCCACTGGTTTGTTAGCTTTTGCACACTTGGCTAGTCTGATTTTATCCATTCTATCGAATGATTATTCCATTCCTTTCTCCATTGTCGTACTACTTTCGCTAAGTCTTGTATATTACTCATTTCTCTTAGGGCCTCGCTTCTAATTCTGTCGTAGAGTGTCTTGCTATGAATCGTTCTTATTACCTTTATTTCTGCTGTTCTCATCATTTGCATCGTTTTTGAGGTATCCGCTCTGGTTTCCACCGCGTATGTGAAGATTGGCCTTATGACTGTCTTATATATTCTTGTTTTACTTTTGTTCTTGAGGTATTTGTTTTTCCATATTATGTCTTTCATACATCCTGAAATACGCGAGGCTTGTATCGTTATATTTTTGACTTCTTGTTGTATGTTACCATTACTTGTTATTTCTGATCCTAGATAATTAAATTTCATGACCTGTTGTATAATTTTTCCATCGATTTCAAGCTTACACCTTATGGGTTCTTTGGCTGTTACCATACATTGTGTCTTTTCGGTGTTGATTGCCATGTTGAAGCGTTTAGCTTCCTGGTTGAAGGTATGAAATAGCCTTTGTAGGTTGTTCTCAGAGTCGGCGATGAGTACAGCGTCGTCCGCATAGCATATAATATAAAAGTAAGTGTTTCCCATTTTATATCCTGCTTCTTTGAGAAGTTCTGTAATTCTATCCATAATCATATTAAAAAGAAATGGGCTCAGTGAATCTCCTTGTCTTAAACCATCGTTAATGTTTATTTGTTCGCTTGTCGTATATCCTACTTTAATTGCTGTTTTACAGTTTTTGTTTATTCTGTGTATTATTTGTATTATCCTTTGATTTACTTGATTTTCTTTCATTATTTCTATTATAGCTGTGGTGCGTACTCTATCAAATGCTTTTGTCATGTCCACAAAACACATATATGCTGCTTTAGTAAACTCTAGTGACTTTTCAGTTATTTGTTTTAAGATAAATATAGTAACGGGAGTGGATTTGTTTTTTCTCTGAATCCTTGTTGCTCTTTCCTTATCTTAATATTCTTTGTTATTATTTCTAAGATAAGTTTCGTGAGTGCTTTCAAGGTGCTATTTAAGAGAGTTATTCCACGATAGGTTTCGAGGTATGCTTTCTGTCCCTTTTTGAATGTGAGGATCGTTATGCTATTTTTTCATTCTTTTGGTATGGTTTTCTGTCCTTTAATGCTTCTGAAAAAAACGCTTATTATTAAGCAAAATTATCAAGATTGCATTACGTTTGATAGCTTCTGTGGTTTAAAAAAATTATTTAAATTGACTGTATGGTGGAGATTTTTTTCGTGGAAAGTTATGAAGTTAACCGGGACTAAGAGCTATGAAATATCCAAACGTATTTGATGTAATCAGTAACATAGGCATATACTTTTCAGTATATAACTGGTTTAATTTCCGTGGCTGATGCCTAATGGATAAGTACCGAGACAAAATAATTTTATTTTATTTGTTCATAATTCAACAAATATTTAGGTAGTAAATATTTGCTTTAAACCTTTACTACTAGATTCTGATTGAGCTACATTACTTTATTGGCTATTAGGCAGCTAAGAAGCTAACTGTATAACTATTATACATTTTTGACTAAGAAGAAACATTTAAAATACATATTGGATCTTCAGTTATGTACATATCAGGGACCTGATTAACTAACCTAGGTAAGGATTTTATTTTATTATAAAAGCAATCACCGTACGGAACATTCATTGCGCAAGTCCGACTTGCACTTGGCCGATCTTTTATTTCTCATTTTGCAGGAAGAATTAAACTGCGTTTTAATTTAAAAGTATATCTTTGTCGACATATCTTTTTGGCTTCTACATATTTATGATTGGTTCTAAAATGGTAATTGATGAATATACTTCAAATATATAAATCTCCAAATTTATGTTAGATACTAAACTAAATTAATGAAAAATATATATTTTAAAAATGTTTTAAGAGTTCAATTTTATAGAAAATTGCAATTGTTTAATATGTTTTTTCAATTTGGAGTTGTACCTCTGTTAAGTCTGTATATAAAACTTGTCGTGTTAGCATATTTAATAGTTGTATTACTGACATATAACACTCTGACCATATGACAATGTCGTATAAGTTCGCAAAGCCATATAGAATTGGATACGACCTAACTCTATCGACGAAGGTAGAGAGTCCGACAAAGCTAAAGGCTCTAGTTTATTACACAGCCGGATCAAAATGTTCGAGCGGAGTTTTGATCAGAGGAAAGAAGCCCAATTGGAGCTTTAGCATTCCACTAAGAACAAGTGCCACAGTCTTCCATGCAGAACTTCACGCAATACAAGCATGTGTTCACGAGAATACTAGACAGGATTAGCGCTAACAAGAAATGTATATTCTCTCAGACAGTTAAGCTGCCCTAAAGGCCTTAGATGCCTATCAGGCCAACTTCAAGTCAATGATGTGTAAACGTGTCACATTAGAATTATCTTCCCGGAACAACACGACATTCAGGGATAAAAGGTAATGAAAAACTAGACGAATTAGCAAGATTGCAAGCTACAAAACCATAGAGAGCCAAAACCAGCATTTGGTAAACCCAAACAGGTAATAAAAATGGTAATCAACAGATGGTTATACCAGCAACATCTAGATCGTTAGTTCTGGTCAAAGACGTGCAAGAGTCGTAATTCACGGTCCCTTAAAGAAACTAACAACTAACATCATTAATTTAACAAGGGCCCAAACCAAACTAGTGGTGTGACTAACCGCCGGCCACTGTCTCCTGAGGAAACATGAACAGAAAATGGGTATCCACAATATACACGTCCTATACGAATATGCGTCTTAAATTCGTTACAGACATAAATCATTTGGAGATCTTCATTGTGGAGATAAATTAGCACATGAAGGGCTTCGAAGGAAGCTAATAAACTTTCTTAAAGGGACGACGCTCTTATAACGAAGAGCCCAGCCAAGAGGCTGCAGTGCCCAAACAGGCATAAACTCCTACCCCGGTCTATAACCACACAACATATAATTCTTTTTGAAGATTGTTATTTTATTTGTACTAACAGTAATATGTGGCTAGCACTTATGATGGTAGATGGACAACAAAATTACTTAAATGGAGACCTTGGGAGAGCAGATGCAGTGTCGGAAGACCAATGAAAAGACGGACTGATGAATTAGGTTGATAGCATGCAGTAGATGGCTCCATCTTACACAGGATAGAAAAAATTGGAAGAAACGTGAAGAGGCCTATCTCCTGCAATGGAAAAGCAGTACCTAATAAAGAAGAAGAACAGTAATATAAAGCTTAATTTTTTAAAACTGGTTCTTAAGAATGTAGAAATTTTAATAAAATTTTGATGTCGTGTTTTATTTTTTGATTAATTATTTTAATACAAACCATTATTAGACTAGTTTCGATTCACCGTCTTAAATTGTCCTCACAATAAAAGAAAATCCAAAACCGAAAATTAAAAAACAAAAAGAAGTCAATGATTCGGACGTAAAAAAACAAACCATTACACAACCTCAACCTCAATTAAACTAAACGAAAGTCGGGTATTGCGGCTAGGGTAACGTTTTACTACTTTAGTTTTTATGCTTCCTAACAATTAGTGAGGTGTCTAAAATAAATGGGAGCTTATTTTCTTTTAACCAAAAACTCTTTCCGAAAAAAAACAGTTGTATTTTTTTCACAAGCATTCTTTAACGCATAATTTTTTGGTTATTTTTCTATTACTACAAAAACTCATATCACGACACGAAGGAAGGAAGACCGAAGGGGAAGCATCTCCAGAATAATATCTATTTTCTAAAAAAGTGTATTTTAATTGAATTGGATCAAGTTTTTTTTTTATGAGTCTAGCACAAGTGCTACGGGGAAGTCCCTAAAACGCTACAGGAGCAACACATGTGCGGAAAAAAGCGATTCACGTTGTTCTTGAATCGCTTAAGTTGTACTCGGTGGGAAACACAGTCCTGACAGAAAACAAAGAGAGAAACAAAGTTCAAAAATCGATGACTAAAATAAAGTACTCTCTCCTATCAAAAGTTATGACTCGGGTGGGCGGAGTGATTCCTAAAAAAACTTTGAGTTTCTAAAATTGATCACCGAGTAAAAGAGAGAAAGAACTTTTTCTTATAATTAAATCATTTACCACTTTTCAAAGTGAAGATTGGAGAGTCCCTGATCCTGAATAAAGTACTAATTACACACGTGCCGCACAATACTTGAAGTTTACTTTTGTTTTGATTCTTTGAACTATTTGGCGCCAATATTTAGAAGAATTTAACATTACTAGCGATTATCAATATGGCTTTCGTAAAAAAAAGTAATCAGGAGATCTTCTAACTTATGTAACACATGTTTGGAACAACGGAATTGAACACTACGAAGAATCTTGAACGATTGCACTTGACATATCCAAGGCCGTATCCGTCTGTAATTGGCATAACGAATTGTGATGAAAGTTAGGCTCTTATAGTATGTTCGAAAGGTTTTGTTTATTACTCTCGAGCGTTTTTTACGAATGGTGATTGACGGAATTCTTTCTAATACATTCCCTATCAACGCCGGTGTGCCCCAAGACTCCATATTATCTCCTACTCTCTTTCTCATTTACATTAACGATCTGCTGGAAAGGACCAGAAATCTAATCTACAGTTTTGCAGATGATAGTACGCTTATTTCTTCATTTGCTCGAACATCAGATACTCATGTGAATATCCGCAGACAGCAGAAAGTAGTTCAACTTACCAAAGACCTGGAAGA
This sequence comes from Pachyrhynchus sulphureomaculatus, assembly GCA_019049505.1. Lineage (NCBI taxonomy): Eukaryota > Metazoa > Arthropoda > Insecta > Coleoptera > Curculionidae > Pachyrhynchus > Pachyrhynchus sulphureomaculatus. The sequence continues at coordinate 154,614,424 of CM032449.1, forward strand.
AATTCTATCTTGAGGTGGGAAGAACTAAGCAGAATTTAAACTACAAAAGCCCAGGTGGCAGTTTTTTCTAAGAAAGTTAACGTTGCAGGACCCGACATAGTTATGTCGGGACACTCCATTCTTTTAGCATCGTCAGTCAAGTTGCTGGACGTTAAATTGGGTGCAAATATGTCTTGGCAAAAAGAGCTTCTCGAAAGCTGGGAATACTATTTCGAACTAGAAAAACACACTCCGCAACAACTATTACTTTTATACAAAGCTTAAATTCAACCAACGATCGGAAGTACTACTCCCATGGTTGGGGGTCTACTCCCCAACATACACTGCGTTTGTTGGATTCTATTCCGATGAGAGCTGTTCACCTGATTTTACTCTATCTTTAAAAGACGTGGAGTAATAAATCACCCAATACGACAAATTCCATAGATCTACTATCAGATTGCTACTTGCACCTATATTACTTTTATTTAGTAAATATACAGAAATAAGTGGTATTAAGACTTATTCCTGGGATCAGGTAATTTAATTTATTCTATTGGGGGCGATATGGGTTCCTAAGAAATTGTGATAATATATATATAATATATAGTAAATAAGCATAAATAATAGGCATTTAGAGGGGGGGGAAGAGTCAGGTAGTTTCGTTTAATCTATTGGGAATGATATGGGTTATAATAAATTGTGATAATAAAAGTACATAGTTTGGTGTTGTATAGAGTACAAGCTTAAAAAGTGAAATCAGATGGACAATTTGCAATCAATTTCCAAAAAACCTAAATTAGGACCATTATCAGTAAATGAAAAGAAAATGATTCTTAATTGTTTTAAATCATGGAAACATAGACATTCCAGTGCGAGTGTTGACGAAACAGTGGAATAGTGTACTATAATGCTGGGTGTTGCAAAATCAACTCTATATAAAATAATAAAAAAATCCTGAAACGGAGCGCTAAAATCGCCGATGAAATCTCCAGGTCGACCAATATTTGAAATTGAAGGAGATTTGAAGCAAGGAATAAGACTTAAAGTACATGCCTTCTTTTTCAACAAGGAAATTCCAACATTAGATAAAAATTTTGTTAGGATCCAAGAACCCGGATTATCCCAAAATGAGCCGAAACACCCTGTAGGAAATTTTAAAACAATTTGGTTTCCAATGGGAAAAGCATTCTAGGAAATCTAATTTAATAAACAGAAATGATATTTTCTCTTGGTGAAGATATTACTTAAGAAACATCCGAAAAGCTAGACAAGAAGAGAAACGAATATATTATTTAGTTGAAACTTGGTTGAACGAAAGATATACGGTAGCTAAATGCTGACAAGATGAAAATATTAAAAGTTAAAGACAAACTCATCAAGAGGGATGGTCATCGGGTTTTAATCCACCCTCACGAAAACGACGTCGCCTCATTATCACACACATCGGAGGTTTGGAAGGATTTGTTGAAGGTGGCCTTGTTCACCTTCGAATCTAAACGCAGCGGAGATTATCATGAGGACATGGATGGTTTTTTCAAATGTTAGATTTGATTCCCGTAAACTCGACTATTGTTATAGATAACGTGAGTTACCATTCCAGACTACAATAAAAACTACCAACAAGTACTTAGCGCAAAATGGATGAATTGTTCAAAAAATATCAGAATTCCGGATAATGCAGTGAAAAAAAAACATTTAGAATTAGCCAACATTAATAAAAAAAATTTAAAAAGTACGTCGCAGATCAACTAGCAGCTCCACATAGTATAAAAGTCCTGCGACTTCCTCCTTGTTATTGTGATTTAAATCCGATATAATTTATATCGGCACAAGTAAAGGGGGAAGTTGCAAGAAATAATATTTAAAATGACGGATGTCAAGCCCTTATTTGGTGATGGGATAAGTAATGTGAAAAAAGGAGAACTGGGAAAAATGTGTAAATATCGGAGAAGAAAAGAAAATGTGGGAATTAGATAACAAATAATTGATCCGATAATTGTTAATGTTGATCAAAATTCTTCTTCTGGGCGTGGAATAGCTTATTTTGATAGCATGTACCGTTTGAGTAGCCAGCAACGTCAATGCCTAATTATTTTCCTGTTCGTAATTTATTTTCGTTTCTTAGAGGTAATTATTAGTTCCCATATTTCAATTTTAATTATTATTATTTATCTTTATATTAACTATAATAAAATGTAACTGAATTAAAACATTGTTTGATTTTCCTATTGCCATCTTATATACACGCCTATGATTACATTATTGTCCAGTTAACAATGAGTACACAATGGACAGACGCAACAATTTACCTTATTATAGGGTGAATCTACCTGAATTGAGGAAACTTAAGGCAGATTCAATACAAAATAGTAAATAATCCACAAAATTTTAGTGTACCATCCTATCGTGGTTTTACATGCTAAAGTTTTATTTATTACTCTATGCCTTTTAAAGATAAAGTATAGGAAGACACACTCCGCAACAGTTGTGAATTCGGTACAAAGCTTAAATTCGACCAACGATGGAGTACTGCTCTCATGTTTGGCGTCTGTTCCCAGACATACACTGTATTTGTTAGATTCTATCGCGAAGAGAGTTGTTCGCCCGATCACCAGAAACCTTGATACCTTGGAACATCAAAGAACGGTTATCGACTTGAGTATGTTCTGCAAGTAGGATGTAGCTCACTTCTCAAGCAGTATTTTATAAGGAGAACATTATATTCTTGGAATCATTTGCCCAGGAGTGTGTTTCCCACAGAGTACAACTCATAGCGGTTCAAGATCAACCTGAATCGCTTCTTCCTCACACGCGCCGCCTCTGTAGCGCTTTAGGGATTTCCCTGCAGCACCTGTGCTATGCCCATAAAAAAGTCAAGTAAATTCAGATACATTCCTGTCTCTGAATTAAATAGAAGATGGTGTGTTATCTAGAATAACATATGTTTTATTGTCAGTTATTGTGTTAGTCGTTACTTTATTAAAGCTAAATTGTAAAAGTGTACAAGAAAACACATAGAAACTGAATTTCAAATTTTGGAAAAAATTTAATTCATGGTAACAAACACCACATAGTGGTTGACGAAAATGTCATGTCTGTTTTACAGAATTTACAAAAAATTATAGATTATACACGGTGTGCCTGAAACAGGTTTTAATGACTTTGGCGACCACTCCAAATTTTTCGCGGTAATCGAAATAAACATAATTTTCTACATTAATAATGCTAATTGAATTTATTCGAAAGATATTTACATCATATTTATGTAATATTATTGCATCCGTCTGTAATAGTATACGTGAAAACCATTAATTCGAGACGTGGTAGAAGTCTGTTGGTGCTCTGGAACCAAAATTATGGTAATTTTAAAATTCCAGGTCAAAAATTAAAGTTAATTTTCTGGAGATTGTGTGCATGCTAGATTTTAGTTTGAGTGAAGCCAATAATGTTATTAGTTGAATTTAAGTTGACTAGGTATAAAGTTGTAGAAAATAACATAACAGATGTCAATTTCTTTGCCTTATTATTTAATTCAACAAAATGTTTAAAAAACGAAAAGATAGTGCCCTTCCTCATGAAGAAAGTAAAAAAAATTATGTTTATTATGTTGGAAAAAAATATATTCGACGAATAAAATTGCTGAATCTTTAAAAGATAATATTTTAAAAGTCATAAACTTCAACTCAGACGATAAACGTCTTCCCACAGTAATTTGCACTTCTTGTAAAATCTTTGTGTATGAGTCTGTTAAAAAAAAATGAAACAATTAAATCCATTGAGTTGCCTGATTATTTAGCGGTTAAAGCATTGCATAGAAATACGAGGTCTCAAGAAGAAAAATTATGTGAATCCAGTTTGTGTGATTTATCGCGAAAAATGAGTAAAACATAATTTTTGACCTGGAGTTTTAAAAAAATTTAAAATTGCCATAATTTTGGTTCCAGAGCATCAAAAGACTTCTACGACGTCTCAAATTAATGATTTTCATGTATACTATTACAGACATATGACGTAAATATATTTTAAATAAATCATTGATTCACTTATTTCGAAATTTTCCATTTTTAATTTTTAAATGCATTGTTTTCAAAACGGCTCGTCAAAAAATTTTAAACTTGTTTACACTTGTTTACATATACCGTCGAAAAATTTGAAGTGGTCGCCGAGGTCATTAAAACCTTTTTCAGTCACACCGTGTATAGACTCAGAGTTCAATAACAGATTAAAGCAGGAAATCAGTGAATTAGAATGCGAACTAAATCAGAAGGCCCCTATATAAAGAAATTGGAGAATAACTCAAAGATTTTTGTAAAGAGAGTGTATAAACCAAAACAATAATAACACCTTGAATTTGATAAACAAATTAAAATAATTAAGGAATTAAAATAAAAATTCCAAAATTTTATTCTTACCCTGTACTTACCTGAACTAACCTGAACTAAAGTTATGAGAATTTTAAAAGATGTGAAAAAATGAGTAAAAATTTTTGACCTGGAGTTTTAAAAAAATTTAAAATTGCCATAATGTTGGTTCCAGAGCATCAAAAGACTTCTACCACGTCTCAAATTAATGATTTTCATGTATACTATTACAGACATATGACGTAAATATATTTTAAATAAATCATAGATTCATTTATTTCGAAATTTTCCATTTTTAATTTTTAAATGCACTTTTTTCAAAACGGCTCGTCAAAAAATTTTAAACTTGTTTACATATACCGTCGAAAATTTGAAGTGGTCGCCGAAGTCATTAAAATCTTTTTCAGTCATACCGTGTATAGACTCAGAGTTCATTAACAGATTAAAGCAGGAAATCAGTGAATTAGAAAGCGAACTGAATCAGGAGACCCCCCTATATAAAGAAATTGAAGAGTAACTCAAAAGATCTTTGTAAAGAGAGTGTATAAACCAAAACAATAATAACACCTTGAATTTGATAAACAAATTAAAATAATTAAGGAATTAAAATAAAAATTCCAAAACTTTATTCTTACCCTGTACTCTGTGGGACTTTTTCGTACTTCATTACGTTGTTTTATACCCTGTGTGCTGCATCTTAGCTCGTTATGGATCTATTAAAATTATGTCAATTTCATTTACCTGAAACCAGTAAAATAGTTCTTCTTTTGATAACTTCATTTACCTGTTGACGAAGAGGGTAAAATCAGGAAAATTTAATAAGTTTCCTTTAGCTAAGTGCTTAAAATACCGTTGGGTATAGGCAATAAACTTAATTACTCTTAGTAGGTATAAATTGATTCTTTCCGGTTGTTTTAACCGTTGGGACATACGGAATTTTAATAGCTTTGAGAGAAGTCCATTTTTGTATATTCCATGTCAATTTTAGATTTTTTTGGAATACTTACCGGTCTAATAAATTAAATTAAAATTTGATTGAACTTTCAAAGAAATATTTATACTTAGTAACGACGCTTCCAATTAATGTCACTACGTCAATTTAAGTGCTGCCTGGTTTAAATTACACGATATACAATGGCGTCACTTCCCTTACTAATCAAAGTCCGTAACTTAGGTCAGTCTTAAGATGCTCAATAACTGTTTAAGCACAATTTACGCAAGAAAATTAAATAAAGTCACTAAAAGTTCAACGATCTTTGATACGATACTGTATTTAAAAAAACCGGTCAAGTGCATGTTGGACTTGCGTAATTAGTGTTCCGTGCTGTGACTGCTTTTAAAATAAAATAAAATCCTTCCCTAGGCTAAGCTAATTAGGTCTCTGACAAGTATATATCTTAAGATCCAATATGTATTTTCACGTTTTTCCTTAGTCAATAATTTATAATAAACTCGCGGCTTATCATAGCTTTATACATAGACTAACTAATATATATAAGAATTAAACTACATAGAACAAGTAGCCGTTAACAAGGGTTATTCAGTTACTTTAATCGATAACATCGTTAGGAAAAAACTTAGAAACAAGGCTATCTCAGAAATATACCCACGTTTTAAGGACAGAAAAACCACATTTGAATGCTTAACCTATTTCGGCAAACCAACAGAAAAACGGAAAATTTTTAAATCAAAAAATTATCGACACAGCTTACAAGACTAACAATACTATAGGGAAATATTGCAGAAACTACAAGCCACAAATCTATAAAGATAATAAATCAGGGGTATATCAATTAACATGTGGGCCATGTCCTAAAACATACATAGGACCAACTGGACATACATTTATACAAAGAATTACAGAACACGAAAAAAGTTTCATCCATAGAAAGTCTAATTCAACATATGCTAATCATCTTTTAACAGAGAATCACACGTTTAATAAGAATTTCAAAATTTTACATACCCAACAAAAGGGTTTAAAAACTAAACCTTTTAGAGACAATTCAAATAATTCGATTAAGGACTACAGGTACTTTACTCAACGACCAGGTAGATTTAAATAATTCACCATTATTGAATTTGTCCTCCTAATACCATTTCTGTGTGGATTGTCCAATACCATCAATATGATTTAATTAGGTGTAATATTATGATTAAGAAATTATATTAAATTGTAAACATTAAACCTAACTTAACAGTGTAAAATGTAGATCTGAAGAAGCTACACCGACAGACAAACGCGTCCTCACAAAATAAACTAGTGGAAATTGACTAAAAACAGTTTTTTATTATATATTTATAATGAATTTCCATCAAGTAGAAGCTACAACCATCCGAAAAAAAAATTATAATAGTTATACTCGTAGCATCTTAGTATCTAGCTCAATATAGAATCTAATAAAAAAAAAACCGGTCAAGTGCAAGTTGAACTTGCACAATTAGTGTTCCGTACGTTGATTGTTTTTAAAATAAAAATTTTTGTTAGGGTGATATAAAGTGATCAGTGACTTCACAAAACACACCCCAAATGAATTTTCAACAAAGTTTGTTTCCAATCTTTACTGAAAACTGGTGACCTTGAAATTTTGTTTTTTTTTTATACACCAAATAAATTATTAAAGGTAATGCACTCGTGATAATTTTCGTTCAATCTATACCCCGTGGAGAATATTCCAGAATTTTTTCAAAATTTTTTGATCAGTATTTTTCGAGATAAGGTAGGGGACAGCGATTTTTTAAAAGTAATACGAAGAAAAGTGTGCGCAAGTATTACATTATATATATATATATATATATATATATATATATATATATATACACATATATATATATATATATATATATATATATATATATATATATATATATATATATATATTACTCGTGTTTTCACAAGCTTTCATTTGACACCACACTCGATGATCTAGTAAAAAAAATTTTTTTTCACTTCCGATTTCACCCCTCAAAACGAACCTCTTAAGTCAAAATTTATGTTACGGTGGTATAAAATGATCAGTGACTTCACAAAACACACCCCAAAATGAGTTTTCAACAAAGTTTGTGTCCAATCTTTACTGAAATCTGATGACCTTGAAATTTTTTGTTTTTTTTATATACCATATAAATTATTAAAGGTAATGCGCTCGTGATAATTTTCGTTCAATCTACACCCCGTGGAGAATATTCCAGAATTTTTTCGAAATTTTTTTGATAAGTACTTTTCGAGATAAGGCCCGGGACAGCGATTTTTTTTTTCGCGAATTTTTAAAAATAATACAAAGAAAAGTGCGCGCAAGTATAATATTATATACATATTTTTTACTCGTGTTTTCACAAGCTTTCATTTGACACCACACTCGATGACCTAGTAAAAAAATTTTTTTTTCACTTCCGACTTCACCCCCCAAAACTAACCCCTTAAGTCAAAATTTAATTCTCAAAACTACATGGCTCTGATGAGGCCATCAATTCCTATATTATTACCAAATTTCACCTTTCTATGTCAAACAGTTTCCGAGAAAATCGGGTGTGACAGACAGACAGACAGACAGACAGACAGACAGACAGACAGACAGACAGACACCGAAGTGATCTTATAAGTGTTCCGTACGGAACACTAAAAAGGGTAAAAGAAATATTTACTACCTTAATACTTAATTATAAACAAATCAAATAAAATTACCTTGTCTCTAGATAGGTGATACTCGGTAATGTATGGAAAATAATCCACCTCCACCATTTTGTAGGGAAACATAGTTTTCAGTATGTGCACTCGCGATAATTTACAATCTACACTTTATGAAGACTATTCCAGAATTTTTCCAAAATTTTTTGATTAATTCTTTTCGAGATAAGGTCGGGGGACAGGGGTGTTTTGCCATTTTTAAAAAATAATTCAAAGAAAAATGTGCGCAAGTATTATATTATATATATTTGTGAACTAGTGTTTTCACAAGCTTTTATTTGACACTCCACACGATGACCTGCTAATTTTTTTTAATTTTTATTTCACCCTCCAAACTAACCCCTTAAGTCAAAATTCAACTTTCAAAACTGCACTGCTCTGAATGGGCCATAATTTCCTATATTTCTGATAAATTTCAACTGTCTATGTCAAATAGTTTTGGAGAAAATCGGGTGTAATAGAGACACAGACCGAAATAGCCCCACAAGTGTTCAGATTGAAACACTAAAACATTATGTTCTAACCAAATTTCTACACTACCTAATAAATATATTTATATTTATTAGGTAGTGTAGTAGTAGAGAGAAAGTATTCAGGTTCTACATAACAGATGGCGTGGGACATGAAATGATGCACAATTTTTAAGTAGTGAAAAATCAAGGTGTATTTGAATCTATGGTGCTATCAAAGATTTAATAGACAAGTTAAATATGCCTTTTAAAGAGACTTTTAGTAACACATTTTTATTAAAATTTCTGATCAAATTTTATCGTTTCAAAATGTTTGTTAGACTCTCGAAATTCATAAACAATATAACTAATTACAATTTCTCCTGTATATTTGTAAAGCAGTATTAGAACTTTAGCTATTAAAGTTTGTAATGAGACAGAGTAATGTCAGTTATTCGTCGTTTTGCGGTATAACCGAAACTATTCTAAGTTTAAATTTAGTTTGATCATTTAACATGTGTTTTCTGGACATTAAAACCCCCTTTAAACAAATTTTAACTTAATTTGAGACTAATATATGTAAGTTTAAATAAAGTTCTAGATAATTACTTCTCCAATATTGGCTTTTTAAATATTTATATACACGAATCTTTTAAAAAATGAGCTGACAATGATAGGTAATAAAAACATCGTTAAGCAAATTAAAGAGCACTGGACGGATAGAAAAGCTGGCTGTTTCAAGCGTATTTTTACTATCTCTTTAATCTTCCTTTGTATAGACATTACCTATATAGTTCCCACTTGATTTTACATTGGCAAGGAAAACATTGCAGCAATAAGCTCTAATGTTTTCAAGGCTACCCATATTTCTTCAACCTAATAATGACTTGTACTTTTCTCCTACCATTTAATCTATATGTTTATTTCACTTTCTCATTTAACACCCAGCTATTCATATGATCCATCTTGCATATCTATTTAATATTGTCACTTTTCTCCCTATCCATTGAGTTTTTTCTTGTTATTCTACTAACTATTTTCATATCTGTTGTTTCCAATATTAGTTTTGTTTTTGGTGCCAATGTTTCCATTCCAAATTTGTTTGTTGTGTTGTTAAATTTGAAAGATAACCTTGGTCCTCTGCTGTTAGCACGGCGTTGTAACCATAGCATAGTACTTTTTATTTTTTATCTTCCATTCTATAAACCCTCAGTTTAGGAATTTGTCTCATTATTTCATCCATTATTACGTTTAAAAGAAATGTGTTCAAGCAGTCGCCTTGGTGTAATTTAAAGAAATAATAAAATTTTCTCAACGTAATTTGAATGATAACTAATGTAAGTTAGCCCAAGTTGTTTTTGAACGTAAAAAAATTATATTATTTTTAGCAAATTATACACTTTTTATGTTAGCAAACCATATTTTTTCAATATATATATATATATATATATATATATATATATATATATATATATATATATATATATATATATATATATATATATTTATATATATATATATATATATATATATATATATATATATATATATATATATATATATATATATATATATATATATATATATATATATATATATATATGTATGTATACATATATATATATGTATGTATACATATATATATATATATATATATATATATATATATATATATATATATATATATATATATATATATATATACGAGGCTGGTTTGAAAAGTCCGTGCAAAGTCCGAGAGATGGCACCACCGGCACGTATCGAGGTCATGTTTAGTTAGTAGCATCTCTTGAATGAACGCACACCAAGTTTCAGCCATATTGGTCTATTTCTTTGTGTTTGGTATTCGTGTGAATCAAGGAAGTCGAGTGATTTTCAAGAAATGGACGAAAAAGAATTTCGTGTGAAACATTACTTTATGAAAGGCAAAACGCCTTAGGAGACTAAAGAGAAGCTTGATAAACATTATGGTGACTCTGCACCTTCGATTAGAACAGTTTATAAGTGGTTTCAAAATTTTCGGACTGGCCATATGGGCACAAGTGACGGTGAACGTTCAGGACGGCCTGTGGAGGTTACGACTCCAGAAATTATTGATCAAATCCATGATATGGTGATGGATGACAGAAGAGTTAAGGTGCGTGAGATTGCTAGTACTGTGGGCATCTCGACTAACCGGGTACATAATATTTTGCATAAACATTTGGACATGAGAAAGCTATCCGCAAGATGGGTGCCGCGATTGCTCACGCTTGACCAAAAACGGAATCGTGTGAAGTATTGCAAGGATGGTTTGCAGCTGTTCCAGAAGAATCCGAAGGACTTTAAGCATCGTTTCGTCACTGTAGATGAAACATGGATACATTACTATACTCCTGAGACCAAAAACAATCTAAACAATGGGTTACCAAGGGGAATCTGCACCAAAAAAGGCAAAGACCGTTCCTTCGTCCGGAAAGGTTATGGCGACTGTCTTTTGGGATTCGCAAGGGATAATCCTCATCGACTATCTGGAAAAGGGTAAAACTATTACAGGTGAATATTATTCATCGTTATTGGACCGTTTGAAAACCGAGCTGCAAGAAAAACGCCCGCGATTGGCCCACAAGAAAGTCCTTTTCCATCACGACAACGCACCAGCACACACCTCAGCAGTTGTGGTCGCAAAATTAATGGAAATAGGATTCCAACTCGTTGCACATCCCCCCTATTCTCCAGACTTGGCTCCCTCGGACTACTATTTGTTCCCCAATTTGAAGAAATGGCTGGCGGGACAAAGATTTTATTCAAACGAGGAGGTGATTGCAGACACTAATGGATATTTTGCAGACTTGGACAAATCCTATTATTCGGAAGGGATCAACAAACTAGAACATCGTTGGACGAAGTGTATAAGCCTAAAAGGATAAAAGGAGACTATGTCGAAAAATAAGAAAGGTTTACCCCAAACACATAAGTAGTTTTTATTTTTGCACGGACTTTTCAAACCAGCCTCGTATATATATATATATATATATATATATATATATATATATATATATATATATATATATATATATATATATATATATATTAAATTTTTTGGTCTTTATGGTTCTTTTGTTTTAAGGTTAGAGAAATTACATCATGTTCAAGTAAGGATTTTATTGAAAACGTTTCACCTAATTTGTAGGCTTCTTCAGTTCATCTAAGAATTAAAATTTTCAATCAATATACATTTTCCTCCCTTTTTTTACATTTTTATGATTTTAAATTTTGATTTTACAGGATTGTTTTGGATGTTCAATGGGATGCACAAATTTTTTAATTATGAACATATAAAATTGTTACACTTATAATACAATGTAGAAGGTGAAATAATAAAAATACACATAAAAACTTACATGTGGGGGTTGAAATGAAGGCACACTTAACATTCTTTAAAAGGTATTACTAAGACGGTCACATTTTTTAAAACTAACTTTAGACATGTATAGGGAACGTAAAATCAAAATTTAAAATCATAAAAAATGGAAAAAAGGGAGAAAAAATGTATATTGAGTGAAAATTTCAATTTTTCGATGAACTGAAGAAGCCTACAAATTAGGCGAAACGTTTTCAATAAAATTCTAACTAGAGCATGATGTAATTTCTCTAACCTTAAAACAAAAGAACCATAAAGACCAAAAAATTGAAAATATATATATATATATATATATATATATATATATATATATATATATATATATATATATATATATTTTGTAAGGTGTTAACTTGCCCGCACTTTTGTACCCTGTGAAAAGTTGTTTGTCCCACGCTTGAGCACAATTTTTCTTGCAGCCCCGCTTTAATTTCTGATAATGAATTGAGTGAATCCTGATTTTAAAAGAACTAAAGAAATTAAACACACACTAGCTCAGTTTTCTTTGGTAGAGAGATATGGGTAAGAGATAATTTTTGTACGTCTTTTTGGAATTATTTTCTATTTTTAAAGAAACCTCAGCTGTACGACTTTTTGGGCACCATTCATTTTAAAATAGAAAGGATCTAACTTCAGCTAAAAAAATGAAAAAATACTGAAAGGGTGTACTGTTGGTAAATAAAAAAATCAGTTTGGTACAGCCGTTCTTATCCTGAAAAGTAAGATAGGTATTCAGTGAGACACTAGCTTTAATCAACAAAAAGAAAATTTATTCATGTTTTTTAAAAATAAAAAGTTCTAACCTTTGCAGTTTTACAGCATTACTAAAAAATTTTAGCCTAACAGGTAGTTATGACATTTAAATTCCAAACTCTGACTACTCCCGAGGACGAAAAATAGTGCTTTTCACTTCACTTTTTAGTCAGTTCGAATTGCTGTTAAGGCACTACTCAGGGATAAGTCTATGGGAGGATGTTTTTGGTAACTTACTGTTTTGATTTCGGCTTCGATGGAACACGACCGATTTCACACTTTTCTAGTAAACACTTAGAGAGCCCACTACGGCTTTTCGTTAAAAAAAAACTTGTGCTTTATTTAGCTCTCATGATTGTAGTTATGAGCCTTTACTGCAGCTCTGTCGAAGGAAGCCTACTTGGCGGCTCCGATGCAAATTAGCCTGGCTACGGCTTGATGGTACTCAGCCCACTTGGTGGTTCGGTGGAAATTAACCTCGATCCGAGTCCTCCGGACGCTTAAATAAGCCGTGGGCCTTCCTCGGTCATATCGCGACGCCGGAACCAAAAAATCCGGATACACATTTTCAACCAATCCCGGCGTGCCGATAGATTCGGTCAGAAACCCGCACAGCACACTAATATACCGAACGGCTTGGAATCTCTTGTTAATATACCGTTCGATACTATAATGAAAATAAGTACAATTTGAAGTGAAAAATCAGTAACATTACATGGTCTTAAAATCTAGGAAAAAATGAATGTTACATTTACCCCCTTCCAAAAAGAAATAGACTACACTAGTCTATTAAACTTAGGCTACTTATGAAAAGGTACAAAGTGGTACACTATCACTTAATACTAAGGTCAGAACTTAAAACAAAAGTACAAACTTCGGACCCTACTACTAGACTTAACTCAATTAAGCACTAATATTAAGTACAATGAGAACCAAATGAAAATCTTTGCATGATCACAAGAATCTTATAACTAGACTTAACTTAATTAGACACTAAGGTTAAGTACATCAAAAAGCAAATAAAAATCCTTGCATGAACATAAGAAATACCTTTCCAAAATAACAATCGCGGTCTTCTTATATAGAAGAATCAGCTCTGTTATTGTTACCAAAACAACAAAAAAAAAAATTTTTGTCTAGACTCTTGTCTAAATCAAAAAAATGAACTGAAACAAAATATGAACACCCCCCTTAAAATATTTTAAGGATTGTCTGAAAATTTTCTATTTCAGCAAAAGAAATTTATAAAAATTCTTAAATAAAGAAAAACAAAAAATAAATGATTCTAGTGCAAACACTAACACTAAAAAGAGAAAGTCTTGTAAGACCATTTAGCACAAGGCTAAGAAAAACATCTGGATGAAAATCCAGACAAACGCTCGAAAAAAATCGCCATCAATGCTCTAGCTCATCGCTAAGAGAACATTCCAAATCTAGTATCACTACTAGTCGCACTCAGAAAATAATCGCACTCTTTCGCGCAATGTCGACGTCCTAAGACATCTAGACATGCTAAAATCGCCAGGGAAAACGCTCTGGTTGATCGCCAGAAAACGCGTCAGCTTATCGCCAACTAAACACTCTGGTATATCGCCAGAAAAAAAAAAACCTCGGCTCCTCGCCAAGAAAACATTCTGGTACATCGCCAGAAAAAACCTCGGCTCCTCGCCAAAAAAACACTCTGGTACATCGCCAGAAAAAACCTCGGCTCCTCGCCAAGAAAACACTCTGTAAATAGCCCTCGACTACACAAAGTCCGCGTTCTTAAAGAACAATCTCGCCATTAACATAGTGAGCAGCTATAAAAGCTAACAATATCACTATAGGCACAGTGAATAGCTATAAAAGCTAAAATTCACCCTAAACACAGTGAATAGCTATAAAAGCTAAAATTCACCAAACTGAATGATCCTGCTTCAAAAAGCAATGTTCACAAAGAACAGAATGATTAGTCCACGCGCAACTAACATTCAAGGAAACATTCCCAACATATCTATATGAGACAGCAAGTCTCGAAATAGGACCTCCCTAAAGTCATAATCCTATATATAGGAGTCCATAAGCAAAACGACTCAAAATCACGCATTTTGAGCACATGCCCTCAGGCAACCAACATACACCGAAATATATACAGAAATATATACAGAAATATATAAAGGAGTTCAAATCCCAAACTCTTGGTTATGATAACTCCATACTGAGCTTGGTGAAAGCTCTTAGCAAAAGCTAATCAAATCTTCGGCACATCGCACCAAAGTGACAAATCTGCCTAGAAACATGAGCCAGAACAAACGCCCTCCGTCATTCTTCAGGGTGGCTATACAGAGATATAAAACTTAACCAGCATTGCGCCTCTTCAAGTTGCATGAAGAACCCTCGTGTACTGGTCTCGCCCTGGAACAACAACGAAAAACATTCAATCCATCCCACATAACAGGAGACAAACACCTCACCACGATATACTGAAAGGTGGAGACAATAAAATACGGAAATGGTGACCCTGGTGTCCACCAACAAAAGGGAGTAGATTATAGCATCCACTAAACTAAAACGGTGTCTACCACACCACCATAAGTCAAAAAAAAATTTAATCAATAGGGTGTTCCGAAACACACTACTGCCAACAGCCTGTCACCACTAATAGGCTAATTGGAGCTGAGGTCGACTACAGTAGCTAGGCTCTCCTTTGGTTCAAATAGAAATAACCATTGGGTAACAAAACCCCTAAAGGTCCCAAAGGTCAAACGTTCACCCCCCATAGACTACCCTTCCAATCAGTCTGTTCCTCAGGAAGACTAACTTCCTGCCAAACGTCGTAACGGCATCTGTTAGCACCCGGTGCATCACGGCCTGTAAAAACAGATAACTCATGGGATACAACCTAAAAGGTTTACAAGGTTGACTTAACCAAGCTTCTAACGGAAATTTCCAAAAAACGAAAAGGAGCTTAAAAAGCTACATGAAGCAAAAATTTCTCAATATTTCGGTGGCAATGCAACAAAACTTTTGAAGACGGCAAGAGCTTTTCCAGCTTAATCAGAAACAAGAAGAAAACATCGTTGACAGCTAAAATATTCGATCATGGTGTTAATCGTCTCCCTAGACAATAGCCTCTAGAAGAAACTGCTACAGGTATCAGGCATAACCGTTTTCTGTCAGCCCAAACTTCTAGATTACCTCTTGGAAATCTAAAAATTCGGTTAGGAATCTTCCTTCACTGCGCTTAGCCTCTCTTAACAAGGTTCTCATCTCGGTATCAGATTTTGATCATTTCTTTGTGAAACGACTGTCTTACTTTGCTCTCGTCTCTTGTAAATGATCAGCCTTTAGTTCTCCTGCAGGACTTCAATTTCCTATCTATCTGATAGTATACCGAAAAAACTCAACTTACGCCTATGAGTCTATGCAAAAAAATTTGAAAAAGTTAGCGACTCAAAGGTAACGTTTAAACGGCCCTGAAAAAAAAATAGAAAATACCCTCAGCTTGTCAATTCAGAAGAAGATCTAAATCAAATTAATCCAAGTCCTAGACTTACTGGATAACCAAAATCAATTTACTCTTAATTGCACCCAACATATACCACTAAGGTAATAGAAATCCACCCACTCGGGTAACAAACTTTGAAATTGCTCATAAAAATTTTGACTCAACATCATACCACGCGAGCTACATCTTGCGCTTGTCCTAACTCAAGATCACCTTGGATTGCCTCTAATCAAAATTTCGCTTCCAAGTGTCAAGAACTGGATATTATTTGGGGTCTTAAGCAAATCAAATCCCGCGACCACCGACATACCAGTCTTATGATATATCCTGAGTATGACTCCTTCGCAAGCTCGCAACAGCTGAGTCGATGCTAAACATCAACCACAATCAACCTAAGTTTGGGATATGGCCAATACCCAAAACCTTAGCATTAAACAATAAAAGTAAGCTATTCTCTGCTCAACTTTTATAACAGTCAAAAAAAACGAGGTCGTCACCTCCACAGAGCAACATCAAAAAAAAATTTAAGCAATTAAGATAATGTAAATATAAATTATTCTTCTCCTGACAAACTTTCACTAGGGTTAGGTCCGTTGAATGGTTTTAAGACTTTAATATGCCATCGTCCTATTTTAGTCCCATCTAAATTAACTAAACCATAAACTAAATCTGAAATCTTTTCTCTTATCACACAATGCACATACTTAGGTACTAACTTAGATGTGAATTTATCAGCTACACTGGAAAGAATTTTATTTTTTCACCAAACGTGATCACCTATATTAAAGGCAAAATCCCTTTTTCTAAGGTTGTAAGACTTACTGTTCCGTTCATAAGCCTTACGTATCCTACTACGCACGTCGGTGAAAATATCTTTTAAACCCTTTAAATTTTCGGCGTACGCACCCCTGTTACCCGGAATTATTTCGCTGTCAACATTGACATCCAAATCTAAATTTTTATAATACGATCCGGATAGAGGTATATGTCTGCCGTAAACTAAGAAAGACGGTGTGAACCCTGTTACTTCGTGTCTTGCGGTATTTATTGCTTGTTGAATTTTGGAAATATTGCCATCCCAAGTGTCATGTGAATCAACGTAACTTCTTAAAGCGGTCCCGATTGTTCGGTTATTACGTTCGACAAAATTACATTGTGGAGAGTACACGGGATTAAAACGGATATTAAAACTATAAGTTTCACTTAGGCTCTTAAAACTCTTAGAGGTAAACTGAGTACCGTTATCGCATATTAAGAGCGATGGAACACCGTGGATTAGAAAGACATTATTTTCCAAAATTCTCTCTATATGTCCAGCTTTAGAGCTTTTCAAAGGAAATAGCATGGTATACTTTGTAAACCAGCAAGAAACCACGAGAAGCCATTTATTTCCCTTTTTTGAACGTGGGAATGGGCCTACTAGATCAGCTGCTATGACTTGAAAAGGGTAGTTAACCGTTTTCTCTTTTCCCATCAGTCCCATAGGTAGTGCATTTGGAGATTTCTGCGCTCCACATATTTCACAAGTCCTCACGAACTTTAAGATATCAAAACGCATTTTTGGCCAATAATACTGTTCCTGAACCCTGTGAAGAGTTTTATAAAAACCAAAATGACCAGAAGTAGGAGGAGTGTGACACATGTCTATTATTTCCCCTCTCTGCGGTTTAGGAACTAGTATTTTCCACTCGGGTACATTAACTTTTAAAGGCAACTGGTTTGGGATAAATTTGTACACGAAATCATTTTCCACCTTCCACTGCGGAAAATTTTGAGGAAATTCTTTAATTTGCTGCCGCAAATTATCGTACCATGGATCAATGCGATCTATATCAACTGTATCTATTCTTACGTCAATTTGTGCATTAAGACTGTTTTCGTCCACTGTATGATCTGGGATTCTTGACAAAGCGTCAGGAATAACATTGTGGACTCCTTTTCTATGAATTAAATTAAACGTATGTTGTCTCAACCTAATCGCCCAACGCGCTAGTTTGCCACTAGGGTTTTTAATAGAATTAAGCCACAATAAACTATAATGATCTGTTATGACCGTGAAAGGAACACCTTCTATGTAAGGTCGAAACTTTTCGATGTTAAAGAGTACTGCCAAACATTCTTTTTCAACAACCGAATAGTTACGTTCAGCCTTTGATAAAGTTCTACTGGCATACGCTATCACTCTTTCCTCACCATTGATTTTCTGTGTTAGGACGCCCCCTAAACCGGTATTAGAAGCATCACTAGAAATATAAAACTGTTGGGAAAAATCTGGTTGGGATAAAATGGGAGCTGAAACCAATAGCTCTTTAATCTTTATAAAAGATTCTTCGGCTGCCTTTGTCCAATCTATCGATTGTCCTTTTTTTCGTCCTTTCAAAAGATCATTAATAGGCGACAACAAGGTAGAAAAATTCTCGATAAAACGTCTGTACCATGAACACATTCCTACGAAGCGCTTAACTTCCGTAGTATTAGTAGGTCTCGCATAATTAACCATGCTTGCTACTTTATCCGGATCGGTACGTAAGCAATTTGAGCCTACAATATAGCCTAAAAACTTTAGAGAAGTTTTGAAAAAATCACATTTGCTCAAATTTATCGTCAGTCCGGCCTCTTTCAATTTATCTTTTACTTCTTTAAGTAAGCGTATATGCGATTCGAAGTCTTCCGATGTTACTAAAATATCATCTAGATAGGTAAAAATATGTGGCTCATATTTCGGACCAAATATAGCGTCTACTAAACGTTGCTGAGTTTGAGCAGCGTTCTTTAGACCAAACGGCATAGTGACGAACTGAAATAGACCTCGGCCTACTACTGCAAAAGCGGTCTTTTCCTTAGAGGATTTGTCTAAAGGAATTTGCCAGAATGCCTTTCTAAGATCTATCGAGGATACATACTTAGCATTCCTGAGTGATATCAAAATTCTGTCGATGTTCGGTAATGGATAGTTATCAAATTTGCTGACCTCGTTGAGCTTTCTTCCGTCAAAGCACAGACGATACTGTCCATCGGCCTTTTTCACCAATAAGATTGGAGAACACCAAGGACTGTTTGATTCTTCAATCACTCCGAGTTTCAACATTTCGTCTAACTCCTTATTTAATACTTTTGACATGTACGACGACATGGCGAAGGGCCTTGTCTTTACAGGACTGGCATCAGCCGTATCTATAGACATGGTGATTTTATTCGTTCGGCCTAACCTATCTTTGCTACTTATTTCATTGAAAGAGCTTATTACTTTTTCTGCTTTTAAGCGTTCCGTCCGCGAGAGATCATCTAGGGTACATAGACGCGAGAAAAGGTTTTCTAAAGAACTTTCTGAATAACAATCTTTAAAACTTGTATGATAATGGACTTCTAGGGACTGTGGATACCACGAATTATCTTTAAAATTTACTAACATTCCGATTTTTTGTGCAAAATCACATCCTAAAACCAAAGTATGTGATAGAGAAGGTACTACTAGAGCAGAGATTACTAAACAATGACTATTGCAGACTAGCGGCAACTCAACCGTACCTAAAACTTTTAGACGGCTGCCATCTGCAGTGGTAACACTTCTATTTTTGACATGCCATATTTTTATACTTAAACGACTTAAAATTTTAATACCATTCTGACCTACAACGGAGGCATTTGCACCAGAGTCAAATAAAGCCGAGAAATGGGCACCTAACAGATTTATCTTTATATGTGGTCTATTATCTAAATATTTATGCACGAATAAAGGAGATATGTGACCATTTGGAGAAGCAGGAGTTTTAACTTGAGAAGGAGGATTTTTATTAGACTTAAAAAAAAATCAGAAACTTTTTGTAACTATTTAGTCCAATCTGATCTATTGGAATATTTCTTTACTTAAGATCCTCGTTAGAATCTTTCTTTTATCCGCGACCGGACGTTCTGAGAAAGTACGACGGATTTTCAGTTCATAGTCTAACTCATATTCCAGTAGGTGATTGACTTTAAAATTGAAAGCTTCCATGATAAATGAATACAATTTAAAAGAATTGTTTAAAAGGTCGTGAAAATATTTCTCCTGTGCTCCCAATAGTCAAAATAAAAAAATATGTAAGGCACTTAAAATATGTAAACTTCTTTACCAAACATTTAAAAAAAATCTTCAACAATTTCAAAAAAATTTTTAAGTATTGCCTTGTATTAAAATTCTTTTACCAAATATGTTAAGAATTTTCAACAAAAAAATCTCCAAATATCGTTTCATATCAGCAAAGTATTTTTAATATTCATGCAAAACATCGGTGAGAAAAAAAGTACAGTTTTTTCTTCCGTTAACCGCAAAATAAATCTAACACTGCGAAAATTAAAGTAAACCAGCACATCTGCTAATCTGAACTATAAAAGTAGCTTTTAAGAAAAAAGTAGGAATCTCTTATCTTAGAGTCGATTAACAAAATTCAAATATCTATACCGCCATCAGATAAATTGAAATAAATAATTCTACAAATTTCCTGCTTTTGTCTTATTGCTATAGTGTAGTTTCGTTTAATAAATATTATGAAATAAAAATATCTGCAAAGTTAGAGCTTTTACTTTGTTCGAAAGCTAGTACACTGAACCCTTTAAAAAATAAAATTCCAAAAGCCCCGCGTTGACAGCGTCATTTTGTATCGTGTTAACTTGCCCGCACTTTTGTACCCTGTGAAAAGTTGTTTGTCCCACGCTTGAGCACAATTTTCTTGCAGCCCCGCTTTAATTTCTGATAATGAATTGAGTGAATCCTGATTTTAAAAGAACTAAAGAAATTAAACACACACTAGCTCAGTTTTCTTTGGTAGAGAGATATGGGTAAGAGATAATTTTTGTACGTCTTTTTGGAATTATTTTCTATTTTTAAAGAAACCTCAGCTGTACGACTTTTTGGGCACCATTCATTTTAAAATAGAAAGGATCTAACTTCAGCTAAAAAAAATGAAAAAATACTGAAAGGGTGTACTGTTGGTAAATAAAAAAATCAGTTTGGTACAGCCGTTCTTATCCTGAAAAGTAAGATAGGTATTCAGTGAGACACTAGCTTTAATCAACAAAAAGAAAATTTATTCATGTTTTTTAAAAATAAAAAGTTCTAACCTTTGCAGTTTTACAGCATTACTAAAAAATTTTAGCCTAACAGGTAGTTATGACATTTAAATTCCAAACTCTGACTACTCCCGAGGACGAAAAATAGTGCTTTTCACTTCACTTTTTAGTCAGTTCGAATTGCTGTTAAGGCACTACTCAGGGATAAGTCTATGGGAGGATGTTTTTGGTAACTTACTGTTTTGATTTCGGCTTCGATGGAACACGACCGATTTCACACTTTTCTAGTAAACACTTAGAGAGCCCACTACGGCTTTTCGTTAAAAAAACTTGTGCTTTATTTAGCTCTCATGATTGTAGTTATGAGCCTTTACTGCAGCTCTGTCGAAGGAAGCCTACTTGGCGGCTCCGATGCAAATTAGCCTGGCTACGGCTTGATGGTACTCAGCCCACTTGGCGGTTCGGTGGAAATGAACCTCGATCCGAGTCCTCCGGACGCTTAAATAAGCCGTGGGCCTTCCTCGGTCATATCGCGACGCCGGAACCAAAAATCCGGATACACATTTTCAACCAATCCCGGCGTGCCGATAGATTCGGTCAGAAACCCGCATAGCACACTAATATACCGAACGGCTTGGAATCTCTTGTTAATATACCGTTCGATACTATAATGAAAATAAGTACAATTTGAAGTGAAAAATCAGTAACATTACATGGTCTTAAAATCTAGGAAAAAATGAATGTTACAATGTATATATATATATATATATATATATATATATATATATATATATATATATATATATATATATATATATATATATTTTATTATTCCAAGGTTCAAGAAAGAATCCAACCAAAGTTATATACATATATATATATATATATATATATATATATATATATATATATATATATATATATATATATATATATATATAAGGAGTGTTTCATCAAGAGGTTTCGTTTTAAATTATTGGAAAAATGTTTTTTTTTTTAATTTTCGTGATATTAATATATACATTCAAAGTACAAACTACACGACTAATGATGGGATACAATATCTGCCAAATGGTCGCCTCGGCTCTCCTTCTTCTTTTAAAAAAAAAATTCACAATATTTTCGCACAATTGTGGCTCTATTTCGCGAATTTCTGCTCTTATATTGTCTTTGAACGCTTTAATTGTCACTGGAGCATTGGAATAGACTTTATCTTTAACATAATTCCAAAGGACAAAGTCTAAGGGTGTTAAATCGTATGATATAGGTAACCAGTTGAAGTCACCATTTCGAGAATTTACACGACCAGGAAACTTCGCGTAATAATCAGATTGTTTCACCACTTTTGTGGTATATAGCGCGATCCTGTTGAAAATAAAGGTCATACGCATCCAAAATATCTACTTCAGGCCAAAAAAAAGTCAGTATCTCATGGTCACGCACACCATTCACTGTGCGAACTATCTCCGCGAAATTTTCACCATTTTTGTAGTGAATTTTTACAATTTCAGTGCATTGTTCAAGTGCATATCGTTCCATTTTCGTTAACCGTATAGTTTTTACTACTCAAATATCAAAGAATAACAGCGCGCAATTTAAAACGAAACCTCTTGTTGAAACACCCTTTCCATGTATGAGATTAGAAATTTTAGTGTAGTTTATTTTAAGACGGATATATTGGGATATTGTAGGAATGAATGATGAAATTTTTAGTAGGTGTGTTCTTTTGCAAACTGGAGGACCTCCATTGTGGGGATGTTAATAATAATTTACTTAAATATATAATTTAAATAGTTCTACTGTATTCTCATAATTAAAGGGGCATGTTAAAAAAGCAACCCCTATGATGATGTGGTTAGCAGCTAAACCTTTGATCCTAAGAGTAAAATTATATCAAGAAATTCATTTCTTTAAATAAACTAACGAATATTTTTCTTTTTTTCAGATATATAGCAGTAACCCAACCAATCAAATACGCCAAACACAAAAACAATAGGAGAATATGGTGTACGATAGCCTTAGTTTGGGTGATATCGGCTGCGATAGGTTCGCCGATTGTACTGGGCCTTAATAACACACCCGATAGGATACCAGACGCCTGTCTATTTTTCAACAGTGATTTTATTATTTTTTCAAGTTTATCTTCGTTTTATATTCCTTGTATAATTATGGTCTTCCTGTACTATAGCATCTTTAGGGTAAGTACTCTTCGTACATTTTTTACTTACATTAAGGTCAATGCAAGATACAGTTGTTATAATTTATTATAATTGCATAGTCCTATTTGATTCAATAATCAAACAAATTATAAATATATCATTTAGAAACTACACCTACAGTCAGTCCAAAAAGTTTTCTACACCACCTGCTTTCCATACTATTTTTCTGTTATGTTTAACTAATTAATTGGAATCATAAGAAAACATGTTTAAATTAATATTTGAAACTTAACCAACTAGGATTAGTATTAAAAACAACATTTTATTTAGAACTAATATCATTGTTATAAAAATGTAAACAAAATTAATGTCAAAAAAGTCTCAATATACTTAACAATTACCAATTATAGTTTGACGAAATTTAACGGAAAATAACAACTTCGTTTAAACTAATATTTAGTGGAATCGCCGTTGGCCTTAATAACCTCCTGTAACCTTTGTGTCATGTTTGCAACCAGCTTTCTAATAACTTCTGCTGGCACGTTTTCTCATTCGTTTAATATTCTATTTTTAATTCTTCTTTATTTGAAACATTATGTTTCAGAACGCACCGTTTAAGTTCCTTCCATAAATGCTCGATGGGGTTAACATCGGGTGATTGCGGAGGTGTATGAAGCTGATGTCTCACATTATGGATAACCCATTCTCGCACCAAGTTTGCGGTATGTTTCGGATCATTGTTCTATTGGAAAATGTATCTTTTTTAGAGTGCTAATTTTTGGACACTTTCTCTTAAATTGTCTCTCAAGATGTTCAGATAAACATGCTGATCCAGGGTGCCATTAATAAAATGTAAATTTCCCACTCCTCCAGTGCACATGCATCCCCCTTGTCTCACCGTGGAACAAATGTTTTTAAAATCGAATGAGGTATTCTTCTTTCTCCAAACTTTAGTTCTGCCCTTAGACCCAAAAAGGTTAATTTTAATTTCGTCATTAGAGATTACGGATTCCTAAAATTCAGGAGGTTTAGTAATGTATTCCCTAGCAAAAGCTAACCGCTTTTTGCAATTAGCTTCCGAAATTAACGGCTTCTTCCTGTCTGCACACCCCTTATAGTCTGCCCTGTTTAAACAATTTCTCACTGTAAACAAACATTTTTCGAAAATAATTCCCGTACTTCTTCTTTCAATTTTGGTGCACTTTTCTTGGGATTTATAATTACGATGGTAGGATAAAACGAATTGTATTACTGGCCTTATCACGTGAAGTCAGTTTCTTGGGACGACCGGAGCGTGGCTGAATTTTATAGGAACCCGTTGATTTATACTGGTTTACAATGTACTGAACAGTAGCATGCGACTTTTTAACAAGTTTTTCTATATTTCTGTACGATTTTCCATCTTTCTCCAAATCAGTTATGATTTTTCGAACTTGAAATGGATTTTCACAATTTCTCTCGCTCATTTTTAATACTAGTTTGAAAACCCACTGCGAAATTACTAGCAACAAATGACAGATTATAAAGTATGGCCGAAAATTATTAATTTGTTTTCAGTTAAGCGAGCAATAGATAGCTTGATAAAATGCTGAATATAACTTGTTTTTTTCAATGCAGTATGAAGAATTTTTTGACATTAAATTTGTTTACATTTTTACAACAATGATGTAAGCATTGGCATAACAACTAAAAACGAAACGAAAAGAATCGTATTTTTAGAAGTTACCACAAAAGTGTACTTCGTATTTGCTGAACCATCCCAAGACGCGTTTCGCCGTATCACGGCTCATCAGCTGGGCTAGATTCAGCAAATACGAGAACGTGCAGTATAAGCATCTATTTGTTATAGTTTTCCGTTAGTTACTTGGATAAAGGACTAAAAATGTGTTCTCGTATTTGCTGAACCTAGCCCAGCTGATGAGCCGTGGTACGGCGAAACGCGTCTTGGGATAGTTCAGCAAATACGAAGTACACTTTTGTGGTAACTTCTAAAAATACGATTCTTTTCGTTTGGTTTTTAGTTGTTATACCAATGCTGCCATCTATGCCTTCGAGCAATGAGCTCAAGAAAGGTGCGTTTCTGCAATAAGTACCAGCCGTGCTGTGCCGCTCTGCTTGAATAGACTTAGTAAGTCGCCGACAGAGTGTAGTATAAGCATCTATTTGTTATAATGATGTAACTTCTAAATAAAATGTTCCGGAGTTGTTTTTAATACTATTCCTCGTGTGTTAAGTTTTAAACATTAATCTAAACATGTTTTCTCATAGCTCCAATTAATTAGTTCAGGTTAGTTCAGGTAACAGAATAATAATATAGAAAGCAGGTGGTATATGGAGACTTTTTGGTCTGACTGTATATAACATTAAGTTTTGAGACACCTTCAAAACAAAAAATCTACCAACGACAAGCCGATGGATCTCTTGCATCTTTAACAGCCATTCAATTTCCTGAAAAGCTGCTAAAGAACTCTGTGATGTCTCTCCATCCTATTGAAACCAGGTTCTCCAGTTAAAACTATCAAAGTTCCGTGAAACAGTTGTGAAGTAGTTCTCAATCATTTCGCTAGACGAAGGTGAATTTTCAAGTTTTATAAGAAACAAGTTAAATAAGATTTTTTTGCACACAAAAATTGATTTCTCAAAATAATCTCCATTAAGCTCAGTATATTTGGTCCAGTGAGATTTCAATTTTTTTAGTGCCTCAAAAAAAAAAATGTTTCGGACACTGTGCATATTACTCGTTTACATATAATAACCTTTTCATTTTACCAAAATTCCTTCCCCCAAGTCAATTTTTGAGGTTAGAAAACAAAAAAGAATTACTTGGGGCCAAATCTAGCGATAAACTTCAAGTCAGTATACAAACGTTGTGCAATAAGAGCCAGTCCCTGTTTTATCCTTTTCCAAGCAGTCAGTCATGATGATAGGTTGTAAACCACAAAGAACAATTGCCACCACTTTTCCCGCCGATAAAACTGTTTTCGCTTTTTTGGTGCACTTCGAGTTTCGCCAACCCACTGTTTCGATTGAGGTTTTGTCTCCGGGGTGTAATGGTGGATTTATGTTTTGTCTACAGTCATAAAATAACGCCAGATGTCCTTCGAATTACCTTACAACTTTTTTTTGTGCATTTTTGGTCTGTAGTCAACAAACGCGGGGCCCATTGCGCACTTAACTTTTTCATTTTTAGAACTTCATGCACTTCCTGCCCTTTCGTAGAAATTTTCCCCAATTTATCAAGCCTCCCTCGTTTTTCTTCAAATTAACAGTTATTGTAAATTCCCTTTCATCGCGAAAACAGCACAATTCCACGTGCCAATATTGCGGCACAAGCCGTCACTTTAAGGGAATGTATACGCTTTTGATAGACTGCTATACCAGCACTTCTGTTTATTGACGTTACCGTTAAGATGGCAATTTGTGTCATCTGAAAATAGGCTGGTGGTAAATGTGAAAATTATTCAAACATTTAATTACCGAAGTTGAGACTCTGACCAGTATTAATTGGCTTTAATCCCTTCGCCAGCTGTATTTTGTTGGGGTGCTAAAATAAATTTCTGCAAAAAATGCGTTGAACGAACTCCCGGGCACATTTACGGCACTTGATCGTTTGTACAGGGTGAGTCAACGACAGAGTAAAGTTCATTATCTCATTTGTTTCGGGAAGGACGAAAAAATGTTAAATACAATAGTTTTAGGGAATGTTAAGGTGCATAGTTTAAAATTATTTTTGAGTATACAGGGTACTTCAAAAAAGTGTTATTTTAAATGGAACATCCTATTTTCTAATTTATTTTTAAATTTTGCGTAAAATTCTATAACTTTTTTATTAATATTGTTATATACCTAAACCTAGTAGTTTTTCTAATATTTCAACATTTAAAAAAAAATACTAATTTTCAGTTTTGTAAAAAATTGCCAGTAGCGCCATTGTTTCTGAAGGTGAAATACTCATAATTGATACGAGCGTTCTGTAGAGATGAAAAAAAGATATATGTAAAGAAATTTGAGTTAGATGCTACAGGGTGTTTAAAATAAATTTATGCATTTCGACTATTTTAAATTGAAAAATCTCAAATTTTTTAAATGGCACACCTTGTATATTATTATTTTTTCTGATAGATTTTACAAAACCCTCCAACTTTTATTAAGTATGTCATATATCTGTTTCTAATAGTTTTCGATTTTTACCCTTGTTCTTAATACACTTACGCTATAACATCATAGTTGCCAAGACAAAACAAAAATGTAGGCATTGTCAAATTTTGACAAGCAAGAAAAAATAGTTTAATTTGTTGTAGTAAGTGAAGTATAGAGGTAATAGTTATGTATTTTCCTAAAAATGAATTAATTGATATGGTTTATATACTGGGCGAGGCGGTAAAAAAATTGTCTTTTGGCAGTAAGGCTTTACGAAACGAAGTACCCTAATAGACGTATATCATCTAGAAAATATTTTCAGTGCTTAATGGAGCGGTTTGATGGTAGTGGTAGCGTTGAGTATACAAAACGGAAAGTATTAAAACAGAATGCTACCAATGAGGAAAAAGAAATGAAGACTTTACTTCATGTTGAAGATAATCCCCAGGTCAGCAGCTGTCAACTAGCTGACTTATCTGACTCATCCCAATGTACGGCACCGCAGGAAAATATAAGTATCATCCCTTTTATGTGGAACTACACCAAGAACTTCAAGACTGTGATTTTTAACGACGAGTAAACCACCATGAATGGAGCAATTGAGGTCGATCCAAATTTTTTATCCAAAATAATGTTTTCTGTGGAAGCTACTTTCGCTGTAAAGGAGCAGTTAACAGCCATAACATGCATTATTATTCAACAGTTAGGGAAGTTCAAAACCAAAACCATTGGTCGCTTAATGTTTGGTGTGGAATATCAAATTTTCGAATTATTGGTCCATATTTTTTCCGCGAACCGCTTAACGGGCATAGATATCTAAATTTTTTGCAAAACGAATTACCTCAGCTGCTTGAAGAAGTTGACAACTTTGAAAGGGAACAAATGTGGATGCAACAAGATGGAGCTCCTGCTCATTACCACCGGGAAGTTCGGGAATTTTTAAACGATCGTTACCCAGAAGAATAGGTCGGTAGGAATGGATTCATTCAGTGCCCCCCTCGATCATGTGACTAACACCTTTAGAATTCTTTTTGTGAGGCTACATTAAAGATCGTGTTTATGTGAATCCCCCTACAACACCAGTAGATATGGAAAATATGAGACGGGATGCGTGCAGGACAATACTCCCTTTATGCTAAGGAAAGTGAAGGAAAATATAGTAAAAAGACGAAACATGTGTATTCAAGTAGAAGGGCATATTTTTGTACATTTATTACGTCATAATAATTAATCATTAGATAAGTTAAACTATATTAAAATTATTATTAACTATTTGTTTATTGTGTTTTCACCATAGCGTAAGTGTATTAAAAACAAGGGTAAAAATTGAAAAATTAAAAATAAATCGAAAACTATTAGAAATAGGTATATGACATACTTAATAAAAGTTGGAAGGTTTTGTAAAATCTATCAGAAAAAATAATAATATGCAGAGTGTGCCATTTAAAAAATTTGAGATTTATGTATAAATTTATTTTGAACACTCTGTCGCATCTAACCCAAATTTCTTTACATATATCTGAAAACTAGTATTTTTGTTTTTAAAAATTGAAATATTAGAAAAACTACTACGTTTAGGTATATAACAGTATTAAAAAAAAATTATAAAATTTTACGCAGAATTTAAAAATAAATTCGAAAGTAAGATGTTCCATTTAAAAAAACATATGTATATATCGGCCACACTTTGTTGAAGTACCCTGTATACTCAAAAATAGTTTTAAACTCTGCACCTTAACATTCTCTAAAACTATTGTTTTAACATTTTTTCGTCATTCCCGATACAAATGAGATAATGAACTTTACTCTATCGTTGACTCACCCTGTATAATACAGGATCGAGCCTTTCTCATACTGATACCTGAACACTCTGTCCGAAATGTTCACTGCTCGACAGTCAAAATTAATGCCTATTAAATCTCTGGCCCACAAAAAGGACGCTTCGCTCTGGTCCCTACTTAAACTAATTTAAACTGATTTGTCAGACACCTCATACACTGGTCGCCAATGGTTTCTATTATGATGCACAAGAGAGCATCGAGCGTATTTCAATATTCACATGAGTAGATGAATACCTACCTAGCGAAAAAAACAGTGCAGGTTTGAAGGAAAAATATATATAAATCTGCAGCGACTTTAGAACAATAAGCCTTATGAGCCATCTATTAAAATTTTTTCTAAAGATTATACACCAAAGACTTTATACAGTTTGTGAAGAACACATGGGATACACTCAGTTTGGATTCAGAAGGGTCACAAGCACCCGTGTGGCAATATTCTGCACACTGGTTCTATTTCATAGATGTAGAGATGTCAGTTGTGATAAGTACGCGTGCTTTATAAACTACCAGAAAACATTCGAGAGAGTTCAACACCATAAACACAAAGACATATTAAAAAGAATGGGAATAGATGACAAGGATCTACGCATCATAAAGAATCTCTACTAAAACAAACAGCCAATATCAAGTCAAAGGGGAAATATCAGAAAACATAGAAATACAACGTGGCGTACGCCAAGGGTGTATCTTGTCACCATTCTTATTTAATGTATACGCAGAAGAAATATGTAGCATAGCACTCCACGATATCTCAGCAGGAATAAACATTAATGGAAGAAGAATTTACATTAGATTCGCTGATGACATGATATTCGCAGACAATTTACAGGACCTACAAATGCTGATGGACAGAGTAACACACCGAGAATACGGAACAGATATAAATACAAAGAAGACTAAACACATGATTATAAACAAAACCTCGGCATAACAGGGACAACTCTATATTAACAACCAAAAGATTGATAGAGTCAAAATTTCTTGCTACATTGGTACGACAGTAAATGAAGAATGGGACCATCACTAGAGATTCGATGCAGAATAGAAAAAGCGAGAGCAGCCTATATAAAAATGGCCAAAGTGTTCACAAGTCATGATCTCAGTTTAAAAATCAAAATAATACTTCTCAAATGCTGCGTCTTTCCGGTACTTCTGTAACTACGGCATCGTGTAAAGGATTGGAAGCATTCGAGATGTGGCTCTACAGGCGCATGCTTAGAATATCTCGGACAGAGCATACTAGCAGTAAGAGAGTACTAGATCTCTCTAACAAAGACCTCGAAATTGTTAATACAATTGAAAGAAGAAAACTCAAATATCTGAGCCACATCATGAGAAACGAGAAAATATATGGTCTACTCCAATTGATACTGCAGGGCCAGGTTGACGGAAGAAGAGGACCAGGCAGGAGACGTGTTTCGTGGTTGAAAAACTTGCGAACATGGTTCTCAACAAAAACTACGGGACTATTCCGGGCAGCTGTAAACAAAGTCCTAATAGCCAGGCTGATCGTTAATATCCACTAACGGGTCGGTACAAGAAGAAGAAGATGAAAATATCCGTATACAGCATAAACTTATCCAACTTAACAAAGATTTAGAAGAAAGTCTATCTTGGGGCGACAGTAACCAAGCAGAATTTAAACGGCAAAATCCCACCACAGTTTTGACTAAAAAGTTAACGTTGCAGAATTCGGCATAGTTATATCGAGATACCTCATTCCTCTAGCACCCCACTCAACTTGCTTGGCGTTAACTTGAGAGCAAATAAGTATAGACATAAACCTGTTGCTTGCACATCTATGAGAGCTTCTCAACATCTAGAAATAATGTTTTGTACTAGAAAGCTTCATACACCATAATCCTGTACAAAGCTTAAATTCAAACAATGATGGAATTCTGCTCTGATGTTTCGGACGCTGCTTCCAAATATACGTTACATTTGCTAGACTATATTTAGAAGAAAGCCCTTCGCCTTATTAGAAACCTAGAACTCACCAGCAACATTGTTTTTTTAGAAAATCAAAGAACGGTTGGTGGCTTGAGTCTATTCTACACGTACTTTTATGGAAAAGGTTCGATGGAGATCCTCCTCCTCCTCCTAAGTTCTTTCATCCTCGAAGGAGTATGGAGATTTTGTGCTTAATAAATGGATAGAACTCTCATCTGCCACTGTTCTCGGTTCGGTGAATGCTCTGATGTTTTATGCAATGTCTGCCCAGTTAACATCTGATCCACCCAACATGAAGATGATCTACCCCTGTAGCGCTTGCCTTCAACTTTTTCCTGTATCACTAGTAATTCCAGCTCATGTCTTCTGCTGAGGTGGCCGAAATACCTAAAGTATGTCTGGTTTATAAGCGAGTTCAGTTTTTAGTAATTTTTAGCTCTTGTAAAATAGACTGGTTAGTTCGATGTTCGACCCACGATTACTGAGAATTCGGCGATATACCTACATCTCAAATGCGGCAATTTTATTTCTATCAGCTTTCTTTATCGTCCATGTTTCCGATGCATATGTTGCAATCGGAAACATAAGCGAGAGTCATTCCATATTTTGTGGTTGCAGAGCGAGCAGTTAAGAGTCTCATTCGTATTTCTGGGTGACACCGGCCGGTATTGGTAATTGAAGACTCAAGGTATTGATATTGATCTATTATTTGATACCGTAGAAGATGTTGAAGTTAAATATCATTCGTTCTACTAATGATTATTATTTTTATTTTGTTCCACTTCGTAGCTTTTACTGATCCTTGTCAGCCTTTGCATAATGACCTCTAATTCACTTTCATTTGCGGTTATAATCACGGTGTTATCTGGTAGGTTCTGTTTGCGTTTTCCTCCAATAGCGATACCACCATTCCAGTGATGGGTGGAGGTAGTCCACTTAATTCCTCCCAAGATGGTGCACGCCGGAAATACACGTCACGCTAATACATTAACACAACCACAAATAGTATTGGACAACACTTGAATCAGAAGTACTATGACTCCTTAAACTAAACCTCTTACTATCTTTTTTAAAGAGCTTTCCCTTGGCAAAACTACTATGTAGTCCATAATTAACACTAACATCTCTAGCACCTACACTAGATTCCCTAGAATTTTCCCAGTCACCAACTATATATAGAAGACCTTTAATATCTACTTTTACCATTACTTTCATGATGTTCTTTATAATTTGTATTTATTGAAAAATCTAATGAATTTTCTAAAGAATTCCTGTTATTATAATTTTTAATTTCAGATACTAAATCTATACTTGTATTGTTACTACTACATCTACTTTTCTCAATAGAGAACAAAATCTCCTTATTTTGTTCTTGAATCTTAGGTCAGTAGTTTTGTTGCAAAATATTTTGAAAAGTGAAAGCTACATAAAGTAAAATTATAGCCTCCAAAACTGTAAAAGCATTTCCAGAATACCACACAAAACTTTAAATTTTACTTTCCAGTGAGGTTTAGCTTGTTACGCTTTGTCCGCACCCGTGTCTCTCCTATAGCTTCTTAGAGATTTCTCTGTAGTAGGTTGGCCGGTTTGAACAAAATCGTCCAAATGAATTTATATTTTTAACCGACTTCAAAAAAAGGAGGTTTTCAATTCGACGCGTATGTATTTTTTTTATGTACCGATTTGGATGATTTTTTTTTATTCGAGAGAGTACATTCGAGATGGTCCCATATAAATTTTATTGATATTTTCCGTAGTTTCTGAAAAAATCTCAAAAAGTTTCTGTAACAAAACACAGATAACTCGGCCAAATATGTACCGATTTAGATAATTCTTTTTGGTGTTCGTACAGAACACTTATGGGTTAAGTGGCAGTCTCTTCGTCTGTCTATCTGTTTGTCACCCGATTTTCCTCGAAACTAATTGACATAAAAAGTTGAAATTTGCCACAAATATAGGAATTCATGACCCAGTCAGAGCCGTATAGTTTTGAAAGTTACATTTTGACTTAATGGGTTAGTTTTGGGGTTGAAATCGGAAGCGGAAAAAAAAATGGAACCAGGTCGTCGAGTAAATAAAAGCTTGTGAAAACACGAGTTTAAAAATATTTTTCTTCATAATTTTTTTAAAAAGGGCCAAAAATCGATGTCTACCCCCCTTATCTCGAAAAGTACTGATTAAAAAATTTTGAAAAAATTCTGGAATATTCTCCATAAAGTATAGATTGAACGAAAATTATCACGCGTGCGTTACCTTTGATAATTTATCTGATATATAAAAAAGATCGTCAGTTTTCAACAAAGATCAGATACAAACTTTGTTAAAAACTCATTTAGGGTGTGTTTTGTGAAGTCATTGTTCATTTTATACCTCCGTAACAAAATTTTTTATTTCAAAAGCAATCAATGTACGGAACACTATTTGCGCAAGTCCGACTTGCACTTGGCCGTTTTTTTTTATTCCAGAGAGAGATGGTCCCATATAAACTTTATTAGAATTGGTTATGAAAGACATAAATAGAAAAATTAGTTCTTAAAACTAGTAGGTAACAAAACTATGCGCTAACTTTACCTTGAAAAAAGTACTATTAAAAAAGCGAAAAGTAAAAACTTTTTAACAAAAAAAACCAGCACACAAAATTTTGCTACTATAAAGTAAAAAATAATGCTTTTGAAACACTGGTCAAAAACCTCTAAGATAAGACATTGCTTTAATTTGATAATTCAGTTATTAATTCCGTAAAAACAAATCCTACAAATGTTGGAAACAGCTATTATTTATTAATATGATTTCTTTATAAATCGACGCCATTTTGCCACTATAAAGTAAATGAAGTCGGTTAGAAATTGACATTGGTACAAAAAATTGGCGCCGACTTTAAAAGTTATCTTTTTATAAAGAAATCGTAATAATAAATAATAGCTGTTTTTAACATTTGTAGGATTTGTTTATACGGAATTAATAACTGAATTGACCAACTAAAGCAACATCTAATATTAGAGATATTTCACGAGGGTTCCAAACACATGATTTTTAGTGTTTCGTACGAAACACTTATAGGATCACTTCGGTTTCCGGCCGTCTCTCTGTCTGTCTGTCACACCCGATTTTCCCTGAAAACAGTTTAAATTTGACACAAATATAAGAATTGATGGCCTTATCAGAGCCGTGTAGTTTTGAAAGTTAAATTTTGACTTAAAGGGTTAGTTTTTGGGGGTGACATCGGAAGTGAAAAAATATTTTATTACCGGGTCATCGAGTGGGGTGTCAAATGAAACCTTGTAAAAAGATAAAGGCAAAAATATATATAATGTATTCCTTGCGCAAAATTTCCTTTGTATTATTTTTAAAAAAGTACGAAAAATCGCTGTCCCCCATCTTGTCTTGAAAAGAACTAATCAAAAAATTTTGAAAAAATTCTGGAATATTCTCTACAGGGTGTAGACTGAACGAAAATTATCACGAGTGCATTATCTTTAATAATTTATCTGGTATATATAAAAAGAAAAAAAAAATCAAGGTCATCAATTTTCACTGAAGATCGGAAAAAAAACTTGAAAATTCGTTTGGGATGTGTTTTTGTGAAGTCACTGATCATTTTATACATCCGTAACGATTGTATTTTAAAGCAATCAACGTACGGAACACTAATTGCGCAAATCCAACTTGCACTTGACCGGTTATTTACTTCATAGTGGCTAAATTTTGTGCGCTGGTTTTTTGAAGTATACTTTTTTTTTTTTAAAGTTTTTTTTATCATTTATCATTTCAAGGTATATGAAAAAATTTAAAAAAAAAAAATAGGAGTTATATCAGACCCTAAATATCAAGTTTGAGCGAAATCGTCTTAATAGTTTAGCTGCTTCATCCAGAGATACCCATTCACGCATTCGCACACATTTCTGTTACACACATTTTTTGTCACACACATTTTTTGTGTATCATTACTCTACAATAAAATATCACATTCGGCAGTATTTAGAAGATAAACTTTTTAACAACTACTTTGTAAAATCACTCTTCGAAATCAAAATCTACCATTAAATATATTGGTGAGTGAAATATGTTCTCGTGTTATGCATTATTAAAGCATTCAATACCTTGGCAGGGTATATATCCGGACTATCCCCTTGGCCTACATCTTTGACAAAGTGAATGGCTATTAGGCTCCATTGCATGGATATTTATTTATATATAAAATAGATGAACGCTTATTTTTACTTTCATAATTTTCATTTATCAGCAATATGAATATATTTTTTATTTAAAGTCCGTTTATTTGGAGTTGATAGCACACAACATGGGATTGGGTCATAAACATTAAAAGGTCATAAATCATAAGTATCTGAAGTTTCTCTACCAATTATTTGCATTTTCAGTTTTAATCACCTTTATTTTCTATGTCTATACAACAGTGCAACATTTTGCTAAAAAATATTTTATTACATGCCTTCTAAACTTTACAATAAGCTATATAAATCAACGCATTTCAAAGTTTATTTTAATGAGTTAATGATGAGACTAAAATTCTTATTTGTATGATAAAGTCCTAAACGAGTACAATTAACAATTCTTAAGAACTAGAAATCTACAGTGTTATAAAGCCTAATGATAATAGGCACAATCAAATTATTAGAGATTTTAGCAGTTATCGGAATATAATTAACCAAAGTACTTATCGGTAGGTAGGTGCCTGCGTACCTAAGTATGCAATAAAAATATTCCGTGTAAGTATATATATATATATAAAGCAAAAACCTAAAATACGCTTAGTTCAAATCAGAATAGCGATGGCTTCAACTTTCAGTTTTGCCCCGGTCAAACTTCACCGAATTTTTAAATCTGCATTTTCCCTGCTAGAAAAAACAATGATACTTAACGTTCACGATGCTCTAGTACATCAACAATCAACCGTCCGTAAAATTGTGGAAACCTGTGCCAACCTGATGGGAGTTGGATCAGCAACTATTTATAGATTTCTAAACGAAAGAAAACGCAGTCCTTACAACGCACAGTGCGAAATTTAGGAAGTTTAGCGGAACTTTATTCAATTTTTGAAATACGTAAAATGCATAAGATTATTCATTATTTTGGTAGGTTAATATCCCACCTCTAAAACCTCATACTCAGTTTGGGGATTAACCCTGCGAAACAACTGCAAAATGCACCTGAGAGTTGCATTACTTATTCAATCATACTTTTTGCCTACAGAAAGCTATTCGATTTGTTTAAGTTAATAGAGTGGTACATACAAACGACAAGTCAGTAGGCCATGATTTTTTCTTCATTTATTTTATAAGAGAATTGTCAATTATTGGCATTTAAATAATTGCAAAATCTTTTCTTACTCATGTGTGATTTGTTCGTGAAAAAAGTGATTTTTAAGAAGTAAGTAAAATTTACATTTTTAACTTCAGTGAAGACTTTAAAAAGTGATACTACATAATACCAGCTTGAAACGCACAAAATTTGAAAGGTTTTTTTTTCCTCTGTTGGAAACACAAAAGATCTTCTGCGATATTTTGCGATCTTCTTTTAAATTAAACATTTTCCAGAATGACTTTGCAAATTTCATATAACTGCATATTCCAAAAGTGGAAGGAAGAACCGACATCGGACGCCATTATTGGTTTTGTTTTGGAAAAAATAGGCTCACCAATGCCAACATCTGACGCTCGTTGCAGTTTAAAGGCAACTCTTCGTGCGCTGGTTTGTAAAATACAAAAAAGGTGGAGGGAATCCAGTCGAAATTTAGCATCATTTCTGAATAAAAATGCTAGCTGGCTTGAAAATAATGTACAATTTTCAAATGCTGTAATGGATGCATTGCCTAGTGGATCGAGGACCAATGCAGGCAGACCTAAAAAAGAATTTAGGGATTGTCATCCTAAAGTGCAAAACAGAAAAGTGCATCATCTTTTGAAGTCCAGTAGTCAAGACGAGTTAGCCAAAGCAACTGCAACAAAGCTATACCAATCTGGAAAACGAAACTCTGCAGCGATTGTCAAGGAACTGGCATCTGGTTCTCCAGAAAGGGGTAGCAAAATCAAGAAGGCTCGCATGTCTTCTTCAAACAGCCCACGAAAATTAACTCCAGACCAGGCTCTGGCGCTACATATTGATGCAAACTTATCGTCAAATCAGTACAACATTGTTCGAGATCAAGCAAAAAATCACCGTTGCACTTTGTATCCACCTTATTATGTTGTAAAAGAGGCAAAGAGGTTGTGCTATCCAAAGGACATAATAATAAGTGAAGTTTCAGCTGAAGTATCAGTTCAGTCGCTTATAAATCATACCGTAGCAAGACTTTGTATAGGGCTAGAAGGGATTCTTAGAACTTTATCAAACGTTAAAGCACTAAATATTATCGTAAAGTGGGGTTGTGATGGGGCGGAACAAGTTAATTATCGTCAAAAGTATATGGACAAACATAGCTCTGATGATAGTATGTTTAGTGTATCAATGGTACCAATCCAAATGTGCTCCGTAAATGATAATGGTGATAATCAGTCAGTAATTTGGAAAAACCCTGCTTCTTCTTCCACACGGTACGTCGCCCCATTAAGTTCGTTTTTGCCAAAGAAACAGTCAGTGTAATTACCTCAGAAGTCGACAAAGTGAAAGAACAAATATCTCAACTTACTCCAACCACTATACTTGTAGATGGCAAGCAATTTCAGGTTACAGCAAATGTGATCTATTGTATGACTGACG
Source organism: Pachyrhynchus sulphureomaculatus (assembly GCA_019049505.1). Taxonomy (NCBI): domain Eukaryota; kingdom Metazoa; phylum Arthropoda; class Insecta; order Coleoptera; family Curculionidae; genus Pachyrhynchus; species Pachyrhynchus sulphureomaculatus. The sequence goes on from CM032449.1 coordinate 154,652,403, forward strand.
GTAAAGTATGCAATGCTGTATCATCCTGTGCATCATCACAAACATGCTACTTATGTAGGGCTAAACCTAGTGAAATGAACAACATCTGCGATATACCTCAAAAAAATATAAATGTATCCTTTTTATCCCTTGGACTATCACCCCTCCATGCATGGATAAGGTTTTTGGAATGTATTTTACATATATCGTACAAACTGGATATTAAGGCATGGCAAGCTCGTGGAGCAGAAATTAAAAAAAAAGTTTCAGAGAAGAAAAAATACATTCAACAAAAATTCAAAGAGGAGCTTGGCTTGCTTATAGATATGCCAAAACAGCAGACCGGAAACACAAACGATGGTAATACCGCGAGGAAATTCTTTAGAAATGCCGAAAAGTCTTCCGAAATAACTGGCGTTAATATAATGCAATGCAATGAATATGCAAGAGAAACTTTGGAATTGTATTTGAAAGAATATTTCTGGCACTCAATGCCCGTAAGTGTGCATAAAGTCCTTTGTCATGGAAAGGATATTATAGCCTCTTGCAGTCTTCCGATCGGACAATTTTCTGAAGAAGCTCAGGAGGCAAGAAACAAAGACTGCAGAAATATCGCGAACTTTTTACTAGAAAAACATCCCGAATTGACACAAATACGGATTTATTTAATCGACTGCTTATTTCATCGGATCCGTACATCGCTAGTCTTCGTAAAACACCCAAAACCAAGCATAGTGAAGTTACGCCAAAAGTTTTAGAGTTGTTAGAAAGATTTGCAGACCCATGTAATGATTGCGAGTCTTCAGACGATTGCGATGAGTCTCGTTCTAAATAGATGTTCAAAATGTTACAAAATGTATATTTTTTTAATTGTTCTATAATAAAAAACGAAAATAAACTGAAAAACTTTAAATAAAACACATTATTTTTATTAAAAATTTTAAAAAACCAACAAATAGAACTGTTTTACTGGTTTAAATAATTAAGTTCCGGTAAACTCAAGAAATTTCGCACTGTGCAACGAACCTCAGAATCACAAAGAATAAGAGCCCTTAGAGAACGATGAAGACTTTAAAAACGCAATAAGAAGAAAAATACACCATTTTTTTATTAGGAAAGAAATACGTACACTACATAAAGCATTGCAAGATATCAGAGAAGACCAGGACTTACAAGATTTAAAAAAAGGAAAATTATGGAGAATCCTTCATAACCTGAATTTTCTTTGGGAAAAACACAATAGAAAATCTGTTCTTATCTATAAGACAAAAATAATTTGTTGGAGAAGAGAATATCTACGACCAATCAGAAAATTTCTAGCCGAAGAAAGAAACATTTTTTATTTAGATGAGACTTGAGTTAATGAGGAACACAGTGAAAAAATTCTGGATTGAGAAAAACATTAAGAGTGCCAAACAAGCTAGACTAATTATAGCACATATCGGTAGTGAAAACGAATTTTTCGACGGTGGCTTGTTGGAATTCAAATCAAAGTGAACTAAAGATTACCATGAGGAGATGACGGCCGATGTTTTTGAGGAGTACTTTCAACTAATGATTGAATGTATACCAGCACAATCAGTTACAGTATTCGACAATGTCCTATATTATTCTCGATTATTAGAACGACTTCCGACAAATTCATGGAAGAAAGAGGATATTCTTCAATGGATAAGAAACAAAAATCTCAAACATACAGATGGTATGTTAAAAGCGAAACTTCTTAAAATTGCAAAACAAAATAAGGCACAATTCAAGAAATACGCAGTCGATGAGATGGCAAAGGAACGGAATATCACAGTGTTTAGATTACCTCCATATCATTGCGAACTGAATACCATAGAGCTAATTCGAACACAAATGAAAGGTTTCATCGCAAGGAAAAAGACCACTTTCAAACTTCAAGACGTAAGGCAATTATTACTCGCCGAAATAGAGAGGATCAAAAAGGATAATTAGAAAAATGCAATTCGACATGTTATAGAAGAAGAAAAAATAAAATGTGGAAACTTGACGAATACATCGAAGAAACTGTGGAAACAGAACCCTTAATTATTAATTTAAGCGAAATCAAGTGTTCAAATTCTGAAGATGATGATTGTTTTTGGTTGTAATTAAAGTACTTATATATCGTGAATTGTGAATTTGTATATATACATAGATCTATAGATTAAAAAATTTTTGGTTATAAATCTTATATTTCTATAACTTTATTTTTATTTATTAAACACTAAAAGTAAGTTATACTCTGACAGCTATGCTAACGATAAACCTTTATTTACATTTTATGACTCTATTGTATAGCAGAGGTTTCCTGTCTAAAATAGGGTGAACTCTTAAAAATAATTCAAAACAGGTAGCAAAATCCAGTAAAGTGTATAAGATATCACTTTTTTTTAGCGTACCCCAACATGTATTTGCATCTATAGTGAAATAATTCTGCTATCAACTCCAAACAAATACACTATAGATGGATGTTCAAATTAGAACAGACAGAACAGGAAGAATTAAACAACAATTATTAAATTATTCATACATTAAAGTAACTGTTGAAAATCCCTGTCTTAATTATTTTTAATATTAAACTTTATTCGTGAAAAGGGTATTATTTTAGGACAGATTTTAATGTGACATTTACAGGTTTAAAATGATAAATGAGAAATAATTATGATTAAATGTAAATATAGGAATTGTTTAATGTATATATATATATATATATATATATATATATATATATATATATATATATATATATATATATATATATATATATATATATATATATATATATATATATATATATATATATATATATATATATATATAGGGTGCCCCATATGTGCTTCAGTGTATCAAAAAAATGTTTAAATAAAAGTTATATGGTGTTATACGGCGCACATGCTGACGTTGACAATAAAATGTTTTGAGTTTCAGTTCGAAGAAATTACACCATCTTAAATTTTTCTAAATAGAAAGCCCTGTATATTATTTTATTTTTGAGTCCTACTAAAAATTTCAGATATTATTTGTCTAACATACAATATATCTAAATTAAACTGTTCTGAAATCAATGATATTTGAAACTAAGGAGATCAAATTAAATTTTATTTAAGCTAGCTTGTGTCAAACATTTGCTGTCAGGTAACGACTTAACGCGTCAAAAAATGATTTATTGATGAAAACGTTTATTGCTGCATTTTGCGAAACTGCAATTTGAGCGTAATATCATAATGGTACATTTAACACCAACTGAAAGAATCACTTTGTTAATGGTGTTTGGTTACGGAGACCGTAGGAGAACACAAGAGATGTGTGATATTTTTAACGCAGAATATCCGAATCGAGAATCTATTACCCAATCCGTAGTTAGCAAGATATTAAAACGATTTAGACAATCAGGTCATGTTAAGAATCGTTCTAAATCTGGACCTCCCAAAGTTAAAACAAGCGATGATAAAAAGTTAGATGTTTTATTGGAAATTGCAGAAAATCCCCATACAGCCACTCGTCAGCTTTGCTTGGACCACAACATAAGTAAAGGTACCTTAAGTCATATACTGAATGAAGAAAAAATGCCATATCCATGAAGATGATGATGCGATAGACGCGTTGAATTTTTCGAGGTCACGATGGAACGAACCAATAATGATCCTAACCTAATTCATAATATTGTTTTTTCTGACGAAGCCACATTTTGTCTTAACGGAAGAGTTAACAGACATAACTGCCGGTACTGGTCTACTGAGAATCCCCACTGGATAATCGACAGTCATTCTCGAAGGCCCCAAAAGATAAACGTGTGGGCAAGGATTTGTGGACGTCATATCATTGGTCCCTTTTTAATCCATGACAATCTTACAGGACAGCGGTATTTACATTTACTCCAAGAGCAAGTTGTTCCAACTTGTACAGGTCTTTTTCCCGATAAAAATAATTTCCCTGACAGGAATCTGTGGTATCAATAGGAGGGAGCACTTAATTACTATGAAATCAATGCTCGTAGATATTTGGATGCGATTTTTCCTAATCTATAGATAGGCAGAAGAGGTGCTGTAGAATGGCCTGCAAGGAGTCCCGACTTTACGCAACATGATTTTTTATAGGGTGAAAACCAAAGTTTACCGAAGTCTACCTGAAACTGTAGAAGATTTACAACAAAGAACTCAATACGATATAGCAGAGATCACCCCTGGATTGTCTGCAAAACTCTGTTCAGGATGTTTATGACAGATTGGATCATTACCTCGCTGATAACGGTAGACATTTTGAGCAATTGTTACTTAAAAATTAACCTACCGTATTTATTAATAGTTTTTTTGTCTTTTTTTATACTAAATTTCTAATTACAATAATTCCAAAACAGTTCAAATTCGACATATGATATGTTAGACAAATAATGTCTAGAATTTTTAGTAGGACTCAAAAATAAAATAATATATAGGACTTTCCATTTAAAAAAAAAATTAAACTGAACTGACAGTTCAAAGAATTCTATTGTTAACGTCAGAATGTGCGCCGTATAACAATCTATGGCTTTAATTTAAACATTTTTTGGTATACTGTGAAATCATTATTCCATACATATGGGGCACCCTGTATATATATATATATATATATATATATATATATATATATATATATATATATAAAGCATGAAAATAAAATAAACCAACTTTTAGGAAAAATTTCATCTAGTATCGAAGTAACAATTAAGAGAATGTCTTACTAACAGCAGAAAGTGAACAAATTCTCTCCCGAAACAATTAAACTGATAGAAGAAAGAAAATCTAAAAAAAAGAGGTACATATGAGTATGAAATACTCAACAAAGTCATAAAGAAAGAAACAAGGAAAGACGTTAGAAAATACAATACAAACTTAATAATTAACGCCATTGAAAAAAAAACAAAAATATGAAAGTATTGAATTCCAAGATATCACAAGATAGAACTAAAATAATAAAATTACGAGATAAAACAGGTAAAATAATAACTAAGAGGAAGGAAATAACGGATGAAATAAAGAAATTCTACACTAAACTCTATTTCTCGACCATACCAAATCCAAATCAGCAGCAAAAACATATTCTTAACATTGGCAGAAATTCCTGAGGTAAGCCGAAGTGAATTGGAAGATGCTTTAAAACAGATCAAGTATAAGAAATCTCTTGGTGAAAATAAAATAACATCTGAAATATTCAAAAAGGGAGGAAATGAACTTTTTGAAACGATACGATTATTACTCAAAAAATGTATTGAAGAACAAAGAATATCTGTACATTGGCAAAACAGTGATGTCATACTTTTATTCAAAAAAGGCGATCACGAAAACCTTGAGAACTAGCGCCTCATCAGCTTGTTATCACATTTGTACAAGCTTCTTACTAAAATGGTCACAAACCGACTACCAAATAAGTTCGATGACTACCAACCAGTCGAACAGGCGGGTTTTCACAAGGAATTTGGAACTGCAGATCA